>JBBMEG010000009.1:6470708-6539987 GCA_037832605.1 Cyclanthera cordifolia | reverse complement strand
AAGATATTCTTAGAATTAGTGTTTTTTTGCTGATTCTTTTATGTTTTTTATTATTTAAATTTTCTATTATTAATAAACGTTTTATATTATCATAACTTATATAATTTAAAAGGCGGGATATTTTGAGCAATTCTTTTTATTTTTATAATCTTCTCTATATTTATGGCATTATTGTTGACCCGATGATCTAGAGGTCGTGATTGTGAATACTATAATCACGTTGAAATCTCAAAAAAGAAAAAAAAAGTTTTTACTAAATGTTAAATAAAAAAAAAAAGGATTATTATTATTTCTTTCATTTTCACCAATGTTTTACATGTCTAATGTGAGTTTATTCCACTTCTTTGTTTTATATTCAGAGTCCAGATGGTGATATTATAGATTGCGTTCATAAAAAGAAACAGCCTGCTCTTGATCATCCCCTCTTGAAGAATCACAAGATTCAGGTTCAAAACTCACTCCCCACAAAAATTAAATAAATAAAAGTTAAATAATAATAACTGTAATAAATCTCTACTTTATCACTTCTCCATGCTTTTAGACACCTAAGTCTTCTTATAATATTAAATCTTAGTTTCTCGGGATGTTTGTTTTGAGTGTTTATGGATATTTTATAAACGAGTTTTTATAATCACTTTTTAAAAACTTTATACAAACGAGTTATTATTACAATTTCTTCTTTATAATCATCCAAAATAACTCCCCATTTCTAAACACTTCACAATTTTACAAACAAACACCCGCTTATGGTCCCATTTTTTCATATATAATTTGCCAAATATATATAATATATCTCTACTCTTATGCCATTTTTTAACATATAGTTTACCAAATATATAATAATTGCTTCAAGTTTGTACTTTAATATGGACACATTTATTAAATTCATCAGTTAGTCAAGACCAGTAAAGTAAAAATCTACAACAAACTAATGTGAACGAAAATAGGTTAAACAAAAAAAACTTGCGAAAATTCATGAATAACATCAACAAAAAAAAAAAAAAAAATTACGTATCTAGTAGAAAAATGAGACGGCCCTGTAAAATAACTAAAATTTCCACGTCTCAATTAAATTAGCCAAAGATTTTAATCATGAGCAAAAATAAAAAGAAAATATTAATATAGATCCCGTGATCAAGAGGTCACAAATTCTCCTCCTTACTTATTACAAACTAAAAGAAATAATAAAAATAAAACTTATAACATTTTGGTCATGGAGTTTGAGTTACTCTTGGTTAAGAAATCATAAATTTGAATTCATTAAATAAATAAAATAAATAATAATATTATTAATTTATTTGTGCAGAGATGGCCAACAGAATGGCCAAAAACAAAGATGGTGAACGAGAATAAAGATGGGAGTGAAAAGAGGGTGGAATCAAGTGTGGGAGGTGCATTTCAAACTTGGCGTGTGAACGGGACACGGTGTCCAAAGGGAACTATTCCAGTGCGACGCAGCACAGTGAACGACGTGCTAAGAGCCAAGTCTTTGTTTGACTTTGGGAAGAAAAAACGACCAATTCTTCTTGATCGACGAATTGATGCCCCTGATGTGGTCAGTGGCAATGGTCACGAGGTACGCTATCTTTTTCTCTCCTTTTTCAAAGCATTTAAGGGTTTTTTTTTTTTTTTTTTTTGAGAAACAAAGCATTTAAGTTGAAAGGTGGGAGTTTTTATGAATGGATTCTTTTTCTTTACTCCAACTCCATGTTTTAGGTTTATCATTAAACTCTAATTTATTACAAATAATAATAAATTATTTAAATGCCCTTTTGGTTATTGATTTTATTTTTAGTAATTTTTGTGCTTTTGTTCCTAAACTCCAAAAATATATCATTCTCAAGATTTAAGTTATAGATTTGTGTTGTGGACTTTAAACATTGTTTATTTTATGTTTTAAACTTTAATTTTAATAAAGATAAGATCTTGTTATCATATACTAGAAAAGTGGAAAGTTTTCCAAACATTTATAACATAAGATGAATTATTTTTTTTATGAAATTTCATAAGGAGGTGTTTGTTTGTGGATTTTAATTAAGTCTAAGGTGTTAGGTTTTATCAAATGCATGTTTGGGAAGCCAAAAAATGGAGCACTCCAAATAAATACTTCATAAACCCACAAAATAAGTGCTTCAAATTTTTTTTATTACAATTACTTTATCAAAATCATTGTACAAATAAGTAATTACCTCGAAACTCACAACAAAACCACCACACAAAACAGCCATATACAAACATTTTTCAAAAACCATGAAACAAGCAAGTATTTGATTATAAACACTCTACTAAAACTATCAAATAAACGAGCTTATATAGAAACAAAAATCTCTAAACAATCCTAATAACTCCTCATACCTGAACACTCAAAATAAATACTTCATAAAATCTGAAAAAAGAACGTCCTAAAAGTAACAGAATTGAATAGAGAATTGAGATCAGGAGAGATGGAAAACCAGAGCCTAAGCCAACCCTATTGATCGAAATTGTTGGTTTGGTTTGATTTGGTTTGGGACCCAAACCTATTCGAACGAATCAATGATTTCAACTCCATTCCAAACTTATTCGCGTGAACATGTGGTTTGGGTCAAGGGTCGGTTTAGAAGCCCATTGTACAGTTGACATGAACTTACACAAAAATGATGTCACCTTTGAGCCACATGAACAAACTTATTCCAAACATGAGGACTGGTCACCCTTTAGGAAGGGATGTTTGTTTTGAAAATTGTGGAGTATTTATTTTGAGTGTTTAGAAATAAAAAGTTATTTTGAGTGATTATAAAAAAGAGATTGTAATAATAGTTAGTTTGCATAAAAGTTTTAAAAAATGGTTATAAAAACTCGTTTATAAAATCTATATAAAAACATAAAACAAACGGCCCTTAAGGATATACCTTCCAGAGTCATGAACGGACCTATTTAAAAAAACGAAGAAAGAAGTAAGACATTAGATATTTATTATATAACTGGACAAAATAGTATGTTAGTCCCTAACTTTCACAACTTTTCATTTTAGTTCTTTTAAATTTTTAAAAATTTAAATTTAATTGTTGAACTTTGAATTTTTTTTTATTTTAGTCTTTGAATTTTTAAAATTTCAATTTTAGTTTTTAAACTTTGAAATTTGTTCTACTGACCTAGTGCACTTTCCTTTTTTTATCTTATAATTATTTTTCCTTTAGAAAAATTATGATTTCTTTATAAATTTGAAAAAAGTTTTCACTTTAATTATATTAAATTTATTAATAATTTTTAACTATTTTCGATTAATATACTTCAAATTTATTATAGGACCAATTTTATGATTTTTTTTTTTATAAAAATTATAAGACTAAAATTAAACTCTTACAAGTTTAGAGATAAATTTAAAACTAAACTCAAAATTTAAAAACTAAAATTGAACTTTAAATTCAAGAATCAAAATTAAACAAATAGTTTATAAACCAAAATAGAATGAATCATATATAATATTGACTAAAAATGTGAACTTCTTATATTAACGTCCAATGACCACTAAATCTTATCTTGGGGGATATTTTCATAAATAGTGTTTTACTGTTGCTAAATTGTATCGAATTTCGAAGTACTTTCCATTCTCGAAGGTTCTGTTAAAAACTTTTTGATGTTTTGGAATTTCCTTAAAATTCAAATATTTTAGAAAAAAGATAGAAATTATTAATTATAAAGAATCGATTAAAAAAAAATATCTAAATTCCAAAAGTCAAATATTTATTTTTATGTAGCTAATTAGTCAATATGCTCTATAAATATTGAATAAGTAATTGAACATTGCATTTTGCTTTGAAATCATTATACTTTCATCAACATTTAGCTTAATTAGAATCTTTTAATTATTTAAGATTTAAAAAATATTTGACCGTCTAATTCAACTATATAAGTGTTCACATGAGGACTAAAAAGTTGAAATTTTCTATTATTTTATTGTAACAAAAAAAAAGAATAATAATACTAATTTGACACGAACGATTGCACATTAAATAGCATGCGATCGCATACACTGGATCATCGGAAGAGATGTACGGAGCGAAGGCTACGATAAACGTGTGGGAACCGTCAATCCAAATGGTCAACGAGTTTAGCCTTTCTCAGATTTGGATCCTCTCGGGATCTTTCGACGGCTCAGATCTCAACAGTATAGAAGCTGGTTGGCAGGTATCTTTTCGCATTTCCTACACCCTTCCGCACACAATCCCATACCCCATTTCCTTTTTCTCGGTTCCAAGTTTCTAGAAGTTCGGTTGATTTTTCTTTTTAACGATTATTTATTTTGTCTTTTATATACTTAGGAAAAATATAATATATGCATATTTTAGTATAGGTATATGTATATATTTCAAAATCCCTCTTTCATTCATGATAGATAATAAACTCATTAATTAGGTAATGAAATGTCAATTAGATGATGATTAGGCTTTTTCAAATTTCATGGCCTATTAACATTGAATTACCTTTTTCAAATAAAATAAGTAAAAAATAAATAAATCATATTACAAATAGAGACATTGTATTAGGTAACTATTTTCATAAAATAATTACAAATAAATAAATAAATCATTTTTTTGTTATTCAGAAATTGTATTAGATAATTATTTTCATAAAATAATAAACAGAGACAAATTCTATAATATTTGAATCTGTAGTATATTATCACGTTTTGATACTAAATCATAAATATTGTATTATAAAAAAGAACGAGACAATATTTATTAATATTCATAATTGTTTTCTAGATTTGACTAATTTTTAAAATTTCTATTTTGTTATTTGATCTATACTCTTTCTACTTCCCACACACGCGCACATATTGTTATCTATATTTCATAAATACAATGTCAAAATTCAGAAAAATAAATTAATAACCAATTTGTTTATTTGTTATTATTATTGTTTGAATTTTTTTATTTATTATTTTAATTGATGAAAATTTATATCATTTGTTAATGTGAGTTTATTTTTTTTAATGTGTGTATTTAGGGTTTATAAAATTTTCTAATGTTTTTATTATTCTACTAGTCAGGTTAGTCCGGAGCTTTATGGTGACAGCAAGCCTAGATTATTCACATATTGGACGGTCAGATCTTTATTCTTTTTGTAATTTTTATTATTGTGAAGAAATTATTTTCTAGAGCTCAATAGAGAGTAAAAATTGAAAATAAATAATTGAATGAAATATAATTAATATCTATAAAATTATTAAATCAATATTAAACAGGTTCGTTTAGTGCAATTAAATTTAAATTTGGAAGTGTGTTGAAAATATTACCTTTGTATTCGTCTCTTGAAAAGTTAAATTTTTTTTAACACATTCAATTAATTTTAAGGTGAAATTTTTGTTTATAGAGTAACAAATATTTTAATTTCATTTGAATAAAAAATTCTAAAACGAAAACTAATGGCAACATTTTTTTACATCAAACTTGAAATTATTTATTTTAATTATTTGAACCAATCACATGTGACATGAAATAATGAGTTTCAATTTAAAAAAAAATCAAAGTCTTCATTACCATTTTTTTTAATATCTAAATAATGATAGTTATTTATTATATTTTAGCACAAAATGAGATGGAAATCACAAGTATAAGTAAATAAATAATTAGTTTTAATGATTTTATTATCTTTCTATTGACTTTGAAAATTGCACAACATTTAATTACATTAGCACATAGATTAAGATGGCCAGGTTTATAAACAATGCATGTGACATTATGACCTAAATTACAAGGAAGATAATTGAGATTTAAGTGTAATCTTCAAGATTTTTGTTATTTTATTTTTCATGTCTCCCCATGACAAGTTGTCCATAGGGATTTGATTCTCTAGAGTTGTTATCTCAACTTTGTATCAAAAATAATTTTGTATTCATTACTTATATTTTTCATTTATAACTTAATTATAATTTTCTTTTTTTAGAATGTTTTAGTTAACTGAAATTGACCCACTAATGAAATGTTAAACACAATTAAGAAAAACTTAACAACAAAAATAAAGGTAAGCATATGTTAGAAGGTTGTCACCAAAATTAAAATTTAACTGGTAGATTTTTAAATAAATAAATAGTAGATGATTAGTTACTCAAATCATAAATCTAGTCATTGTAAATATATTAAGATCTTATTTGAGTATGCTCAATTTCCAAAATTTTTGATTAATAATTTGTATTTGAGTTGATCGAAAATTAGGTTAACAGAAGCTAATCCAAATTTATTATTAATATTAATTTTTTATTTTTACTTATAATGTTATTATTCTTATGTATATTTATAATATTCTATTATTAGTTTTCCAATATTCTAATATAAAATGGGTTTATAAATACAAATAAAATAAAATATATGTTTAAATTAAAAACAAAAAGAACAACTTGGATATCCATTCCAACCCATAAATGTAAACTTAAGTTTTGGGAGACTGAAGGCAGTTCTTCGTGCACCGGACACGTAGCTTACCGGAATGCATGCTCCGAAAGATAGGGTCGAGTCCGATACATCAATCGATGCAAAAAATTCTCTTAATTCAATCCAACTTAATCCATATATACCTCTATGAATTAATTAGTTGAACCAATTAGAAAATGAAGTAATTAGAAAAATTAATTTGATTAATAAATAAATAGGCAAGTGGCGTGGTGCTAATTAATTAGACATATTAACGTGGATTTGTGTGTTTTGATTGCAGAGTGATGCATATCAGGAAACGGGTTGTTATAATCTGTTATGTGCTGGATTTGTACAAACGAACAGCAAAGTGGCGATCGGAGCCGCCATTTCTCCTATATCTTCTTTCACCGCCACACAATATGATATTACCATTCTTATTTGGAAGGTGCTCTCTTTTTATTTTCCTACATTTATCAAATTTTTACTAAAACCTTACCCGATGTTTGTTTGAGTGTTTATGAAGATTTTATAAACGAGTTTTTATAATCACTTTTTAAAAATTTTATACAAACGAGCTATTATTATAATTTATTCTTTATAAACACTTAAAATAACTCTCAATTTCTAAACGCTCAAAATAAACACTCTACAATTTTACACACAAATAACCCCTTATGATATATTTTAATAATTCTAAAAGTAAATAAAAAGTCTTTTCCTAAATTATAAATTTAATTCCTATGGTTTGAAGAAAGTTAGAGTTTAACTTATATGCTTTAAAAATTTACATTTTAGTCTTTATGGTTTTTGTCCAATCGATTACTTATCTCACACTTTCATCATTAAACATTAAAATAACTAACTTCTACGTATTTTATTGACCAAAAAGTACGAACGACTATTTTTTACATTTTATCAAATTTTAAGAACTAAATTCTAAATTTTCAAATTACAACACTGAATAATAAGAACTAATGACAAGATTTTTAAATAATAGAGACTAAACTCTTATTGACTAAATTTATAGTTTACTCCTAAAAGTTTAAGTCATTCACAAATTTCATATTTAATACCACACTTAAATTCACATATACTTGATATTTCATTATTTTTGTAAAAAAAGTAATAGTTTTTTAAATTCACATATACTTGATCATTCATTATTTTTGTAAAACAAGTAATAGTTTTTCATTATAAAAAACTACAGGATCCAAAATTGGGAAACTGGTGGATGGGATTTGGAGACAACACACTGGTAGGATACTGGCCGGCAGAGTTATTCACTCACCTAGCCGACCATGCAACAATGGTAGAGTGGGGCGGCGAGGTCGTCAACTCAAGGGCCAATGCCCAACACACTTCCACCCAAATGGGCTCCGGCCGTTTCGCCAATGACGGGTTCAGCAAAGCCAGCTACTTTCGGAACCTTGAGATCGTCGACTCTGATAATAGTCTCAGCGCGGTTCAAGAAATCTCAACCTTGGCTGAGAACACCAATTGTTACAACATTATGAGCTCGTACAACGACCAATGGGGTACTCACTTCTACTATGGTGGCCCGGGTAGAAACCCTGAATGCCAATGATCGACGACATCGCTCCGACCACCTTGACGACTGCATAGGGCATGTTACAAGGAAATTTAATCCCCTTCCTATATTATGTCATGAATGGATACTTTCATGAGTGAAATTAATTCTTTGATTGTGTAATTAGTGATCCATGTGGGTAGCTATTTCCTCTCTTGTTTTTGCTACACTTTCTAACGTGTTCTTTCTTGGAGAGAGAGAGAGATGAGTTTAATTTGTACCATTCTAAATAAAGAGCACATATACACTTATTGTATCTGCTTAAACATGCCTGGAAATAGCAATATATTTTGTATGCACATTGCCCATTTCATTTATAAACATAGTTCATAAGTGTGGTTGCTAACATTTTTATTTTTGGTATATTTGGTAAGTACGAATTTAGAAATTTTGATTTTGATTGATTAGACAAGCTAGGGAATATTTTGTTTAAAACTCATCACTGCACAAGGTTACAACATCAAAAAGAGGGCTCATCAAAAAGCAGATCGGGAAAGAGTCAATTCACTCTATTGCAAGTTGCTCATCAAAAAATCCACAAATGTAAAGACTTTTCGAAGGTTAGTTTCCAAAATTTGGGGAGTTGTGAAGACCAAAAAACGAAAGGTGAATAAAAGCCCAATAAACTAATAGACTTAAAACATGAAAAGTGGACCCAGTTCACCACACTAAGGCTCAAATGATAAAACCAAACTCAAAGAAAAATATTAAATCAAACTATGGTTTCGATTTTGGACCGAAACTTGAAACACAAAGTTGAACCGTCTTGGAATGAACGGCCATGAATTGAACTTGGTAGGTTTTGTTCATGGCCGAGATTGTGCCACTCTTCATCGCACTCTCTGTCGGTTGAAATGGCATGTCTACCACTATCTTCCACTATGGCTCGCGATCAAAACCCTTGAACTCTCACTATTCAACTCATTCTTCGACTTTTCTCCTCCCTCACATTGAGACGAATGAAGTTTTGGCAATTTCTCACCACAACTTCGTTCGTTTATGGCAACTTTCATGAATCTTGACAAGATGCTTCCAATGAAAGATCTTACTCAATCGGTAAGTTCCCTGTTCTTTTCTTTGTTCCTTAGTTTCCTTGTTTTTGATTTTCTATCTTTGTTTCTAACTTCTCTTTTAACTTTCTTGTTTGTTCAATATGTGCATGAGACAAAGTAAGAAAACAAACAGAAAGATTAGAGAGTAAGAAGAGAAACACAAAAGGATTTACGTGGTTCGGCTAAGATCGAGCCTACATCCACTAGAAGAACCAAGTACGTCTCTTTTATTTACAGTTCATTTTCCTCACTTACATGAACAACTGCTTGCCATCAATTTATATTGCTTTTCTCTCTTTTATATATGTACAAAAACTGAGAGATATAAATGTATAGAAGTACAAGTTGTAGATAGTGCCTAGGTGGTTAGAAACTTGTTGGAAAAACAGTTAGTTTAAAAATTGAATTGGTTTTGCTGACTATTGGTAGAGTTTGAGTAATTTCCTATTGAGCAAAGTTTGTTGAAAAATCTTCATAAGAATTGAGTTTGAACATCTTTGTTTTAAATCACATAATAAACTCTTCATCTTGATTTAAAAGCACCTGGTCCTCTTTCTTCCTTTGTCTTCTTCAATGGGCAGGATTGTCTACTACTCTGAGTAGACTAAGGTAGTGATCGAACTTAGCTTTGGTCACTGCTTTGGTTAGGACATCTGCTTCCCACCTTAACTACCCCTTCCTCAATCACATCTCGCACAAAGTGATGCTTCACATCAATGTGCTTTGACCTACCATGAAATTACTGATTTCTTGTTAGGTGAATTGCACTTTGATTGTCGCAAAACAATCTAACTTCACTCAGACGATATCCTATCTCTTCTAGGATTCCTTTAAGCCAAATGGCTTCTTTGACTGCCTCAGCGTCTCCAATAAACTCAGCCTCTATAGTTGATAAGGCCACAATAGACTGTAGGTTAGGCTTCCAACTCACAACATTGGCCCTAATCAGAAAAATATAGCCGGTCAAAGATCTTCTCTTGTAGAGGTCACCTGCATAGTCTGAATCCACAAACCGATTTAGCTCTAGCTTCTGAGAAGTAGGCCTTTTGTAGAGTAGTCCTTTGCTTCTAGTACCATTTAGATACCTTAGAACCCATTTGGTTTTCCCCAGTGAAGCTTACCAGGATTTTCCCATGAATCTACTAACCAAACTTGAGCAGTGAGATAGGTCTGGTCTAGTGCAGACCATTAGATTCATCAAACTTCCAGTGGCATTAGAATAGGGTATTATACTCATAGCAGCCTTCCCTTTCTAGTTTGAAGGTGAGTCCTTGGCTGATAACTTAAAGTGTTGAGCTAAGGGTGTGCTCACTGACTTTGAATTATCCATGTTGAACCTGGCCAATACCTTCTCTGTGTAGGTCTTCTGAGAAAGAAATAAGACCTCAAGGGCTTTGTCTCTTCTGATTTCCATTACAAGTATTACCTTGGCCTTCCCCAAGTATTTCATTTCAAACTCAGAACTTAACTGTAGTTTCAGCTTCTTCAAATCTTCCAATTGTTTACCAGAAAATAGCATATCATCCACATAGAGCAGTAGGTAGATGTAATTGTCTGTCTGTGTCTTCCAACACAGGCATTAAACCGGCTTCTAGAGAAACCCACCCTGAGTATGAGTTTATCAAACCTCTTGTACTAACATCTAAATGCTTATTTAAGTATATAGAGTGACATGTTAAGTTTGCGTACCAAGGAGTTGTCTTCTCCCTTCTACAAACCCTTCTGGTTGATTCATATACAATACTTCCTTTAGGTTTCCATGTAGAAAAGCAGTCGTGACATCTTCCAGCTCTAGGTTCTCACTTGCCACAATTGCTAGTAGGATTCGGATGGAAGTGTGCTTCACAGCAGGTGAGAAAATCTCACTGTAGTCAATGCCCTCCTTTTGTTTAAAGTCATTTGCAACTAACCTGACTTTAAACTTGACTGCTCCACCTGATCCAATAGGCTTCCTTTTAAGAATCCATCTGCAAGGAATGGTCTTCTTACCTTTGGAAAGTTCCACAAGGCTCCATGTCTTTTCTTCTTTAGAGAGTGCATCTCACTCTTCATAGCTTCTAACCACTTGGACTTGTCTTTACTAGCTAGAACTTCTTCATAAGATTGAGGCTCATCCTCAAGGTTGGTCAAACTTTCTGCAAAATCAACTTAAGCATAACGAGCAGGAGGCCTGGTCTACCTTCTAAGTCTTTGTGCTCTAAAGGTTGAGCTAATGAGTTCCTCTTGTTGTTGAGCAGTCCCAGAGCTCTCTTGAGTAGCTCTTGGTGAGCCTTCTACTTCTTCTTCTTCTTCAATTGGCCTTAGGTGACTTACTTCTCTCACCACCTCCACCTTAGGGCTAGAGCTTTCAAATGGTTTAGAACCTTCATTCTCTATTTTTGTGCAAGAATTCATATAGAATTCTTCTTCTTTAAACACCACATCCCTACTGATAAGGTACCTCTGTCGATGAAGTTCCAAAGCTTGAATTAATCCTTTGGATCCCTCAGGATAGCCTAGAAACATACACTTCAAGGCCCTGGGTTCCAGCTTGCCTTGTCTCTTGTGAATATAAGTTGTACACCTAAAAACTCTTAGGTAAGATAAATCAGGGAGTACCTTTGACTACCTTTCAAGTGGTGTTTTTAAAGTCAATGGCAGAACTAGGGTTTCTGTTAATGGTATAGACATTTGTGGAGTCTGCCTCTGTCTAAAATTCTTCAGCTACCTTGGCTCTTGAAAGCATACACCTTATTCTCTCCAAAATAGTCATGTTCATCCTTTCAGCAACACCATTTTGTTGAGGTGTATAAGGAACTATCCCGTGTCTAGTTATTCCCAACTTAGAGCAAAATGTTACAAACTCATTGCTTAAAAAATCTAAGCCAATGTCAGTTCTTAGGTATTTTACCATTCTAGAAGTTTGCAATTCAACTTTAGTCTTCCATTCAATGAATTTGGAAAAGTTTGATCTTTAGATTGTAGGAAATAAATCTAGACTCTTATAGAATAGTCATCAATCAGGGAAAGAAAATACCTTGCTTCACTCAAGGAGTGTGTTTGTGCTGGTCCCCATAGATCAACATTTACATAATCCAGTATGGCTCTAGTATTATGTTCCCCTCTAGGCCCTGCTCACTGATATGTGACAGTCTTCTATGCCACGGCTCTAGATCTTCTGAATTTAAGGATTGTGCAATTAGTGCACGACTTTGCATAGAAACATTCCTCAAGTAATACAAACCATTGTGCCTTATTTCACATATGCTTTCTTTCCCTTCCTTTAGAATTCAAAGACTGCCATCATTTCCCACAAAATTATAACCCTGTTAATCTAGCATTCCTAAGGAAATCAAGTTTCTCCTGATTTTTAGGTACATACCTAACCTTCTTCAGCAGGATCTCTCTATTGTCTTGGAGCTTTAGAATTACTGAGCCAATTCCAATCACCTTGCAAGTATGATTGTTTCCCATGTAAACTGAATCTCCCTTCCATAGTTTGAGGTCAATAAACCATGCCTTGTTTGAGTTCATGTGGTAGGTACATCCTGAGTCAAAAACGTAGTCTCCCTTGTGATAAGTTTTCTCTACCATGGTCTGAGTGTTGTCTATAACACTTCTGCGTAATTCATCCCTCCTTCACCAATAGCAGTCTCTAACTTGTTGTTCTCACTAGACGAATTGCCTCTGTACTTAGAGTCTTTATAATAGTTGTTTTTCTTGGAATGACCCTTCTTATAGTACTCTTTCTTAGAATTCCTTTTGTAATAATCTTTCCTTTCAGGGCAATCTCTTTTAAAATGCCTCTCTCTCTGACATAGGAAGCATTTCACTGCTCCTTTGTCTCTTGACCCCTTGTAGGACTTATTTCCATACTTATGTCTCTTAGAGTAGTTCTTGCCCTTTGAGTACAATAGTTCAGCTTCTCCCCCTAACTTATTCTCTATCTTAATCTCAAGTTCCATGCACTTCAAGACATTGATCACAGTGTCAAGGTTGACACTGTCTCTCCCATACTTCATGGCAATTCTCACATCCTTGAAGGTGTCATGAATGGAATTTATGAGGATGGCAGTTTCGCTTTCTGTACTCAACTTCTCTCTTGAACTTGTAAAACTCAGAAGTAAGCCTTTTAAAATCATCTAAGTTTTCGGTCAATCTTTTGGAAGCATTCATTTTAAAGGAAAACATCCTATCCCTCACATAAAGCTTATTCGGTAAATCTTTCTTATCAAAAAGACTGTGAAGTTTGAACCATACCTTGTAAATTGACTCTTCGTCCATTACCTGTCTGAAAACAGAGTCACTAAGATTTAGCATGATTGTCGTAGTAGCAATATCCTCAATTTCCTTCTTGCTTTCTTTACAAATGGATGATGATCCCTTTGAGGGTGCCTCAATGGCCTTCACGGCCTTCTGAGCGATCAAAATGATCTTTATCTTCTTTGCCCAAAGAGTGAAGTCTCCAGTGCCATTAAACCTTTCGATTTTATACTTTGTGGAAGTTGCCATTTTCTCTTTGATTGCTTCTTCCTCCAAGAAATTCTTTCTTGATTTTTCTCCCCTGTTTCTTGCTTTCTTGCCGGCTTCTTCTCACCGAGAACCAAGCTTTGATACCAAATTGAAGACCAAAAAAGGAAAGGTGAGTAAAAGCCCAATAAACTAATAGACTTAAAACATGAAAAGTGGACTCAGTTCACCATACTGAGGCCCAAATGATAAAACCAAACTCAAAGAAAAATATTAAACCAAACCGTGGTTTTGATTTTGGACCGAAACTTGAAATAAAAAGTTGAACCGTCTTAGAATGAACGGCCAGGAATTGAACTTGGTAGGTTTTGTTCATGGTCGAGATTGTGCCACTCTTCATCGCACTGTCTGTCGGTTGAAATGGCATGTCCACCACGTATCTTTCATTACGGCTCGCGATTAAAACCCTAGGACTCTCACTGTTCAACTCATTCTTCAAATTTTCTCCTCCCTCACATTGAGATGAATGAAGTTTTGGCGATTTCTCTCCAGAACTTTGTTCGTTTATGGAAATCTTTCTTGAATCTTGTTTCGACAAGATGCTTCTAGTGAAAGATCTTACTCAATCGCTAAGTTCCATTTTCTTTTCTTTGTTCCTTAGTTTCTTTGTCTTTTGATTTTCTACATCTGTTTCTAACTTCTCTTTTAACTTTCTTGTGTATTCAATATGTGCATGAGACAAAGTAAGAAAACAACTAGAAAGATTAGAGAGTAAGAAGAGAAACACAAAAGGATTTATGTGGTTCGGCTAAGATCGAGCCTACATCCACGGGAAGAACTAGGTACGTCTCTTTTATTTACAGTTCATTTCACTCACTTACATGTATAACTGCTTGCCATCAATTTATACTACTTTTCTCTCTTTTATTTATGTAAAAAAACTGGGAGATACAAATGTATAGAAGTACAAGCTGTAGGTAGTGCCTAGGTGGTTAGAACCTTAGGTGTATTAGAGAAGCTTGTTGGAAAAACAGTTAGTTTAAAAACTGAATGGGTTTTGCTGACTTTGGTAGGTTTGAGAAATTGCCTATTGAACAAAGTTTTTTTCAAAACTCTTCATAAAAATTGAGTTTTGAAAAGCTTTGTTTTAAATCACATAACAAGTTGGCCATAGAGTTGAAATTGAATCACAAGGAAAAAATTTATATCTTTGTCATTTCGCTAGCCTGGAAGAAAAACTCCATCTCGTGGAAGAAGGACCGTGGAGCATCGACATTGGCGTTTTGGTGTTTAAAGAGGCGTACAGACAATCTTTAACAGAGGAGCTAAACTTTAAGTTAGCTCCCTTTTTCGGTACAAGTCTTGAAATTTCTAGCTATGTGTTTATCTAGGAAATGGGCAAAAGTTTTGGAAAGTTTTAAGACAATTTGTAGATGTCGGTATTGAGAGAACAACCGATGTAGAAGTAGGACACTCAGAATCAAGGTGAGAATGGATATATCAAAACTGTTGAAGAGAGGGGTGTTTATGAAGGTCAGATCTATGGAAGAAGATAAATGGTACACAATTGCTTATGAGCGGCTGTTTAAGTTCTGCTCATATTGTGGAAAAATTGGACATGGGACAAAAACTTGCAAAGATCTTCTAGAGTGTTAACAAATATTTACTAGATCAAACATATACCACTTGATAACGATGCAACAGAATAAACTAGATTTACTTATGCAATGGGAAATATAAAATAAATGGAGTAAAGAGAAATAGCAATAACACAAAGATCTTACTTGGTTCGAACGAAGCCTACATCCACGGGCGAAGACGGCAAGAAATATTCCACTAGAGTTCCAAAATGGAGATTACAATGGAGCACACTCAGCACTCACCAAAATCCCCAATACACCCAAATATTGAACTCACCAAAACTTAATTTCTAAATGCAATTAGAAATTAATATAAAATAATTTTGAAAATAGAATTTAGAAATTCTATTAATATTTTGATGTTATGTGTTGAAAGTGAAAGTATATAATTATATATATACTAAGTGAGTGGCCTAGAAATTGCATGTTTCCCCATGTGGGAAAACAATTGAACGACACAACAAATCTCAACCTTGACGCGAAATTGATATGAACACCAAATGAATAACTTCTGTCGTCTTCGCCAAACTTAAATAGTTCAGAAATTGCAAACACCAACCAAACTCAAGCAATGCTTGGATTTGTTTAATGGAAGAGATTTAGTCATCATATCAGCTGGATTGTCGTTGGTACTAATCTTGCTTAAATAATATCACCTCGAGCAATGACCTCACGTACAAAATGGTACAGAATATCAATGTGCTTTGTTTTCTCATGAAACATCGGATCTTTGGTAAGGAAGATAACACTCTGACTGTCACAACAGACTGTAGAAATCTGTAAGTCTTCACTAAGTTCACTAAACAGTTCTCTCAACCATATAACTTCTTTACAATCCTCAGTAATTGCCATATACTCAGTTTCTGTTGTAGATAGAGCAACTGTATTCTGCAAAGTAGCTTTCCAAGAAATAGCAGAACCACCAACTCTAAACACATATCCAGTAAGAAATATTCTTTTATCAAGATCTCCAGCATAACCAGAATTCACATAACCGATGACCAAATCTCTGGTTCTCCCAAAATGCAAACAAACATCAACTGTACCTCGTAAATAGCTCTATATCCATTGAACTACTTTCCCATGTTCTTTACCTGGATTGCTCAAATACCTACTGACTGCGTAGGCTAAACCACGACGAGTATAAACCATTGCATATATTAGAGAACTAACAGCACCGGAATAAGGAACTCAAGACATATAATCAACCTCATCATTTGACTATGGAGACAAAGCAGATGAGAGTCTAAAATGTGAGGCTAATGGAGTACTAACTGACTTGGCATGATGCATATTGAATATGGATAAATCTTTCTATATATACCCCTTCTTACTCAAATAAAGTTTTCTCGCTTTTCTGTCTCTAACAATTTCCATACCCAAAATTTTCTTTCCTGCTCCATAGTCTTTCATATCAAACTCTTCACTAAGTTCTATTTTGACTTGTCTAATTTCTCTTATATCTCTAGCAACTATCGACATACCGCCAATATATAAGAGAAGATACACAAATGATTCGTCATGATTTTTCTTGAAGTAAACACAACCGTCATAACTACTTCTCTTGAAATCATGTGTAGTCATAAAAGAATCAATTTTTTTATACCATTGTCTTGGCGATTGTTTCAGGCCATATATGGACTTCTTCAATAAACATACATAGTCTTCTTTTCCTGAAAATGTAAAACCCTTAGGCTGATGCATATAAATTTCTTCTTCAAGTTCTCCATGTAAAAATGTAGTTTTTACATCTAACTACTAAAGTTCAAGATCATAAATAACTACAACTCCAAGCAAAGCACGAATAGAGCTATGTTTCACAACATGAGAAAATATATCAGTATAATCAATACTAGGGATTTGACTAAAGCCTTTAGCAACTAACCTTGCTTTATATCTGGCTTTCTCAACTCCGAAAACACCTTCTTTTTTTTAAAATCTATTTACAATGAACGACTTTCTTATTTGGAGGAAGCTTCACAAGATCACATGTATCATTTTTATGTAGAGACTCAATTTCTTATTGCATTGCAATCATCCATTTATCAGGGTTGTTACAACTTACGACCTCTTTAAATGTAGACGGTTCTTCACTAGAATCAATATTTTCAACAACATTTAAAGCATAAGCTACTAGATCAGCTTCTGCATATCTTTGTGGAGGTTTAATTTCTCTTCTAGATCTATCTTTAGCAATAGAATGAAGATTGCGTTGATGCTTTTAAAGGTGAATCAGTATCACTGCCTTGAGGTAACCTAGAAGAAGCACCTAATGAAGAAGGACCAAAAGTAGAAGAAATATCTTGATCAGGTCTACAAGATGATTTTAACCCAAACTCCATTTACACAGGCGAACCTTGTTGAATTTTATCTGAAGACAGTATTTTAGAAGATTGTCCACTCTCCATGGAAGATTCATCAAATATCACATCTCTACTTATAACAACCTTTTTAGTCTCGGGACATCGTAACTTATACCCCTTAACACCAGGCTTGTAGCCCATAAAAATACATTTCAAAGATCTTGGTTTAAGTTTACCATCATTAACGTGAGCATAACCACGACAACCAAATATCTTCAAATCTGAATAATTAGCAGGAGTACCATACCACACTTCTTGTGGTGTCTTTTTCTGGAGAGAAATATGTGGAGAAGTGATTGACAATATGACATGCTAAAGCAGCAGCTTCAGCCTAGAAGAATTTAAGTAATCTTGCGTTAGATAACATGCAACACACCTTACTAATCAAAGTCTGATTCATCCGCTCTACTACTCCATTTTGTTGTGGAGTATGACCAACTGTTAAGTGTCTAACAATTCCCTGTGTTTTGCAAAAAGAATTAAATTGACCAGAACAAAATTCCAAACCATTGTCTGTATGAAGATATTTTATCTGACGTCTTGTCTGTTTCTCAATCATGGTCTTCCAATCTTTAAATGTAGAAAACATATACCTCTTTTGCTTCAGGAAAAATACCCAAACTTTTCTAGAAAAGTCATCAATAATGCTGAGCATATAAAATGCTCCACCTTTAGAAGATACTTTAGCTGGTCCTAAAAGATCGGAATGTACATAATCAAATGTTCCCTTTGTACTATGAACACCTTTTGAGAATTTAACACGTTTTTGCTTTCCAAAAACCCAATGCTCACTAAATTCAATATCAGTAACTTCATCACCAAGAATTGTAGAAACTGCTACATCACCAAGAATTGTAGAACCCTGTAAAATATAAAGATTGGCATAATTTTTCTGACATCTCATAACCATCAAGCTACCTTTACTGACAGTTAAAGCTCCATCTTCACCAGTGAACTTGTACCCTTTGAAGTAAGAGGACTCAAAGAGATCAAACTTCTCTTTAAATTAGGGATGTGCCTCACATCAGAAAGTGTTCTAACAACTCCATCAAACATCTTGATTCTGATTGTTCCAATACCAATTATCTTACATGATGAATTATTTTCCATCAATACTGTACCAGAAGACGTTAAATCATATGTTGAAAACCAGTCCCTATTGGGACACATATGAAAAGAACATCATGAATCAATAATCAAGTCATCATATTTTAAATTGTTGTTAGAAGAAACTATGAGTTCACCATCACTGTAAACATTTTCAACAACACTAGCTTCACTGGAGCTTTCAGGTTGCTTTCCCTTTTGAAATGCTGGAGTTCTCTTGTTCTTATTTTGTAACTTGTAGCACTCATAAATGTATGGCCTTTATTCTTACAATAATTGCAAGTATTATTTTTATTTCTGGATTTTGATCGATTTCTTTGATCGCTATCATTTTTCTTCTCTTGTGTTCTTCTTCGAACCACTAACCCCTCTCCAGAACTTTCAGCTCCACCAGTAATATGTTTAATTTTCTCTTTGTTGAACAAACTATCATATACTTCATTCAAAGTGAAAGTATCACGACTATATAATATCGTATCTCTAAAATTTGAATACGAGAGAGGTAGAGAATATAATAAAATCAAGGCCAAATCTTCATCTTCATAGCTAATTTCCTTAACTTCTAAATCGGATGTAATTTCTTTAAAACCAACTAAATGGTTTTACTGCTTCAAATGCAATTTTGTCTAAGGATGATCCTTCATCCATATGATAAGAAAATATTTACTGCTTCAAATGCAATTTTGTAGTTAAGGTTTTTGTCAAACAAATTTTTTCGATCCTTGATTTTTTTTTTTCTTTCTCAGTCAAAGAAGCAGATATTTTATTAATCTCTATTAAAGCTTCTTCTAAATCCATTTGGACAAGTACTACCCGCATTTTAGCTTGCCATAATGAAAATCTAGTATCGCGATTCAAAAGCGATACATGATGTTTCATAGTTGCCATAACAAAATAACTCAACGAAACATTAAAATCAAGATCTTTAAAAGTGATGAGTTTTGAAAGTACTTTTCACTGTTCAATGAACTAAAAATAGAAAAGTGATGGGTTTTGAATACATATCTATAAACTTAGAAAGAAAGTGATGAGTTTTGATAACAAATCTTTAAAATTTAATGATTAAAACTTCATACGAAGAAAAATCAAAACATAAAAGAAAGAGTAATGTTTAATGATGTGAAACACAAGATGAAGATTACTTGAACCGAACAACAAAGCATTGTAAAAAAAAAAAAGAAAAATCCAAACTTCAACGTAAGAACAAAAGAAAAAAATTGAAAGAGAAGAAAAGAAGAACAAAAAATGTGAGTAAATATAAGAACAAAAACAAAATCTAAACAAAAGAAGATATATTTTTTTTGAATATAAATTAGAGGGGAGGTGGACCACAAGCCTTACATAGAGGGCATTACTGCTCTCAAATAATTCAAGAGCTAAATATCGATTTTCAGGATCGAACTCGTAACGCTGGAGTTGAACTCGATTAACACCAAACAAAACAAGAAACTAAAAAAAAAAAAAGAAAAGTATGTAATCGGCTTCAAAAATAGTGGTAGAAAAGCAAGCGGCAGACTTAAAATATATAGTTGGTTAAAAATATATATAATATTCTCTTTAAACAAATAGAGAATTTGTTGGGTAAATGAAAAGCCAATTTAATTTTTTGAATAAATATAATATTTTTATTTTTAAAACCGAACCAAACCAGTCGATTCAGCTGAGTTTGGTTCGGTTTGTAGGTTTGGTTTGGTTTTTGCACACCCCTAGTATGAGATATTGACTTTATGGGCCCATTTTCACCATCCTATGACAACTTGTATATCTTAATTGCAGTTGATTACGTTTCCAAGTAGGTGCATGTCATTGCAATTTCGTTAAATGATGCAAAGACTATCATCAAATTCCTTCATAAATACATCTTTACACTCTTTGAAACACCTAGAGCTATCATTAGTGATGAGGGTTCACACTTTGTTAACCGGGCAATGACACTGGTGTGTTGCACAGATACAATGTTAGACATCGCATAACAACATCCAATCATCCCCAGACAAATGACCAAGCTAAAATTTCAAATCGAGATATCAAAGGAATAATGAAAAAAGTAGTGAGACCCACGAGAAAAGATTGGTTCATCAGTCATAGGCATACTAGACCGCATTCAAAACTGCTATGAGAATGTCCCCCTACAGACTAGTATTTGAAAAAGCTTGATATCTTTTATTGGAATTAGAGAACAAGGCATATTTGACACTTAAGAAGTTGAATTTAGATCTTATTGCAGCTGGGACTAGTAGAAAATTACAATTACTGGAGCTAGAAGAGCATAGGCAAATAGCCTATGAGAACGCAAAGATGTATAAATAAAAGGTGAAGAAATAGCATGAAAAATAATGCCAAGATATTTTTGCCACAGAAACAAGTTCTTCTCTACAACTTAAGATTGAAGTCTTCCCATGAAAACTTAAATCTAAATGGTGGGACCATTCAGAGTTGTCAATATAAATAACAATGAAGCAGTTGAGATCCAAGACATCTATAAGGACAACATATTTACTGTCAATGGCCACATATTGAAACGTTATTGGGGAGGAGACATTCAATATGGATGTATTTTCCAAGTTTGGTTAGTTAACAACACCCTTGATGCGAGGGGCATCTCCAATATTTATATATATATCATATCTTTGCCTCATTTGTGAATTATGTTTTTCTCTATTTATTTATTTATTTCTTTATTATATTGAATTTTCATTGTTTTATTATTATTCCTCTTCATATTAAAAAAATAATTAAAAAAATTAATGTGATGCGGGCAACATTGCATTAGAAAAAAGTCAAAAGCAATGCAGACAACATTAGGGCAACGTATGCTTTTGATTTTTTTTCTTAAAAAATATAGTCGTTAAAGACCTCTACCGGTATCAATATAGTCGTTGCAATGAGTAGTTTGGCTTAAAATGACTAGAATTTGAAAATTTGAAAATGTGAAGTTGATGGAACTAGTCGTTGGGGCAACGGTAATGTCGGAGTGCAACGACCATATTCTCTGTAAATTTGCCTATTTAAGCTCAAATTTCACTTCAACTTGAACCTACTTGATCTCTAATCTCTCATTTCTCTCCAATATTTGAGCAAACTCACCAAATCTTTTCAATCTTTCAATTTTTCATTCGAATCTTCCATTCGTTCAAACACATAACCCAAATTCAAGGGCTTCACATTCACGGTCAATCTCCAAGGGAAAGAAGGTTGCATTCACTGCAAAAAAGAAGCAAGAATACATTTCCGAGATGGAATCTAAAGAAGATGACTATGTCTCTTTGATAAGAAGAAGAAGCATTGCACCGTCCACATCTGCGAGGCGTAATGCAAAAACAGCGGGCATTTCTAATGCCAACGAATCCAACACTGTGATCACCATTCCTCTACAAAACCATTCATCCTGATAACCTTAAGGGTTTGATACGAGAACCCATAGTCATCGAGAGCCTCTGTTAATAACCCGAGGAGCCATAAGTAATCGAGAAGTATCAAACTAGCAGTGCATAAGGTTTCTCCAATCATTTAGTGAGCCCAAGCCCACTCAAGAGAATTAAGATACCCTAAATGTAGCATTACCTATGCGGGATACATCCTTCAAGTCTACCACATCGACCAATGGAAAGGAAACTTCGAGGGAAGAAGAAAAAGAAGAGGAAGAGGAAAAGCACAGGCCCAAGCCTGTACCACAAGCAGAGTTCGACCCAGAGTATTGAGTAGAGAATGAAGTAGAAGTAGAGCCTAAAGAAGACCGGTCTGTTGAACAAGAGCACACTCTAGAACCAACTAGGGAAGAGATACAAAAAGTAGAGGTCGAAAGAAAAAGAAAGCGAAAGGGAATTGTCATTTTTCACAGAATGTCCTTCATATCATAGAGGAAGCTTCATAACGGATCAACCTGGTCTTGAGAAAAGTGGAGGAGAAATTTATTTCTCTAAAAACCAGGATGTTTCTGCAAGAACACGAGTTTCTAGTAGTGAGATTGCCCAGAGACAGTATCGAAGGCCATAGAAAAGTGCAAAAAACACTGACCTAGCATCGAGGCATGGCCTAATTAGGTTCATGAATTTTATGCAAACATCAATGTAGAACAGAGACTTTGAAGCAAACTTTGCGGGGTACAAATTGACTAGAGCATTGCAGCATGGAACAAAGTGATCGGCATAAAAGGAATTCCCAATGCAGAGTAAACACATTAGTGGTACGATAGATGCTAGCATAGTTAAGGTACTACGTCGAATCAATAGAAGCCTTAAGAGCAATGTGTAAGGTTACATCAAAGTCAAGGATAATGCAGAATGAATTCCTCAATGCGAAAACACATTACTGGCTAACTTCGTGAAGACGAGTCTGATGCCAATGACCCATGACATCAACGTAACCAGGATACGAGCCCTCTTATTGTATGCCATCCACAACGACCTTAGCATTAATATTGGGCAAATTCTTTAGATCGAGATAAATTGGTGAATCAACAAAACTTAAGGCTCCATATTCTTCCCACACTCGATCATATTTCTCTGCATCGATTAAGAAGTAAGACCATCAACATCGGATGCAGTTGTTGAACCAAGACCACCCTTACAAATTTCACAATCAAGAGCAAGGGTGGCAATTGGGAGACAAAGATTGGCATTGTTGCGGGCATTAGCGAAATCCTTAAGAAGTTTGCTAAGATTAAGAGTCAATAGGACACTTCTATGCATAATCTCGATCCTATGGGGATTATGAAGAAAGGCAGGATACCTTGATGAAGCAGTTCTTAGAAGCCAATGCGGAGGGCATTGTCTTACCTGCTTTTCTCAATGAGGGTACTCAACCTTGAGTCCTACCTTCCCCAATACCCGAGGATGAGGAGAAATCTTTTAGCCTTAGCTTCGATATTTAAAATTTTTGTATTTATCTTTTCTTTTTCTTCTTTGATTCATTACTTGATTGCTTTTATTGTTAATTTTTTATGAATATTGCAAGTAATGAATCTAAGTTCTTTTGTTTCATTTTACGAATCTTTGCTATTTTTGTGATATTGCTAACAACCTTACACATGTCTCTTACATTGCATAACACTGAATTTATTTTTCTTAGAGTAAGTTTAGAGTTAAAAATTTGTTGTTTATTTGTGAAGATCTTTTAATCCTACTTACATATTTTCCAAGTTTCTTTAATACTTATTAGATTTAATTGTTGCGTTTCATTGATCTTCTTGTTATTTAATTTTTGTCGTATTATTCTCAGCATTGAGTTTACTCTTGAAAATTTATGAGCAAACCAAAACCTGTTAGTCTAGTTTATAAATACCTTTGGTTTTGCAAAATTTCTAGAATATCCCTAGTCTTCAACTAACTTACACCTTGGTTAGAGTAATATATCGAGGATGCACCCAACATTGAACTCGAATGCTTAAACATCACTTATTCAAACTTAGAAACCTCTAAGTTTGAGGGTGGCACCCACCTTCATTGAGAACAATGAAGATTTCAAGTTTAGGGGGGGGGGGGGGGGGGGGGGAAACCCCAGTTCCCTAATTGACCAAAATTCTACTTGAGAATAGTTAATGCAGAAGGCATTGCTGAAAAAAAAAAAAAAAAAAATCAAGGCTAGTAGCCATGGTTTCTCAATGTATTCCTCTACTTATCCAATTCTTCAACTCTAAGATTGTATCAATTGCTTAGGTGTGCTAGTTTGCTCAAGTATGTCATCTTAAAAACTATTAAAAAGCTTGAAGATTTGTTTCTTTTGCTTAGGTGTGTCGCTCTGATCAAGTGTGCGATTCTAAGAACTACAAAGAGTGAGCATGTAAAGTATGAGAAACTCCTAAAGGGTATTTGAGATATTAAAGGTGTGTGTGAGAATAAATGACCTAAAGCAAATGTCATGGTACAACTAAAAATGTTTAGAGCAAATGTCATCGAATGATAGGTTATGCTTCTCCCACGCATGTGACTGTTCTTGACCAGAAAATTCATATCAGGATAACTCTTATTCCTATGGTTCCAGTTACTATTTTTCGATCTAGGATTTGGCTAACTTCTTAATCAATCTCTTGATAGTGTAGTTCATCAATTTGAACATGCTAATCTCACTTAGTAGTGTCATCGAATGATAGGTCAAATAGAGATTAAAATTATTGTCATATCCCTTTCGGATGACTTGCTTAGATATTGACCCTAGTGAACACACATCGAAGGGGTTAACTCAAACTATCGACACGTAGCCTCATTAAGATCTCATGATGCATTTTTTGATAATAGATCGTCTCCCATTATCTATTTTTGAATAAGGTTTCGTCTCACTTAGATGAACTAGACTAATCTTGTTCATCCAAGTTTTAATCTTTTACCTTTCTTTGTTAGATTGATTTTAATGTGAATTTCTAAGTTTTTGCACTAAAAATCTAATCACATTATTTGAGTCTGCACAAGCTTGTGATCTATAATTCATGACTGTTTCAACCCCCACGTCGCATTCCTAGGTAGAGGTGTTCTGTAAACCGTCATCTTACTTACATTAATTCTTAAGAAGGGTTCTCTTCAAACAAATCCTTATAGAATAAAATTGCTCTTTAATTAATCATATTAACTATTAATTCTAATAATTCTAATAACTTTTCTGGATTATTAGGCTCTATCCCTTTAAAAGAATATATTCATTTTTAGTGGTAGGTTTAAATAAATATTCATTATTTATTTGGGAGATCTACATGCTCAACAATCCTAAATCTGCAATCAATTCCTAAAATATATCTAATATATTTAACACATATTTAGGTAGCATGAATCTTTTTAACTTATGGTGGGATTTTAAATTTATATGATATACTTTAACAATCAAGACAAGCTAAGTGACATAGAATTTAAATAGTTAATGACCGATTTAAAGTTTGACATATTTCTAGGATATTTAAAATGCAATTCTATTACATTGTATAAGACATATCTTGAACCATTATCTTTTTTATCTTAATGAAACTTTGACCGATAAGAAGTAACCTCTTTTAAATATTTTTCAAATATTTTTCAAATATTTTAATATTTAAACACACCCCAAATAAAAAATTTCCTTAAAATTAACCGTAAATTTTTTTTCAAAGATAATTGATTTAGTTTTATAATTTTTATTTGATTATCTTTTATATGTATGGTTACCTATATTTTCTAAAAATATTAACCATAAAATATACCTTTATATTTTTCAAAAATATTAGGTTTAAAAGATAAAAAAGATATTCTTTATAAAAAAAATTCTATTTTTCCTACCAAAATATTTTCCAAAAATATGTTTAAGAAAAATTCCAATTTTTTATAGAGAAAAAATCTCAACTGAAAGAGTTTGGTAGGTCCCTTTGACATGAGCCAAATACCTCAAAAGTCTCTCATTGGTCGGTGGTGGATGTGGCGATAAAGGGTTGCACCGAGCCACGTTGTGACTCCTAGGTGTGGTGGCTACTCGGCACTGCAGTGCCCCATCCTAAGCAAGTGCTCATCCTTTGTGTTTTTCATACCTTTTGGGTTTTCTCAAATCTTGGTTTTCTTAACGTTCTTCGATTTTTTGGCCATTTCTAAATTGTAAGCAAAAAAAAAAATCAAATATTTATATTGTACAAAGATTTCCTATACCTAATTTCATGAGTTTACAAAAGATCTAAGAAAAACTAAAAATCCTAGCTTGAAAGATAGAAGAAGATCGTTCAAGATCATCCAAGGAATATTCGATCCTACTCAACTTAAATTTTTGTTAGACTAGAGTAGATACATTGTAACAGCCCGACTTTTTCTACCCTGCTTACAAGGTTAGTTTTTGTAATTTTGGGCTTACCGGGGATCCCGAGAGTCATTTTAGAATTTATTTTGAGTTAAAAGTGGTTATTAAAGTTAAATCTCGGAAGGTGTGAAGTCGGAATTTGAAAATTAGGGGTGAAATTGTCAATTTTAACCCTAGGGGCATTTTGGTAAATTTGCAGGGTCTTTTTGTCCTTATATATAAAGCCAAATTTAGACAGCATGATTAGGTTTTGAGTGCACTCTCAAATTTAGCGCCGACAGCCACCTTTTTTCTCTTTTTCTGCAAAATCCGACAGCCGCTGACAACCGCCCGAGAAGCCAATCATTGGCTTTCAGACAGCCGCCGACAGCCGCCAGACAGACCCATTATTGCCTTCAGACAGCCACCGAACAGCCATCAGACAAGGCAATCATTGCCTCTGATAGCCGCCGACAACGTCGATTTCAGCACCGACAGCCAATCATTGGCGTAGATTTCTGTGCCGCCGCCAGATTCAACCACTAGAGTGCTGCCACGTGTCAACACCGACAGCCTCTGTCGCCAATCATTGGCATAGTCTTCAGCACCGACAGCCACTGCCACCGTCAGAAGAACGCAGCTTCGTATTCGCCAGCATGTTCCCGAACCTGCAGCTTGGTCGGCCAATCCTGCCCAGCGATTTCGAGCCTGCCGCATGTCGCCATTTTGCAGTGCCTCCACCCCTGCGCGTCAGCTTCACGCGCCGCAGTCTTCCGGCCACGCGCCGCCGTCAACTATTCGAAAAATTTTCGGGTAGGGTTTTTTAGGTATTTTTGATGTTCCAACTCCAATTTTGATGTTTTCAAGGCCAATTTCTCACTGTTTGACCCTATTTTACTAGTTAAGCTTGAAAAAAGGCCCCGGTTTGCGTAGTTCGAGTACTTGAGAGATTTATTTACTCTCCGGCCAAGGTAAGGGGAATTATACTGTAATCGTGTGATCCATAATTCAGTAGACGCATGTGTGATATGGCCTGAATTAAGATTAGTATCGAGATACGTCTAGATAGTCGAACTTTATTATGTTTTAGCTCTCTGTTTACTTATGGTGTGCATGTTTTGTCTGGCTGTTATATGTTTTATGATGGAATCTCGAGCAAGTGACTCAGTGGAAGACCCGGGAGTGGCATTCCCTAATAGTGTAGCCCCGATTGTGTACTAAATTAACGTGTGGGACCCGGGAGTGGCATGTTCCCTCGGAATAGCCTGGAGTCGCCTTCATTTATCCCTTGAATATCGAAACTGTTTAAGACCTATGGGTCTTTGATGCTGTTTTACTTACTTATTTATGGGCTTGATACTAATTTTACTTATTTATTTAGGGATCCTTACTGAGTTTTGTAACTCACCCTGTCGATTTCTGTGGACTCCACAGGTACGCATGGACTCTACCTGGATGGGTGATCGGAGTGGCTGAGAGGACCATGGGCTCGTGTTGTGTCAGGTTATATTGTTTCTGTCTTGCTGCATATTTAGACTCATGATTATTACGAAAAAAATGCATTCTGTTGTGTTTTGTTAGATTTCTTATTTAAACCTTTATTATTTGGGTACCCGTTTCACTGTTTTTCGAACGATTTCATTGCGAATGACCCTAGTTCGGGTCGGGTCTTTACAGACATCATCCAATGTGAGTATGAATTTACAATAACAAGTCAATCATCTAGGGAATTGCATGTAGATAATAAATTAGATTGATTCTATGAATTTTTTTTGTAATTACATGCTTCTGTCGCGTTTATAGCATGATCCTACCTTCTATTCCCAACAAAATCAACGCTATAAATAGAATCCATAGGGCTCTCTATATATTATGATCTCATCTCAAATAGAGAAACCATCTCCTAGCATTGGTATTCGGTTGAGAGAGTCTCATGCTACGGAAGTGCATTTAACTTATCCTTCAACGACACTTGATCTAAACTCTTTGTAATTGTATATGTCCATTAATTTTCTATTTAGAGTTTATTGTGATTTTTAACTTGAGAAGTTTTTAAATCAATTATTTATGTCAAAATGTATTAATGATGCTTTTAAATGGAAAAATAAATTGAAACGTTATTTTTCTTTATTTTTGGCATTATGTCAAAAATACTAGTCTTGATTATGTCAATTGACTAATTAACCAGGGAAAATTATATAACCTAAAAGAATAATATCAACAATATTCTTGTCATGAATGACTAGAAGTTTGTTATAACATAGGAATGTTTTCTAGCACCGACATCTAATGTAGTAGGAAATGTTCATGAAACGCATGATTGTTGGAAAAATTCCAGAGGTAAGACAATTGTCTATATTTTGGCGAGCGTCTCAAACATTCTGGCCAATAAATAAGAGAGCATGGGAACTGGTATAAGATGATCGAAGCCATGTGTGAGATGTTTAAGCACTCCTCGTCTCAGACAAAGCATGATGCTCTCAAGGCTATTCATAATGCCAAGATAAAGGCAGGGATATCAATGATGAAGTTGTTTATCAAATGATGATCTACTTTTAACAACGACTAGAATGAATTAAGTCATTATAGATGTTGCTAGTGAATTGAACTTTATTCTTGAAACACTATCGGTTAGCTTTCTACAATTTAAAAGCAATGTTGTTATGAAAAAAATTACTTTTAGCCCACTTCTCTTCCTAATGAACTTATATTTGAGTTCATGATGAAAGTCAAGGGTAAAGAAGCGGAGAAAAATGTTGTCTTCAAAAAGGAGAATCCTAGAGCTTAGAGTTTTGGGACCAAGTCGAAAAGGTAGGACCTTTAAGACTAAATTCTTTAAGAAGAAGAAGGTAGGTGGGAACAAGAATAAGCAAAATGCTACAAAAAAGTTCAAGGTCGAGAAGGATGGAACGTGTTCTCATTGTTAAAAGTTTGACCTTTGAGAAAGAAACTGTCATACGTACAAACGAATGAAGAAAGACAAAGAAGATAAATATGATTTACTTATTCTTAAGTCTTGTTTGAGGGAAAGAGCCATCCAATGGTTGAATACTTGATTTGGGTGCCATTAATTATGTTTATTTTTCATTTCAAGGAAATGACTGTTAGGAGCACCTAGGCAGATTATCTTGCGAGTAGGCATTGGTGATGTTGTCTTTGCAACAGCTGTTTAAAGCATCAAGTTATATTTTAGCAATTTTATTAATTATAAGAGAATGTGTTATTGGTGCTTCATAATGAGAGGAACCTAGTTTCAGTTTCTTGTCTGGTAAAAATAATTACATTCAATTAATTTTAATAGAAATTAAATTTCTATTTTAAAGAATGGTTGAGAGCTTTATTCGGAAACTAACATGAATAACTTGACATGCTTAAACCTAAAGCATGTTAGATGCTTCTAAATACTGAATTATTTAAAGCAGCAAAAAGTAGAATAAACAATGATAAAAGATTTCTCACGATCTCATACATATTTTGGCATCTAAGGTTAGTTCGAATAAATTTTAATATAATTAAAAAGTTAGTTAAAAACGGTTCTCTAATTGGGTTAGAGATTGACACTTTACATGTTTGTGAATCTTGTCTTAAAGAGAAGATGATCAAAAGAACCTTTTACAGTAAAGGGTAATAAAGTTAAGCATCCCTGAAAACTCATACATTTAGAATTGTGGGGTCTAACGAATCTTAGAGCTTGGGGAGAGTATAAGTACTTTGTATCATTTACAAATGACTGCTCAAGATATAGGTACATTTATGTAATGCAACATAAATCTGAAACTCTTGAAATGTTAAAAAAGTTTAAAGCTAAGTCGATAACTTATTAGATTAATGAACTAAAACACTCGATCAAATCATGGGGGAGAGTATATGGACTTAGAACTCCATAACTACATGGTAGAATGTGGAGTAACATCCCAACTTTGGCGCCTAGAACACCTCAACAAAATGGTGTTTCAGAAAAGAGACTAGAACCTTTTTAGAAATGATTTAGTCAATGATGAGCTTTGTGTGACGGTCATGTTTGTCCAGTGCGTGTTGCACATGGCCATATGCCCGATCAACCCCATTTCACCATGCTTTTATAGTATTTTATTATTATTACATGTTAGGATAGTTTCCTTCATTTTATTCTAGGTGTTGACTCCTCGCCATTTTCATATGCAAGGGTGTCACATCCATTATGGTCCAAAATGTACTATAGGGGGGTATGACTTCTTGAAGATTCCTTCTTATCAAGTTATGATATGATTAATGCAATCGTTGATATGTTCCTTGTTGCATCTTGTCATATAGCTTTCAAAGATAAAAGCATTTCTAAAACTCTCTTTCTCCCTTTTTCTAAAACCTTTTCACAACGCCCGTGATAGAGGTTGCACCTGTTGTGCCACCCGCTCTGTCATTTTGGTTCGGCTGACTTGCTCGGCGGGTTAGAGCAAGTGCCGCACTGTCGCCATTCCGCTGCCTTTGAAGTGCGACTGTGACAAGTGGTATCAGAGCCTAATTTGGCTCATTTTGTTGTGACAATGAGTTCACCGGTGATGGGTCAGTGGGAAAAGTCCCATGTCGATCGGCTGTTCAACTTGGAAGAACAGATGGTCGGCCTAGCTGGAATGTCTCAGTATGTGTAGTCCTTGGATTCTCGCCTAAATGAGATCGTTGACATGGCTGACACAGTTGATGCAGTAGCTGGCCGCTTAGACAGGATGCCCGTCCAAGAGTTGATGGTGAGGGTAGAGACCCTTGAAGATAAAGCCACATAGTCTGGTGGCAATGAGCATAGAGGAAGCTCATTGGGCTCTGTTGCTCGCATTGAGGAGCACATCGAAACTATCGACAACATGCAAAAAGTAATGGCTAAGATGGTGTCTGATCTGTCCGAAGAAATGAGAGCAGCCATTAGCGTCGTCAGGATAAAAGTAGCTGATTTGAATGCTCGAGTTAATCTCACCATGAGGGTAGTGGGTAATCAAGCCTCAACTATAGGCGTCGTTCAGACCAGTAAGGTCAAGGTACCTAAGCCAAAGCCCTTCTGTGGGGTTCGAGATATTAAAGCTTTGGAAAACTTCATATTTGATATGGAATAATATTTCAAAGCCACAAATACAGTGTCTGAGGACATGAAAGTCACGTTAGCCACAATGCATTTGGTGGATGATGCCAAGTTGTGGTGGAGATCACGTTATATGGACATCCAAGAAGGAAGATGTACCATTGATAGTTGACAGTTGTTGAGACAGGAATTGCGCTCACAATTCTTCCCCGAAAATGTTGAAGTTCTTGCAAGACACAATCTGCAAATGTTGAAGCATACTGGAACAATTAGAGAATATGTCAATCAATTTGCGGGGTTGATGCTTGATATCCGAGACATGACAGAGAAAGATAAGGTCTTTAACTTTGTCGAAGGATTAAAGCCGTTAGCAAAGGCCAAGCTCTATGAACAGAAAATACAAAGCTTGACTAAAGCATATGGCGCCGCAGAGAAACTATTTGATTGGGTTAGTGAACCAACAGACGAGAAGCCTCAAGAGCGAAGAGAAAATATAACCTCTTCGTACCAAGACAATATACATTTTCAACCAACCTCTCCTAGGAGTTTGGGAGGGGACCGACCGAGTGGTCAAAGTAGGGAACGTAGACCTTCCTCGTCTAAAAGTGAAAATTCGTGGCAAAGGCCACATCGCCTTAAGCAAAGCCACATATCATGCTTCTTATGTAATGGACTTCATCATGTATGGGAGTATCCTACTCGAGAGATCGTTAAGGATTTTAAGATTGCTCTCGAGATGAACAAGAATCTTGAAGCTCAGTCGGCCAAAGATGCAGTCGCCGAGGTTGAGCAAGAGGAACCTGAAGTGATCCCCGCGTAGGGACCATCAGGTATTTGTCTGCCCTTCGATATAACAAGGGCCTAACCGAAAGTCAAGACGAAGTGTCTTGCAAAAACGTCCATCCTTGGTCTAAAAGGAGACGGTATGAGTATAACCCCACGAGAGAGTGGAGGGATAAACAAAATGGAGTACAAAGTCATCAAGGTGATGCAACAAGGTATGAAAGTGGTTAGGTTAGTCCGAAGAGACACTTCAGTCAGTTCAAAGCTGACAGTGCAGTTCCCAGGGGCTCGAAGACAGTAGTACAACGACAAGTCCCAAGACAAGAAGGCTAGAGCCTCCAAACAAGTCATGAAGTATCGTGTTCGTTAGTCCCATTGAAGAATTCATTTGGGGTGTTAACTGACGATACAGAAGCAATGGACACAAGTCAACTCGTACAAGAGTTCTTTGACAGGTGGAAGGAAGCTGTAGGCACTGAGGTTCGCTAGGATCGCAAAACAAGTTGCTCCGACGATCGCTGAGTTTGAGCAAAATTGGTTAACAGGGTCGTCAATCGTTTAAGTGGGAGAGAATGTGACGGTCATGTTTGTCTAGTGCGTGTTGCATATGGCCATATACCCGATCAACCCCATTTCACCATGCTTTTATAGTATTTTATTATTATTACATGTTAGGATAGTTTCCTTCATTTTATTCTAGTTTTTGGCTCCTCGCCATTTTCATATGCAATGGTGTCACATCCATTAAAGTCCAAAATGTACTATAGGGGGGTCAGACTTCTTGAAGCTTCCTTCCTATCAAGTTATTATATGATTAATGCAATCGTTGATATGTCCCTTGTTGCATCTTGTCATATAACTTTCAAAGATAAAAGCATTTCTAAAACTCTCTTTCTCCCTTTTTCGAAAACCTTTTCACTACGCCCGTGATAAAGGTTGCACCTGTTGTGCCACCCATTCTGCCATTTTGGTTCGGCTGACTTGCTCGCCGGGTTAGAGCAAGTGTCGCACAGTCGCCATTCCGTTTCCTTTGAAGTGCGACTGTGACACTTTGCTCAGCTACCGACCTCGTTTTAGGGATATGCATTAGAGACCACATTGTATATATTGAACAATGTTCCCACAAAAAGTGTCTCGGAAACACCCTATGAGTTTTGGAAATAACGTGAAGGAAGTTTACGTCACTTCAAGATTTGAGAATGTTTGGCCTATATGCTAAATGCAAATTCAATGAAGTTAGAACCGCGTTTGAAGTTATGCCTATTCCTAGGCTACCCCAAGAAAACAAGAAGAGGTTTTTTCTATATCTCTGAAAGGAATAAATTTTTTGTTTTGAAAAGACACTACATTCATAGAAGAGGATTAAGTTAAAGACAATAAACCTTAATCGGTAGTAGGATTAAGTGTAATATGTTTTCCTATACAAGCGTTTAGAGACATACAATATTATCTAGGATAATATTGAAAATCCTCTGTCTTTCATAAAGGCAATGGAAGATAATGACCAGGAGAAATGGATAAAAGCCATGAACCTAGAAATGGAGTCGATGTACTCTAATTCAGTGTGGTTACTTGTAGATGCTCCAAACAATGTAAGGTTCATTGGATCTATAAGAGAAAAATGGGTGTAGATGGGAAGGTGCAAAACTTCAAGACTAGACTTATGGCAAAGTGCTTTAATCAAAGAGAATGAGTGGATTATGAGGAAATATTCTCCCTTCTTGCCATGTTAAAATGAGATCTTCAAAAGGAAATCTATGAACCAATCAAAGAAGTTTGAATCAAAGGTATAAGAGAAAAAATATTTCAAACTTGTTAAATCCATTAATATATTAACGCAAGCATCCAAATCTTGGAGCATAAGATTGATGATGTTATCAAATCATTTGTCTTTGAGCAGATTGTTAATGAACCTAGTGTGTACAAGAAAATCATCAACAAGAAAGTAGCATTCAGATTGTTATATGTGAATGATATCTTACTCGCTTGGAATGATCTAAGATATTTAATTGATATCAGGGAATGACTGGCTAACCAATTCTAAATGAAAGATTTAGGCGAAGCATTGTTCGTACTTTGATCCAAATTATAAGGGATCAATCCAATAGAACACTAGCTTTATTTTAGGCATGGTCGTTGACAAGATTCTTGTAATTGCGAGATTCCAAGAAGAGTCATTTACCTTTTAGGCATGGAATCTCATTGTATAAGGAATAAAATCTTAATACACCTAAAGAAGTTCAGAGGATGTGATAGATTCCCTATACTTCGGTATTATGAAGTCATATATGTTGTGTAAAAGGCCTAACATATGCTATGCAGTAGGCATTGTTTGTCGATATTAGTCGAATCCAAGATTTGATCACTAGATTACAGCTAAGAACATTCTAAAGTATCTTCAAAGAATATGAAGCTATATGCTTGTGTCGGTCCTAAGGATTTGATCCTTACTAAGTACAGTCTCCGACTTCTAGATTTATAAGGACTTTTGGAAGTCCACATAAGGATCAGTGTTCACCCTCAACTATGAAATTATAGCTTAAAGAAGCATCAAGCAAGGATGCATTGCATACTCTACTATAGAATCTGAAAACGTGGATGCTTATGAAGCAACAACAGAGGCAGTATGGCTGAGAAACTTTCTTAAAGATTTGGAAGTGGTTTTGTGTTTTGATAAGTCAATCACATTATATTGTTATAATAGCAAGGTTTTGGCTAACTCTAGGGAGCATAGAAGTCATAAAAGAGATTAGCATATTCAGAAGAAGTATCACCACATTAGAGAGATAGTGCATAGAGGCAAAACAATTATCACCAAGATTAATATGGTTGACAACGTTGTTGGTTTTTTTCTAAAGGATTTCCTGAATAAAGTGATTGAGGGTCACCTAAAGAGTTTTGTTCAACAAGAGGCGTATCATACGATCTAGAGCAAGTGTGAGGTTGATGTATAACTTGTTGGGAATTTCAGGGTAGGAAAATGAAAATAACGCTGAGAAAGCGTAGATGTAACTACAAAAAAATTTATTTAATTAATCATTTATCCAATTAATTATTAAACTACATGCAACCCCTGGGTGATTAACTATTGTTGAGAAAATAAAGAACTCACCCTGACTGACGCATTTGATCAATTATGGGGGGTCTTTATGTTGGGTAGGATCATGATCAATTCTCTGGACCTTCTTGATTGCTCTCCTTCCATCTTCAAGGATATGACTGCTACGCTGCACTGAGTGCCTGGTGGGAAGCTTCTTAGAAAAAATGAGCTAGGAAGACACTTTATTCAAGAGGAAAAGATGTCTCAGTTCTTATAAGGTTTCTCAATTTGAGAATTAGGTTACTCTGAACTGGGTGGGATGAGAATGAAATTCTAAGGCCTTCTATTTTTAGTAGTAGAGTGAATATTTAAATTTGGAAAATATAATATCTTTAAATATTTAATATTAAAAGATATTGAGAAAATCTTGGATTTTACCTCCCCAATTTTAAATACAGATTTCAAGAATTGTAATATTGTTTTATTTCTTTTATTTGATATATATCCAATAAATTCCGAGAACATAATATATCCAATCTATTATTAAATAAATGAATCAATATAATTAATATATCAAATATATTAATTCACTACTTTAATAATAATCCAATAATTATTAATTCAATTAATAAGTCCAACATAATAATTAATATTCTCCAATTATTGAACAATTTAATATCATATTAATTAATAATTCTCAAATTTAATAATAATGATCAAATAATTATTAACTCATTATGTCGAACATATTTACAACTGATAACTCAATAATTATCTCATAATTATTTGTAATTAATTTATTCAATAATTATCTCATAATTATTTGTAATTAATTTATTCAATAAATTATTTTTTTCTCAATAATATTTATCCAATAAACATTATATTTAATGTATCCAATATATTAATTAAGTTATACCATCAAACTTAATTCTCCTATTAATTATGTCCAACATAATTAATCTTTTGAAGTTGAACTGTTCAAATTCATTTCTCTTATGAAATAGTGTAATGAGCTAGCCTGGGAACCGGTGGACTTAAAGATTGAAAGATACAACGATTGAGATCCAATCCCTCTTCGTTAACATCAAGTTTACTCCACTAAAGGCTTGTGAACTCTCCCGCACTATAGGACAAGTTAACATCCACGAATCTAATCGATCATCTTTCATATAATCCTTCACGAGCTTATTCGTAATTCACAACAAGGACAAGAAATTCATTCTACCTCTGTGATTACATCTTTCTCCTTAAGCGCCAATGATTCCTCTAATGAATAAGCTTTTATATAAATTAGTGTCCTCTCGGCCAATGAGAGGCGGGTACCCTTTGTTCAAGTCCCGGAATCAGTTCTTAAGAAAACAACTCTACATCTTCCACAATATTAGGAAAGACGTGAATTTCTTCTTGTGACGTTGCATTCCCAACTACTCACTACGATAATCTGTAACATGGGAGACTTATTGAACCAGTGCTTTTGACTGGTCTCACTTATGAACATCAAAAGACGGTTTCATAAAGCAGGAGTTCGCAACCCACTCAGTATTAAATATCACATCGACATACGATCATCTTTAGCAAAGTAGTTGATACGAGTCTATAATGGAATTACTAGCTCGATCATAAAACTTTTGGTTCAGTCATATGTAAAAACTTCTTTTTGCATAGGCATCCCCACTCACATGTCTCCACATGAATAACCAAGACCAGGTCATATGCAACTCTTGCAAAGCGAGCCGCACCAACAATATTACCAAGACTTAGGCACTGTAGCCTTAGCCCATATACTATAGACAATTTATGTTATAAACTTAGAACTAGATCCACTTGTACGTCCCACATACTTGTTCAAGTATTAATATTTATAACCAAGGGTATATCGAGATTAATCTAATTAATGTAATATAATTGAATGATGTTTGAATATTAAATGCATAAATTTATGAAAAATAAAACTTTTACTGATAACTCAAAATGACATTAAATGTCTAACATTAAATTCTCGTTCTTAAATATACAAACTACTATGCCTTTACCTGCGATGTGCTTTTGGCTATGCCATGTATTCAAAACCTTAGCTAAGGGCACATCCCTAAACAATCTCCCACTTGCACTAAAGCCCTAATAATACTATTACATGTGTAGCCAAAACACCAAGTCCCACACTTGCTCTAGACCGTAGAAGATGCCTCATGTAGACCCATACTCGTTAAGTATCAATTCATTGGGAATGATGTAAGGCCTCATGTAATAAGGTCTCATATATACCCACTTGCACTAATGCCTCATGTAGAAGACACCTTATGTCGAACACTTTAGACGAGAGAGCCTTTGAGGATCAGCAACATTGTCAGGCATAACAATTTTGATGACAACCATTTCGCCCCTAAGCATTATCTATCTTATGAGGTGATATTTCCTCTTTATATGCTTCCTTTTTTATGGCTTCTAGGTTCCTTGGAATTAGTCATAGCCCCGTTGTTATCACAGTTCAAAGTGATTGGCTAATCCATTCTCGGAACCACTTCCAAACTTGGTAGGAAGTTTCTCAACTATATTGCCTCTTTTACGGCTTCATACGCACCAACGTACTCAACTTCCATAGTAGAGTCTGCGATGCATCCTTGCTTGATACTCTGCCAAACTATAGTTACATCGTTGAGGGTGAACACTGATCCTTATGTGAATCTTTTAGATTCCTAATCAGTTTGAAAATCAGAGTTTATGTACTGAGTAAGGATCAAATCTTTAGAACCGTACAAAACCATATAGTTTCTCGTTCTCCTAAGATACTTGAATATATTCTTAACTGTTATTCAATGATCCAATCTTGGATTTGACTAATATCTACCAACAATGCATACCGCGTAACATATGTTAGATCTTGTACACAATATAGCGTACATCAAGCTTCTCACCCCAGATGCGTAGGGTTTTCGTCTCATTTCCTCGACCTCTTGAGGTATCTTAGGATGTTTTCCTTAGACAATGCGATTTCAGGTCTAAAAGGTAATTTCCCCTTTTAGAATCTTTCATCGCATAACATCTTGTCAATATATGTTGCCTAAGACAAGGCTAGCATTCTCTTGGACCGATCCTAATAACGTATGAAGCATCACCCTAATCCTTCATTTGAAATTAGTTAGCTAGTCATTGCTTGATTTCAATCAACATCCTTACATCATTCCTAATGAGTAAGATGTCATCTACAAATAACAATGTAAATGCTACTTTATAGTTAATGATTTTCTTGTAAACACATGATTCATCAACATTCTCCTCAAAATCATAGGATTTGATCATATAATCAATTCCAAGACCTGGACGCTTGTTTCAATCTATAAATGGACTTAACAAGTTTGTAAACCTTTTACTCTTGTCTATTGGAAAAAAACTTTTCTAGTTGCTTCATGTAGACCTCTTCTTCAAGATTGTCATTCAAAAATGCAGTCTTGACATCCATATGGCATATCTCATAGTCATAATACGAGGCAATAGATAAATGGATCCTAATAGACTTTAACATAGCAACAACGAAGAAAGTCTCTTCATAATCCACCTATTCTCTTAGAGTGAAGACATTAGCTATAAGTCTAGCCTTGAAGGTTTGCACCTTCCCATCTACACATTTTTTTCTCTTGTAGATCCACTTACACCCAATAAACCTCATATTTTTTTGTGCTTCTACAAGTAACCAGACTAAATTAGAGTACATCGACTAAATTTCAAGGTTCATGGCTTTTATCCACCTTTCCGAGTCAATATTCTATATTGTCTTTCCAAAAGAGAGAGGATCTTCAACATTATCCTAGATAAATGTCTCTAAGACACCTATATAGGGAACTAGATTTCTCTTAATCCTTCCACTGCATCAAGGTAGACAACTTTCCTAACAAAGTGAGATTTGACCATTAAATCCAAAGGATTCAATAAGTATCCTAGCTGATGTGTTTCCAGCATCCAATGTCAGTGTGCTGTCCATAACCCTTGTTCACCTTCCTGCAACAACTCTTGTTAGTGAAATTCTATCAGTATTAGAATTTAATTCTTTCAACACTATTGTCGATTGAGGTTTATGGTCTCTAACATAATCCTCTTCTAAAAATGTTGCGTTTGATGAAACAAACATTTTATTCTCATATGGGTTATAAAAATAACCCTCTCTCATTTCCTTAGAGTAGCCTACAAATAGGCATAGTTTTGAACGTGGTTCTAACTTCTTTGGTTTTGTAGTTAGCACATAAGCAGGACTTCCCCGAATCCTAAAATGGCGTAAACTACATTTACGTCATTTCCATAACTCAAAAGGTATCTCTGCGACACTCTTTGATGGAACCATGTTAAAAATATTTAACTCGGATCTCCAATGTATCCCAAAAATGATATTGACAGTTGAGCAAAGCTCATCATTGACCGAACCATTTCTAAAAGGGTTCTATTTCTCCTTTCTGAAAGTTCATCCTGTTCAGGGGTTCTAGGGGCTGAGAGTTGAGACGTTATTCCATGTTCTACCAAATAGTTTTGAAATTCCAAGTCCATATACTCTTCACCACGATCTAATCATATTGTTTTAATCCTTCTATCTAATTGGTTCTCAACCTTAACTTTAAACTCCTTGAACTTTTTAAGAGTTTCTGATTTATGCTACATTAGATAATGATACCATATCTTGAGTAGTCATCCGTAAAGGATATAAAGTACTCATACCCTCCTTGAGCTTGAACATTTATCAGACCACAAATTCTGAATGTATGAGTTCTAAGGGTTGGTTGGCTCTATCTCCCTTTGTTGTAAATGATATTTTGGCCATCTTGCCCTCTATGCAAGATTCACACACAGGTAAAGTGTCTATCTCTAACCTAGTTAGTGAACACTTTTTACTAACCCTTCAATCCTATTGAAATTTATATGACCCAACCTTAGATGCTAAAGATATATGTTTTGGATTTAGGAGAAATTGTTTGTTGTTTGCTTGTTCTACTAATTGTTGCTTTAAATAATTGGGTATTTAGAAATAACTTAAAAACCGTAGATTTAAGCATATACAAGTTATTTTTTATAATTGTCGAACAAAGCTCTAAGCCATTCTCTGAAATAGAAACTAAATTCACATTGAAATTCACTTAATGAAATTATTCTACAAGGCAAGAAACTGAAACTAGGTTCCTCTTAATTTTAGGAATCAATAACCACTCTCTAATACTAAAAAATAATTGCTGAAAAATAACTTGACACTTCCAACAATAGTTCCCACCTCCTAGGTCATTTGCTCAGGTTCTAGCTTCTCCCATGGGCCACTTCCCTGAAATGAAGAACATACATGATTAGTGGTGTCTAGGTCTAATATCCAATCATTGGATGATTCTTTCACAACATAAGACTTAAGAACTAGTAAATAATATTTACCCTCTATGCCTTTCTTCATTCTAATGTACTCATGACAGTTCCTTTTCCAATGACCAAGCTTATGACAATGAAAACACTTTCTATCCTTCTTGGTCTTGACTTTCTTTGGAGCACTAGGCTTATTCTTGCTCCCACCGTTCTTTTCTTTTTAGAAAACTTTGCCTTAAAGGTCCGACCTTTAGGCTTAGTCCCTAAACTCGAGGTATTGGAACTAACTTTCTTGGAGATAATATTTGCCTCCCCTTCTTTGCCTTTGACTTTCATCCTTGACTCAAAGGTTTGTAGTTCATTAAGAAGAGTAGTAGGGTTGAAGCAATCTTATTCCTAACAACATTTATTTTAAATTGTAAGAAGCTACTTAGTAGCGTTTCAAGAATAAAGCTCACCTAACTGACTTCATCTATAACAGTTCAATTCATCTCAGCCATGTTGAAGTACGTCATCATTTAGAGTACATGCTCTGTGACAGACGTTCCTAACTTCACTTTGCACTATGAATGGCTCGGAGAGCATCATGCTTTACCTGAGACGAAGGTTGCCCAAACATCTCATGAAAGGCTTTCATCGTCTCTAAAGTAGTGCCTATGTTCTCCAATTTCTAGGCCAGGATGTCCTAGATACTTGTCAATATATATAACCTAACTTGTCGTTTGTATTTTGCCAAAGATTATGTGCTTCACAAACATTTCGTGTTGCATTAGGTGCCGATGTCTAAAGATATTTCTCCGTTAGAAAAAATTTCTTATCATTTACGACAAGTATAGTGTTGATATTGTTTTTCCACGTAGTATAGTTTTCTCTGGTTAATTTTCCAATAGACATAATAGAGATTAGTGACATAGATATTGTGCTTGATTATATATTAAAAGAACATTTCAGTTTTATTTTCATTAAAAAACGACATTCATGGTTTAGGCATAAAATGATTTTAAAACTTCTGTTAAAATCCAGTTAACCCTACTATTGATAATTATTAATGTCATGGTACAACTAAAAAGGTTTAGAGAAATTGTTGTAGAAAAGGTCAGTTGCTCCTCCCTAGCGTGAGATCATTCAACAAAAAACTCAATACCAAGATAACACTTATCCTTATGGTTCCAGTTACCATTTTTTTATCTAAGACATAGCTAAACTCTTTAACCAATCCCTTAATAGTGTAGTCTATCAATTCGAAACCATTAAGTTCTCTCAATAAGTGTCATCATAGGATAGGTAAGTTACTGATTGAAATCACATCCCTAGCTCTTTTGGGAAACTCCCCCTTGATATTGACCCTAGCGAACACATACCATAGGGGGTCGACTCCAAGCTATAGACACATAGCTCCAATTGGATCTCATTATGCAGTTTTTGATTAAGATCGCAGGATCACTTGACACCGATCCTTCTCTCACACTTTATTTTAAAATAAGGTTTCCTTCCACTTAGATGAACTAGGTTAAACTCGTTCATCCAAGTCCCAATTACTAACATATTTACAACTGAGAACTCAATAATTATCCTATAATTATTTGTAATTAATTTATCCAATAAATTAATTTTTCGTCAATATTATTTACCTAATAAACATTATATTTAATGTATCCAATATATTAATTAAGTTTAACCATGAAAATTAATACTCCTATTAATTATGTCTCACATAATTAGTGCTTTGAATATGAACTGCTCAAATTCATTTCTCTAATGAAATAGTGTACCAGCGAGAATGAGCTAGCCCTGGGATCTGTGGACCTATAGATTTAAAGCTGCAATGACCTGGGATCCAATCCCCTTTCGTTAACATCAGGCTTATTCGACTAAAGGCCTGCGTTGAACTATCTCTCACTATAGAACAAGTTAATGTCTACGAATATAATCGACCATCTATCATATGATCCTTCACAAGCTTGTTTGTAATTTAAAGTTGGGACAAGAAATCAGTTCTACCTCTATGATTACATATTTCTCCTTAAGTATAATTGATTCCTTTAATGAACAAGCTGTTTATAGTCACACTATAAATCAGTGTCCTCTCGGGCCAATGAGAGGCGGATACCCTTTGTTCAAGTCATGGAATCGGTTCTTATGGGACAACTCTACATCTTCCACAATATTAGAAAAGGCGTGAATTCATTCTTGTGACGTTGTGTTCCCAACTACTCACTATGACAATCCTCAACATGGGAGGCTTATTGAACCAGTGTTGTTTGACTGGTCTCACCCATGCATATCAAAGAACGCTTTCATAAATGGAATTACTAGCTCGATCATAAAACTTCTGGACCACTCATATTCAAAAACTTCTTTATGCATAGGCATCCACACTCACATGTCTCCACATAAACAACTTGGATTAGGTCATTTGCAAATCTTGCAAAGCGAGCCGCACCCACAGTATTACTAGGACTTAGGCACGTCTTAGTCCATATACTATAGACAGTTTAGGTTATAAACTTGGAACTAGATCCACTTGTATGTCCCACATGCTTGTCCAAATGTTCATATTTATAACCAAGGGTATATCGACATTAATCGAATTAATGCGATAAGGTTGAATGACGTTCGAATATTAAATGTGCAAATTTATGAAAAATAATAATGACATTAAATGTCTAACATTAAAGACTCGTTCTTAAATATACAAACTACTAGGCCTTTAGGGCATAACCCCTAACATAACTATCAGGTAATAATATTACTTGAGTTTTAGTACAAGTGAGAGATTGTTAGGGACTGTGCCTTTACGACCTAATAGTTTGTAATTTAAGAATAATTATTTAATGTATGACATTTAATGCTATTTTCAGATATTAATAAAAGTTATCTTTTACATTAATTGTGCATTTAAATTATAAGCATCATCTAACCTTATTGCATTAATTGGATTAATGGTGATAAGTCATGGTTATATAGATGAACACTTAGAAGAGAATGTGAGACATACAAGTTGATCTAGTCTAAGTTAATAACCTAAAATGTCTCCAATATATGAACTTAGGCTAGCGTGTAAGTCCTAGTGACATTGTTGGTACGCCCACACTTTGTTCATGTAGAGACATGTTAGTGGGGGTGCTTATGTAAAAAAAAGTTTTTGCATAAGATTGAACCAAATGTACTATGATCATTCTACTAATTCCATCATAGACTTGGATAAAGTACTTCACTAGGATGATCGTATGTCAATGTGATCTTAGTTCAAAAGTAAATCGTCATTTGATGTACATGAGTGTGACTAGCCAAACAACGTTGGATCAATATACCTCCCACATTGGTAGAGATGTCCACGGGGCGGAGCGAGGACAAGGATGACTTTATCATCCCCATTTTTGTTACCCATTGATAATCCCCATCTTCGTAAAATTGATCGGGTTGTCGAAGCCCGCCAAAATAAATTTCTGATTTCTAAATCTAACTTATAGAAATAGTGGAACCAGGTCGAATCCCAAAGGAACTATGAATTAATTTCTCAATGTTGAAAAAAAATAAAAATGAGATTTTGGTATTTGAACAAAATTATAAATGAACAGTAAAATTTAATAAAACAAACAATAATCCAAAAGAGAGTCTAATTAAAGAATTTAATTAACACAGTTGTAATTTTTAATCCTGTGCTAAAAATATAATAATAAATATCATATTCAAGAAATCAGTCTACCTATTTGGAAAAGTCATTGTTCTTCTATTTAATTGACCCTGACCCAGCATGAAGTTCAAACTTACTGTATTATCGATTGAGCACGATAAATTAATGAGAACGACTAAACCAAAAGTTAATTAATCGAGATAGTTGCAAATCAATTAATTTTGTTTAATTGTTTGTCAATTATGCAAGCGGTATAATTTGTAACAACCACAATTATACACACATAAGTCAACCCTTTGCTACAGTATAATCATTTGAAACATTTATACATATCACAAAATCGTTTATAGCACTAATCAATTAATGATACACTAAGTCGTCAATTTGATTTAGCAATAATTAATTATAAGAATAAGAACCAGAAACGATTAATTGTTAAATCGAAACGAATTCTATTTGGGCCAAAACCTCCCAAAATCACAATTGAAACTAAAAATATCCTTGAATTAAAAAATGAAAATTTAGCTATTCATAATGAAAGTAACAAAAAGAAAAAATAAATAAATAAACCAAGAGAGTTGAAATAAAACCCAATTTTGATTGTTGAATGTGGAGTTGCTGCTTTTCCAAAAAAATGATAAAAACATTTGCTGGATGTGAAGCAAATTAAATTTCTTATGTGTTCTCTGTAAAGCCCAAGAACCAAAATGTTCGATCAAAATCTAATTTTGTTTTCTCCTCCCTTCGTTTTCTGCCTTTTCTCAAAATGACATGCACAAATATATATATAAAAAATCTTTTTGTTTTTCTATTTTTTTGGAAGTGGCACCAGGCTTTATTTATTTATTTATTTTTTTATTTTATTTTTTTTTTTTTAGGAAAGTGGTAGACTCCACTTCCTTTTTCTTTTTTTTTTTTCCTTATTTTCTTTTTTCCTAAATTCAAACATATTTCACAATTTTTTTGACAATTCAAATTATAAATTAAATATAGAAAAATATTCATAATTAATTACAATATTCAATCAAATATATAAAAATAAGATTTAATAAAGATAATTAATTTTAACTTATCAAATTCCCCCACATTTAAATTCATGTTTGTCCTCAAGTATGCCTTAACTCAAGATATCAATTCTTCTTTTTACCTCATTTTCGTCATTCTTAATATCAAAGAATATCAATAAAGTTAAAAAAACATCAAAGTCGAAATTTAATAACAATATAGAAAATGAGCATTGATAAAATATACTTTATGTGAAAACTCAAGCATCTCATTAATTCAAAAGAAATCAAATTGTGACAGCCCGACTTTTTGCCCTTATTTAGAGGTTAGTTTGTTTCTTTTTGGGCTTACTGAAAATTCCGGAAGTCGTTTTGATTCTTGTTTAGAGTTAAAAGCATTTAATTAAAGTCTTATTCGAGGGAAGAGTAGTCGAAATTTGAAAATTATGGGTAAAATAGTCATTTTGGGCCCTATGGGGTCTTTTTGTAATTTTTGCCACCTTTTTTGTCCTCATATATAAGGACAAAAGAGACACAATCATTAGGTTTTGATTGAATTTCTAGAATTCAGCGCCGCCCACTCATTTCCTCTCGATTTCTGTGATTTTCGACAGTCGCTGACAACCTCTGACGTCCAATCATTGTCACGGTTTTCGTTGTCGACAGTGTCAGCGCCGCCGACAGATTTTGTCACCTCGGGGACAGCCGCCGCCAGCTTCGACCAATCGCGTGAAGAGAGAGGCAGCTGCATCCAATCAGAAGCCGCAACAGGATCTGCCACCATCAACGCCGCTGTCTCCTTGTCTCACACGTGTGCCAACAGCAGCCGTCGTTGTTAGAGATCCTCAGCTTCGCATTGGCCAGCGAATCCGGACCTGTCTTTTTGTCGCCCGAACCTGAGCAATTTTCGAGCCTGCTTTCGACCATCCAGCACGCGCCACACATTCCAGTTGCGTCAGTTTCTGTCTCCATGCATTTTGCTCATGCGTCGGCGAGCCTTGTCGTCACTCGCCGCCGCCGTCGATTTCTCCTGCCACTTTTTCGGCCACGCGCCACCGTCGGTCGCCGAAAAATTTCTGGATACTTATTTTTGGGTAATTTCGATGCTTTGGATCCGTTTTTTATAGTTTTAGGGCCTAATTCTGATGTTTTAACCCTGTTTTACCCAGTTTTTTGTCGGACAGTCTTCTAGGAGTCGCAATTTGGGCACTTAGAAATACTTGGAGATGATAACGACCGAGATAAGGGGGTTAATTCTCGTCCTGAACTGTTTAACTGGTTAAATGCATGTTACATAAACTCGAACGTCACCAGCTGAGTGTATTTGTTACAAATTTGGTATTATTGTTGAAATTGTAAGTCTTTACTGTGTGATACCTGAATATGTCTCGGAACCGGGTTGGCTTAGCCTTAAATGGGTTGCCCCATTGTAATGTAAAGAAACGAAACCGGGTAGGCTTATCTCAAGTAGGGATGCCTCGGTGCGTGAACCACGAGGGTTCAAGATGGCTTAGCCTTCGGGTTGCCCTGACATTGTTGTATTTGAGTTCCATGTTTGTTTAATTATCCTGCTTTACATTATTTGATTCTCTGTTGTAAGAATTGACTCGTTAGTTATACCTTGGTGAGTTATAATACTTACCCCATTTCTCTTTCTTTTGTGATAATCCACAGGTACGTACGGGCTATACCAAGATGGCTGATCTGGCGTAGCGGAGACCATGGGCATATCGAGTCCTTTTTACGTCTTGCATCTCATTTAGTTTTTCTCTTTTTCTTATATTTGCTAGTTAAGGACTTGCGTTTAGCGTTAAAATTACTTTTAAGCATTGTGTTTTTCCTTTTTTTTGGTTTAACTTATTTCCGTTGAAGGAGTGCTCCGAATCTTTTGAAACTTATGTTTTTGATGATTTGAACCGTTGAGGAATTGATAAATTTTTATGCTTCATTAAATGATTTCAAGGGTTATTTAATTAATGCACTTGGGTAAGGGTTTTGAGGGCCCCTAAAGGGTCGGGTCTTTACACAAATGCAGCAAGACTCAACACTTTCTCAAGGTTCCACTCAATACTCTTTAAAAATTTTGGGATTTTTACTCTCAAAGTCAAAGCATAGCATGATATTACCTTTTTTTTTTCAAATGTATTTTTATTAACCACTTTCCACCACATTGTTTTTTTCAATCACAACAATCATGCAACATTTTTCTCAGACAAAGGTGCAATGGTTGAGGCCAACAAATGAGATAGTCTAAGGCTAAAAGATGATGGGGTATAATGAAAAAATGGAAATCGGCTCAGAGTGGCTAACTAATCGAAAAATTCAAATGTGGGAATTTTAAGAGCAAAATTGGTCAATCCTAAGTCCCCTTATCATATTAAAGTACCAATTAAAAAATAATGGTCTCAAAATTCATTTACAAGCAAGTTCTAGAATAAACATACTAATCTTGATCACTCAACAAGAAATAAATTAAGCAAAATATAATGATTGCTCATAGGCTTAAAATCTCGCAGGAATGGTTAAGTTGCATTAAGTCTTGCACATTTTCAATCAACAAATCAATGAGACGCCATCATATCATTTAAAAAAAAAAAAATCTAATCATGCTATCTCTATCATACTTTAAAATTCAAACTAAAGATGCATTCTTATCTTACAAGACATTCAAAGATATCAACGCAAGCTCAATGTTTCAAAAGAAAAGTCAACATGTATGAATTAAGAACGTGCCAAATTCAAATTAAACCTCCCCCACACCTAAACTATGCATTGTCCTCAATGTATAACAAATTAAGTAAAGTGTTCACAAAAACAATAAAAAGATAAGGAAAGTGAACTCCTTGGATTTGTGAAAGATTTGAACTTGATAGATCTTGGTGTTGAGAGAGTCGGTGGTCATGCTTTATTAATGTCCTACAAGTGAAAAAATAAAAATAAAATAAAAATACTAAATGATAAAAAATACAAACAAAAACGAGAAAGAAAAGCAAACTAAAAATAAATCAAATAAAGTGCAACAGAAGAACAATCTTGGGTTGCCTCCCAAAAGCACAATCATTTAACGTCGTTTTGCTAGACGTAAGTATGAAATGTTTCAATCGTCCAAATAAGTGGGGTGATCCACCTGGAAGCTAATGATACATGGAGCAATCACACCCTCATGGAAAATCTTCAATCTATGACCATTCACCTTAAAAAAATTTCCTGAATCCAAGCTTTTAATTTCCACTGCACCATAAGGAAAAATATTAGTAATAACAAATGGTCCAATCCATCGAGACCAAAACTTACCAGGCATAAACTTCAATCGAGAATTATATAACAAAACTTGTTGACCAATCTCAAATTGTTTTCTAACGATCATGTTGTCATGAAACAATTTGGATTTCTCTTTGTAAATTCTCGAATTCTCATAAGCATCGAGTCGCAACTCTTCCAATTCTTGTAGTTGGAGTAACCTTGACTCTCCAACTTTATCTTGGTCCATGTTGCATCGTCAAACGGCCCAATAGGCTTTATGCTCAATTTCCACTGGCAAATGACATGCCTTACCAAAAACTAATCGGTAAGGGGACATCCCTATAGGAGTTTTGTAGGCCGTTCGGTATGCCCATAAAGCATCATCTAAGCGAAGACTCCAATCTTTTCTTCCTGGATTTACCGTTTTCTCCAAGATGGTCTTAACTTCTCTATTCGAAACTTCAGCCTGTCCATTAGTTTGAGGGTGGTAGGCAGTGGCAACTCGATGATTTACTCTGTATTTTTTCATCAAAGCTTCAACTGTTCTATTGCATAAGTGAGTTCCTTGATCACTAATAATGGCTATTGGAATGCCAAATCTGTTAAAAATGTTAGTCTTGAGAAACCCTACAACAGCTTTAGAGTCATCAGTTTTAGTGGCTTTTGCTTTTACCCATTTTGATACATAATCAACAGCTAATAATATATAAGAGAAACCACAAGAAGAAGGTAATGGACCCATAAAGTCAATACCCGATACATCAAATATTTCACAAATAAGAATAGGAACTTGAGGCATTTCATTCCTACGTGTTATTGCACCTACTTTTTGGCATCTCTCACAAGTTTTACAAAATCGATATGCATCTTTAAACATAGATTCCCAATACAAACCACTATCTAAAATTTTTCTAGCAGTTCGTTTAGGCCCAAAGTGCCCCCCAGATGCATAATCATAACAAAAAGCCAGAACAGATTCAAATTCATTCTCAAGAACACATCTTCTAATAACTTGATCAGAACAAAATTTCCACAAGAATGGCTCATCCCAAATATAATATTTTGAATCACTTTTTATTTTAGCTTTCCTAGAAGAACTCAGCGAATGAAGTATATTTCCTGTAACTAAATAATTAATCATATCACCATACCAAGGAATCATACCTTTAAGTAGAAACAAGTGCTCATCTGGAAAGTCGTCATTGATTGGTAGAGCATCTTCTTCTCTTATCAATCTACTCAAGTGATCTGCAACAGAATTTTTCACTCTTTTTCGATCTTTGATTTTCATGTTAAAATCCTGTAGAAGCAAAATCCATCGCAACAACCTTGGTTATGATTCTTTCTTTGCCAAAAGATATTTTAAAGCTGCATGATCAGAAAATACAATAACTTCATAACCAAGTACATATGAGCGAAACTTATCTAAAGAAAAAACAATTGACAAAAGCTCTTTCTCTATAGTAGAATAATTTTCTTGAGCATTATTCAAAGTCCGGGAAGCATAATAAATAACATGAGTTTTCTTGTCAATTTGTTGGCCTACGACTGCCCCAACTGCATAATTACTTGCATCACACATAATCTCAAATGGCAAGTCCCATCGAGGTGGCTGAATAATAGGCGCACTTGTCAATAAATCCTTCAACTTATCAAATGCACATTTGCATTCTTTTCCAAACTCAAACTGAACATCCTTTTCAACAAATTTGTCATTGGCAAAGCCACTTTAGAGAAGTCTTTGATAAACCTGCGATAAAAACCTGCATGTCCAAGAAATGAGCGCACTCCCTTAACATTGATAGGGTAAGATAAATTTGCAATAATATCCACTTTTTCTTTATCGACCTCTATACCTCTAGATGATACAACATGTCCTAATACAATGCCTTGACTAGCCATAAAATGACATTTTTCATAGTTCAGCACGAAGTTAGTTTCAATGCACCTTTTCATAATTTTGCTCAAATTAACCAAACAATCATCAAACGACTCCCCATACACAGTAAAGGCATCAATAAACACTTCAATACATTTTTCAATGTAATCAGAAAAAATACTCATCATGCATCTTTGAAATGTACCTGGAGCATTGCAAAGGCCAAAAGGCATTCGCCAATAAGCATATGTTCCAAAAGGACAAGTGAAAGTCGTCTTTTCTTGATTATCTTGTGCTATAGGTATTTGATAAAAACCAGAAAAACCATCTAGAAAACAAAAGTATGGTTTACCTGTTAAACGTTCTACCATTTTGATCAATGAAAGGCAAAGGAAAGTGATCTTTTCGAGTGACATTATTAAGTTTCCTAAAACCAATGCACATCCTCCAACCATTTTGAACATGCATAGGTACAAGTTCATTGTTATTATTTCTTACCACAGTAAATCTTGTCTTCTTTGGAACAACATGAATTGGACTAACCCATTTGTTATCAGATATAGGATAGATAATACCTGCATCCAACAACTTTAGTATCTCTTTGATCTCCACTTCTTTCATACATGGATTTAGCCTCCTTTGTGGTTCCCTTAAGGTTTTGGCATTGTCTTCGAGTAGGATTTTATGCATGCAGATTGATGGACTGATGCCTTTTATGTCAGCTAAAGTCCATCCAATTGCGAGTTTGTGCTCCTTCAAAATTTTAACCAACTTTTCTTCTTGTTCACTTGTGAGACTTTTTGATATGATGACAGGCAATATATCATCCTCATCTAAATATACATATTTAAGGTGATCAGGTAAGTCTTTCAACTCTAATTTTGGTGCTTGTATGATAGAAGGTAACATTTTATTAGTTGAATCAGAAATTTCAACATCATAATTTATTGGTTCAGATACAAACAACATTTCTACACCAAGTTGATCATCAGCTTCTTTTAAAGATTCATGCTCATTTTCAACATTTTTCTCAGAGAATACATCTTGTACAATAGAATCAATTACATCAATTTGACAAAGAGAATGTTGATCACTAGGATATTTCATGGCATCGAAAATATTAAATTTAACAATCTCTCCATTAAACTCCACTGAGAGAGTACCAATATCTACATTAATCTTTGTTTTAGTAGTTTTCATAAATGGTCGTCCTAACAAGATTGAAGCAGTTGATGAATTACTACAAGAATCAATGATGTAAAAATCTATAGGAAATATGAGTTCATTGACATGAATTAAAACATCTTCAACAATTCCAATGGGGTGTATATAAGAGCGATCAGCCAACTGAATTGCAACACCATTTTGTTGTAAGACATTTAATTTAAGTTCTTGATAAATTGAAAATGGCATGACATTAATAGAAGCTTCTAGATCTAGCATGGCTGACTCAACTTTCTTACTACCAATAATGCAAGGCAACGAAAACATACCTAGATCCTTGCATTTTTCTGGCATAGTCTTTTGAAAAATAGCTGAAACATTCTTACTTACCACAACTTTTTCATTTTCTTTGGTCTTTCTCTTCCTTGTGCACAATTCCTTTAAGAACTTAGCATACTTTGGAATTTGCTTGACTGCATCCAACAATGGGATGTTGATCTCAACCTTTCTGAAAGTATCCAAGATTTCCTTTTCATGGTGATCTTCTTTTGATTGTGCTAACCTGCTAGGAAAAGGAGGTTGTGAAGTATGTAAATGAAAAGATAGAGAAGTATCCAGCTTTACCCCATTTGACACATTAGAAGAAGTTTCTTCTTCTTCCTCCTTACTTATTTCATTCTCTCTAGGTGGAATTGCTCCTGAAGGGATCTCTTTCCCACTTCTCAGCATAGTTGCATTAACATTTTCCCTTGGATTCACCTCTGGTTGTGACGGTAACTTCCCAGAATTTTGAGCCTCCAATTTACTAATTGACGTAGCCAATTGAGTAATTTGATTGCCAAAATTTTGCATGCTAGCTCTTGTTTCCTTTTGAAATTGAATGGCATTATCAGCTAAAGTTTTAACCATATCTTTCAAAGACATACCTGAGTTTGAAGTTTGAGCTTGTGTAGAAGCTTAAGGTGGTCTACCAAAATTCTGAGGAGGTTGCTTATACTGCCCTCATAGAGTTTCATAGCTGAAGTTTGAGTGATCTCTCCATCATGGAGTGTAGCTATTAGAATATGGATCATATTTTCTTTGAGGTTGACCAGAAAATCCTCCAATGGCATTGACTTCTTGAAATGAATTTTGTTGATGTTGAGAGCACGCTTCTGTGTGGTGTCCTAGAAGTGAACATATTTCATATACTTTTGCCACATGTGATTGTCCTGTAGTCATTTGACGAACCAAAGTAGTTAAATCAGAAATTTGATTTTTAAGCTCATTTACCTCTTTAAATTGGTGAACTCTGCTTCCTCTAGTACCAAATTGTTGTGTATTTTCTACCATGTTTGAAATAAGTTGCTTGGCTTCGATAGGTGTTTTGTTAACTAGTGCTCCACCACTAGCTGTATCAATTGCTTCTATCCATTGGTAAAAGTCCTTCATAAAAATATTGAATTAGGAGTTGGTCAGAAATTTGATGGTGAGGAAAACTGGCACATAACCTATTAAACCGCTCCCAATACTCATATAATGTTTCCCCAACAATTTGTGTTATTCCATAAATCTCCTTTCTAATATTCGCCGCACGGGATGGTGGGAAGAATTTTTCCAAAAACAACCTTTTCATTTTATTCCAAGTTGTGATTGAACCAGAAGGTAAGAATATAGCCAATCTTTCGCCTGATCCTTTAAGGAAAAAGGAAAAGCTCTCAGGTTGATTTGCTCTTCAGTTACTCCATGTGGTTTCATTCCAGAGCACACAATGTGAAATTCTTTTAAGTGCTTATGAGGATCTTCACCTGCACATCCACGAAAAGAAGGAAGTAAGTGAATTAAACCTGATTTAAGTTCAAAATCACCTGCATTATTAGGGAATGTAATGCATAAGGGCTGTTGATTTAATTTAAATCAGGTGCTGCCAGTTGTTTGAGAGTTCTCTCCTCTCCATTGTTTCCTATCTCTTCTTTAATCTCAGCTATTTTGTTTTCTTTTTTAAGACGACGCTTTCTCTCTTTGGCTTCTTTTCTCAATTTGCGTGTTGTCTTCTATTTCAGGATTGCATTGCAATTCAATATTTTAGGAAGAACGACATAAACTGTGAGAAAAAAAATAAGTAAAAACAATAAATAAATAAAATTAAAGAGAGAGAAACTAAATAGTTCCCCAGCAATGACGCCAAATTTGGTCGGGTTGTCGAAGCCCGCCAAAATAAATTATGATTTCTAAATCTAATTTGTAGAAATAGTGGAACCAGGTTGAATCCCAAAGGAACTATGAATTAATTTCTCAATGTTGAAAACAAATAAAAATGAGATTTGGTGTTTGAACAAAATTATAAATGAACTGTAAAATTTAATAAAACAAACAATTATCCAAAAGAAAATCTAATTGAATGATTTAATTAACACAGTTGCAATTTTTGATCATAGGCTAAAAATATAATAATAAATATCACATTCAGTCTACCTATTTGGAAAAGTCATTGTTCTCCTATTTAATTGACCCTGACCTAGCATAAAGCTCAAATATAATCGATTGGGCAAGATAAATTAATGGGAACAACTAAACCAAAAGTTAATTAATCGAGATAGCTGCAAATCAATTAATTTTGTTTAATTGTTTACTTAAGGTCTATTATGTAAGATGTATAATATGGAACAACCACAATTATACACACATAAGCCAACCATTTGCTACATTATAATCATTTGAAACATTTATACCTATCACAAAATAGTATAAAACACTAATCAATTAATGATAAATTAAGTTGGCAATTTGATTTAGTAACAATTAATTATAAGAATAAGAACTAGAAACGATTAATTCTTTAATCGAAACGAATTCTATTTGGCCCAAAACCTCCAAAAATCACAATTGAAACTAAAAATATCCTTGAATCAGAAAATGAAAATTTAGCTACATTAAAAGTAACTAAAAAAATAAATAAATAAACCAAGAGAGTTGAAATAAAATCCAATTTTGATCGTTGAAGATGGAGCGGCTACTTTTCCAGAAAAATGATAAAAACTCTCTGCTAGCTGTGAAGCCAAACCAAATTTCTTTTCTGTTATGTGTTCTCTGTAAAGCCAAGAACCAAATGTTAGATCAAAATCCAATTTTGTTTTCTCCTCCCTTCATTTTTTGCTTTCCCACAAATTGACACACAAATATATATAAAAAAAAAATCTTTTTATTTTTCTATTTTTATGGGAAGTGGCACCAGCTTTTTTTTTACTTGCTTGATTTTTTTTTTCTTTTTTTAAGGGAGTGGTAGACTCCACTTCTTTTTTTCTTTTTTTCTTTTTCGTTTTTATTTTATTTTATTTCCTTATTTATTTTTTCCTAAATTCAAATATATTTCACTAGTTTTTTGGCAATTCAAATTATAAATTAAATATAGAAAAATATTCATAATTAATTACAATATTCAATCAAATATATGAAAATAAGATTTAATAAAGATAATTAATTTTAACTTATCAAAAATTCATCACAAATTTTCCAGGGAAAGGAGCGGGTATTACCCTTGGGGAATGCACAATAATTGGGTTGGGAAATTATTTTTCATTTAATTATTTTTCTTTTCTTTTTCTCATTCCCAAATTCTTAAAACTTTCTCGATACTTTTCAATTCACTATATTTTAGATAATTTTTTCAATATTTAAAATAAATGTTTGTTAGTTTCAATTAGATAGTTACGTAGGTAAGAAAAATATCTATAAAAAATAAAAATTTCTAAAACTTTATGTACATGAATTTATTAAATAAAATTAAAAATATAATATAATATATAAACGGGGCGGAACCGGCGAATCGAAGATGAGAAATACATTCCTCGTCCCCATCCCAATTTAGCTCGCAGAGAATTTTTCATCCCCACACACTCCTCTGTTCACCGTCTAATCAGGGATTTACTACACTATTAGGGGCGGGTCCCATTAGGGCCTCGACCCCACAGGAAAAATGGACATCTCTACACATTGGGAATTCTCGTAATAAGTGAGATGGAAGGCAACATTACAAGAAGGAATACACTTGTTCCCTATTATTAAGGAAGTAGGTGAGTTGTTCCTTTTAGAACTAATTTTGGGGCTAGAACATGTTAGAGGTTGTGCCCTATAGGCTTAGTAGAGTGTAATCAATGAACAAACATTTAAGTTTAGGCATACAATGTTATATTTTAGTTATTATAAAGATTATTCTTTTTGATAAGTGTGCATTTGATATCCAATCATCATTTAGCTATATCGCATTAATATGATTAATAACGATACAGCCATGGTTATTTGGATGAACACTTGGACAAGTATGTGTGACATACAAATGGATCTAGTTCCAAGTTAATAATCTAAAACATCTATAGATTATAAACTAAGGTAGAACACTTAAGTCTTTGATGACACTATTGGTACGTCCCCGACCTGATCTTTTTTTTCATGTGAAGTGAGGGTGTCATACAAATAGAAGTTTTTAAATAAAAGGGACAAATTTTTTTGTGATTGGTCTAGTAATTCTGTATAGATTCACATCAATTACTTCACTAAGGATGATCGTATGTCAATGTGATCTTAATCCTGAGTGGGTTATGAACTCTTGCTTTATGAAGCATCCTTTGATGTGAATGGGAGAGACCAGCCAAATAACACTAGACCAATAAGCCTCCCACGTTGTGAACTGCTCTAGTAAGTGGTTGAGATGCAACGTCACAAAAAGTAATTCACAATTTCCCTAATATTGAGGAAGCCGTAGAGTTCTTCCCTTAATAAATGATTTTGGGGCTTGAATACAGGATATGTGCCTCTTATTGGCTTGGGAGGACAATGGTTTATAGTGGGAATATAAATAACATGTTCATTAGAGGAATTAATAGCTCTTAGAAGAAATATATAATCACAAGGGTGAACGAATTTCTTGTCCCAGTTAGGAATCACGTATAAGCTCGTGAAGGATCACATGACAGATGACCGACTATATTCGTGAACATAACTTCTCCTACAATGTGAAGAGGTCAACACAAACTTTTAATTGAATAAGCCTGATATTAAAAAAATAGGGATTGGATCCCGGTTGTTATTGCGTTCAACCTATAGGAACAGTGGTCCCTAAACTAGCTTATACTAGTTGGTACGCTACTTTAGAGAATGAATTTGAATAGCTTAAATTCATAGATTATTTTTTAATGGACATAGTTAATAGGAGCTTTTACTTTAATGGATAAACTGTTGAGTTAATATTTATGGATTAAATATTAATAAGGAGAAATAAATTTATTAGATAAATTAGTTGTAAAGAGAGATCCTAGTAATTAATATGTAGGACATATTAATTATCTTAATGATTATTCGGTAATTATTAAGTGGAGAATATTAATTATTATTAGGTATATTTATCTAATATGACACAAGTGGGAAACTCTTGAAAAGTTAAAGAAGTTTAAGCCAACGGTTGAGAACCAATCATATTTACAAATTAATACACTACGATTGAATCGTGGTGAAGAGTACATGGACATGGAATTGTAGAACTACTTAGTAGAACATGGAATGTCGTCTCAACTCTCGGCACCTAAAACACCTCAGCAGAACGATGTTTCAAAGAGGAGAAATAGAATCGTTTTGGAAATGGTTTGTTCGATGATAAGTTTTGCTTAACTGCCTATATCATTTTAGAGATACGTGTTAGAGACCATGCCAGATATATAAACATGGTACCTACAATGAGTGTCTTAGAGACACTTTATGAGTTATGGAAAAGACGTGAAGGTAGTTTACGTCACTGCATGATTTGGAGATGTCTGGCCTATGTGCTGACTACAAATCAAAAGAAGTTAGAACCACGTTCAAAGTTATGCTTATCCGTAGGCTACCCCTATCCGTAGTTATATATTGAACAAATAGCTTGGTCAAGATAAGTGCTCACTCTGCTCTCTTCTTTCTGAGTGCCCTTCGCTTTTAGGAATTACTCTATTTTTCTTTTCTATTCTTGAAATCTCAATTATAGATAATTAACTTCCTCTCTTGACTTCAAAACTCAACATTTTGCTTCTTCGATTCAGCTACCTATTATAGCACAAGTCCACTTCCACAATTCTTCTAACAGTGCACCTACCACACACGTTCCCCACTTTTAGCTTGCTGTGTTTGGACATCTTTACTAGTTGTCGAAGCAACATACTTGGGCAGGCAACATCATATCTTAGTCGTTCGTTATCTGTGGGGTCAACATTAACAATGTCCTAGCATCAAAATTGTCTTCTACATATGACTTCCTGCACCAAAATGAATGCTCACAACATCATTGAATAAAATGCGAGAAACATCAAAAAATTATGCAAATAGATTTTAAGCATTCTTCAATCCAACCAACTTAAAATGACGATGTGGTGTGTTTAGTTAAATTTATAATCAATTCATACATTCCTATATATTTAAACCCTATTAATCATTGAAAATCATGTAACAGATGTTTCCAGTAGTTGGAATAGCCTTGATGTCTGAAATTTTATAAAAATAAGGCTAAATAATGACTCTCAAAATTAAGAGTTATTAGTTGATGACATCTTACTCATTGGGAATGATGTAAGAATGTTCACTGATATTAACCAGTGGCTAGCTAACCAATTTCAAATAAAGGATTTGGTGATGCCTTTTAGGTTATTAGGATCCAGATAATAAGCTATCAGTTTAAGAGAACGCTAGCCTTGTCTCATGCATTATACATTGAAAAGATGTTTGTCAGGTATGAGATGAAAGATTCCCAGAAGGGTCATTTACCTTTTAGGTATGGAATCTCACTATCTAAGGAATAGAGTTTAAGACAAGTCAGAAGGTTGAGAAGATGAGACAAATACCATACATTTTGGTGGTAGAAAGCTTGATGTATGCTATGTTCTATACAATGTTTGATATATGCTACTCGGTAGGCATCATCAACACATATCAGTTAAATCCGGGATTGGATCACTAGATTAAAGTTAAGAACATTCTTAAGTATTTTAGGATAATGAGAAATTATTTGTACAATCCTAAGGATTTAATCATTACTTTATACATAAACTCTATTTTAAAATTGATAAAGACTTTAGAAAGTCCACATCAAGATCAGTGATCACTCTAAATGACGTAGCTGTAGTTTAGAGAAAGATTGAGCAAGGATGCATTGCAGACACGACACCATCATGGAAGCTGAGAATGTGAAAGATAAGCCGATCATGTTATATTTTGATAACATCAAGACTATGGCTAACTCTTGGGAACCTTGATTTTTATCCCAAAATGATTTTAATTGCAAGATATTCAAATGGATTTTTATACATAAATGAATTTAATTCGAATCACCATTTTGTCCTTGATTATCTTATATGGAATTTTTTTGCTCATAAGTATCTAAATATGAAATTTCTTTCTATATTTATACTTTCTTTTATTTACCTTATTTTGCTTGTATTTAATTTTTCATTCTTTAATGCTTACCTTATTATAAATCATGACATTTAATTACGTTTAAAACCATAATTTAACTGTTATTTTTTCTCTTCTTTGTTGGTGTGCGTTTTTTCATTATTTTACAAAGTGTTGCTCTTCTTTCTTTTTATGCACAAGATAATGTCAATGTCTTTTTATAATACTTCATGTATACATATGTGTAGTTAATACTATTACTCATTGTCTTCATATTCTTTAAACTTTTATAGGTTGTTAGAGTTATCATCTTCATAGTAAACACATCTATTACCTCTTCCTATTGAGTAAGTTTTTTGTTTTTATGTTATATTTTAGATTATCAATTTTATACGGTAAGTATGACTACAAAAATATTGAGTTAGTTTATTCTATACGAATGTAGTTAGTTTTTTGTCGCACTCATCGTATTATTGAAGTATTTTTTACATTTGAACGTATAATACAGGTTGTTCAAATTCAATCCTTATTAAGATTGTTTACAATAGTATAATACAGGTATATATCACGTATTTTAAGCACATTACTTGTATTATTTGTAGATTTATAATATTACTAACGTATTATTGTTTCTAACAACCTGCCTAAAGAAAACCCTAAAAAACCATGAATGAAACTGTAAATAGAAAAAAATAAGTTGAGAATTTTTGTGTGAATGAAATTATGGGAGGGAGTGATTTTTCGGGTAAAATAATTTTTAGGCGGTTGAAAGAACTATTATAGAAAGTTGGGTAATTTCAAATTGGAAATTTAAAACTTCCCTTTCATATACAGTTTTAACCATTTTAGGAAAGTATTTTTTCGTTTTTAAAATGTCTAAAACCTTGAAAATGGAAACTGTATGTATATGTATAGGGGTATTTATGTAACTTGCAGCACACTAATAAATCTAGAAAATTACAAAATGAATACTCATGCAATAATTTTAGATTTTTGGTAGATACGTAAAAATTATATGCTACTTGGCTATATATATAAAGTTCCCAATCTTTTATCAAAAATATTTTTCTTAATATCTTTTAATATTGGATAATAAAAATATTGTATTTTTATATTTTAAATAATCCATCCTCTAGGAGGCCTCTACTCGGTTTCAGAGTAACTCACAGAAACTCTTTTAAAAGCTGAGATCTCCATTCTCCTCCTCTATAGTTAGACTCGGATAAATTTCCTAGCTTCCTTCTCTAAAAGGCTTCCCACCAAGCACTGAGTTGTAGCAAAGAAGTCATAGTCTTAAAGACATGAAAAGATTGTTTGAGATTGTCCATGAAAATAGTCAATTCTACTTAACATAAAGACCCATCATATCATGAGTTAGTCAAACTACTAGGAAATTGACTAATTATTGTAATCTAAAAAAAATAAATCATGACTAAACTCAATTTACGCCCACATGTTCTTAAAGACCACTAATAAGCCCATATACTAATAAAATCCCCATTTTTCGAAGTTCAGAACCAAGCAAGTATCTTCGAGTCATCATCCTCTTAAGCTGACCAGATTCAGTATATTCCACTTAGATGTGACCCGTTCTTCTCTCGTCTTTGCTTTAGTATCAATCTATAGATTCAACTCTTTTTTTCTCTATAAATTATGTCGTATTAGGGTTTTTGCTCAATTCCTCCATTCGCAAAACCCTTCAATGGAATTTTCATAGCATTGACCTAAATTTCAGTTTCTTTAATGCGATTTTGAATTGCAACATTTCCTTTAATCTCTCCAATCATGTTGGGAAGATCGAGCCGACCAATGTTTCTATGAAATCTGGATCGAATAATTCGAGCAACTCTGCAACCATGGCGTCAGATGCTAAATCTGATCTATTGACAATTTGTCTTTCAATTCATTTAAGCTCAAGACCAAACAACAAGAGCTTCTGATTTGTGTTTCAATCTGTTGTCTCTTTTATGTTTCAGCCTCATTACTAAACTCTTCAGTGTTATTTGATATGAATCGATGATCCACAAAAAGTCATTCATAAGCTTCAGTCAATGCAAGTATGGGTTAGTAAAAAAAAAGTCAATGGTCAAGGGTGTTGCATGTAGATTCATTAGATTAACCAAAAATAATTAATTTGATTAATTATTACGTGAAATTGTTTTGTAGTCACACGCTTCCGTCGCGTTTAATGCATGTTCATACCCTATATTCCCAACAGAACAAAGGGTACCTACCCCTCACTAGTCTATGGTTGGACCGTAAACATCTTGCTCATTAGAGGAATATGTGGCGCTTAAGGAGAAAGATGTAATCACAAGGATATAACAAAATTTTTGTCACAACTTTGAATTACGAACAAACTTGTCATATAGTGCGTGGACATATAACAAATTTTTTGCCACAATTTTTTGACTAATGACCGATTATATCCGTGGACATAACTTGTCATATAGTGCGAAAGAGTTTAGCATATGCCTTTAGTGGAATAAGGTGATGTTGACGAGTAAGGATTAGATCTTAGGTCCTTTATGTTTCAATCTATAGGTCCATTGGTCCTCGACTACCTCATATTTGCTACTAGTACACCGTGTTCAAACTTACCAAATAATTATGTTGGATATAATTAAATGGAGCATTAGCTTAATTTATTAAATTAACTTGTTAATATATTGAATATATTAATAGGTTCATATTTATTGGATAAATATTATAGAGAATTAATTAATATATTGAACATGTTAATTACTTGGATAATTATTTAATTAAGAGATAACTAATATATCAAATATATTAATTGGACAATTCTTTAATTAGATAAAATAATATATTTTCTAAAATATTAGATTGACATTTATTGGATAAGTATCAATTAAAAGAAATAAACTAATATATGAGATATATTGGAAAAATTCAAAAATCCCCTCACCATATATAGGAAAGGAATTTCGTGACCTAGGGATGAGATGAATTTTTGAATTTCCCATTAAATAAGGCAGGAGGAGAAAATATTTATTAGAGACTATGAGAGCTCTCTATTATGATCACATCTCAAACTAAGAATACCCAATTATAAGTTGAGATTTCTCTACTGTCGTCTATTAAATCTCTGACAAAATTCTCCCAGCTCCCTACTCTCTAAAAGGCTTCCCACTAAATACTCGATGTTAGCCATGAGTCATAGCTTGGAAGATTTGATAAGACCAATCACATAGGCACGTGAATTAGAAATCCTACTCAACATTAAAGACCTACAAAAGTTGATTAGAGGCATCAACCAATGTAAGTATTTATTGTTTTATAACAACACTATCATCTAGGAATTTGCATGTAGAGTTAATAAATTAATCAATTAGATTAATTAAAAGTAATTTACACACTTTTGTCACATTTTTATAATTGTATGCAACCTACCTGCCCTGGATTAGTTCCAAACAAATACAACGTTCTAGATCGAGAAAGGTAATCAAATCTTGAAGGGTATATTGAGGGCATATGTACTAGACTTTCTAGGCGGTTGAGATCAGTAGTTGTATTTGACGGTGTTTGCCTATAATTACAGCTGCAAGTCCATTATTTAAATGGAATCGTTTGAGGCTTTATATGGGAAGAAGTCTATGTCACCTATCAATTAGGACAGTGTTGGAGAAAGAAAATTGTTGCACCCCAAGTTGTTGCATTTGACCAATGAAGTTATTTAGAAAATTTGTGCCACGATGCTTACAACTCAAAGTAGATAAAAGAGCTATGCAAATGTTAGACGTCGAGTTTGTAGTGGGGAATCATGTCTTTATTTTAGTAGCACCGACAACAAATGTCATGAAGTTTCGATCTAAAGGAAAGCTTGGCTCAAGGTTCGTGGATTCATTTGAGATTCTCGAGAGCATTGAAGTAGTGGCTTTCATGTTGGTCTTATTCCAATCCATGTAAAGAGTTCACGATATATTTCATGTTTCGATGTTTTAGTCGTATGTGCCTTATCCTTCTCACATTATTGAGATAATAGGTCGAGATAGAAGGATTTTGAGGAATTGAGAGATCGATTTTGTTTGGTGCATTAGAAAAGGCAGAAAGTTGGGGAATCCACCTATGAGAGCGAGAATGATATACATTTTCATTATCCGAAGGTATTCTTGCCTTAGTCAACTTTCAAGTATGAAAGTTTTCTCAGGGGGAATATTATAACACCCTGAATTCCATTGATTTGTACATTAGGTATGTTTTTTGTTTCCTTAGGCCGTTATGGAGTTTTAGATTACTTAAGAGTTCCTTATAGAGCTTAAGACTTCTTGTCTTTAAGGGGGTAATGTTGCCTTTTGCCTTTGGAGGGGAAATTTTATAATTTAGGTCCCAATAACATTTTTACAAATAAATTGACTCTTGCGCCAGGTATAAAAGCCTATTTGTCTTATCCTTCTCGAGGCTTTCATACATCAACTTTGAGGCCCCAAGTTTTTAAACTTTTTCCTTTGTCTCTCTCATTTTTAATGCATCATGGATCTCGAGGTAGTTGTGCTAAAAAATGCCTCGTAATTTTCTGTAAAAAAAGTCTTATAATTTGAGCCATCTAGTTTCGTTCTGCCACAATGTTCGTTCCTTTGCTACAAAGAAGCGCGTGATATTGCATCTTTACATAACTGCCACTTGTTCTCGCGTCGAAGTCTCGATCCTCCATGTCTTTGTCGTCGAGCCAGCAACGTTGTTGTAGAAGATATTAAATTTGCCACCAGTACAATCGCAAATTACAGTTGCCACCTAAGCCCTGTTTCTTTTAAGTGCAGACTTGAGCCTATGTATACACACATATATTTAGATAGCGAAGTTTTATATATATATATTTTTAAGTGTTTGGATTGAGATTTTAAGAGTATTTAGAATTAAGATTTATTTTGAGTATTTAGAAGTAATGATTGCAATCAAAAATTTGTTTGGATATAGTTTTCGAGAGTATTTAAAATTAATATTTAGAATGAGAATTTATTTTGAGTATTTAAAAGTAATGATTGCAATAAAAAACTTATTTGTATGTAGTTTTTAAAAATATCTAGAATTAGTATATTTTGAGTATTTAGAAATAATGATTACAGATAAAAGTTTGTTTAAATACAGTTGTTAAGAGTATTTAAAATTAGTATAAAATGATAATTTAATTTGAATATTTAAAAATAATGATGACAATTAAAAATTCATTTGAATGTAATTTTTTAGGAGTATTTAGTAAATACTAATTTGAAATAGTTTTTTACAATCTTACCCAAACGGCTCCTAAGTTTTATACTTAGATTTAACCTAAGTTTTAGTGAATTAAAAAAAATTAAACCTATTTAATATCATTGCAAGTTCTCTAGAAAACAAAAAACCCCTCAAAATTTAGACGCAAAGGAGAGAGAGGGCACCGGCCAGTTTGAATTGAACACACTCTCACGCTGTTTAACCTGTACTAACACTAATCCTGGATACGAGCCGCAGCGAGTTCAGAACCATGATGAAGCAAGGCGGGGAAGAGGCTGAGTTCGTCACTCCAGGCGAACTTCTCGGAAAATTTTCGGATTTCAAACCTGGGAAAGGCGCTTATGTCACTAATAACACTGTTTATGCTTCTCTTTCTGGTTTCCGACGCATTGTTCCACCTCCTACTACCTCCGACGACTCGGTGAACTCTTATTTTTGCTTCTCTTAACACTTTGTGTCTGCTTATTCGTTTGATTCCCTCCTGTTAATTGTAATTGCCTTGGTTCTAGTCTTGGGGTGGTAAGGAATCGATTTCTGTTTTGGAATTGAAAGCTTTTTGTGAGTTTGCACTATGGAAATTCTATTTTGTAAGTTCGGATGAATGGGGAAGCATGTGTTGTGGATGTGGGGAGGATCAACATCTAATGTGCTTTCCTTCAAACACTGTTGTAGTTTCTTAGTTAGATGATTACTTTCTAGGTTTAATTTTAATTTTTGTCTGACTACAAGTTCTTTAGAAAGATAAGGTTTAGCCATGGAAAGTACTAGGTTACCAAGGTTCTTGATCTAGATTACACTGTTGTAGCCTTGTTGGGATTTTTGAGCATTCCACATTGGGAAAGTGGGGAAACTTCATCCTAGTTTTAATATGAAACCTCATATTATGTAATAGGGATGAGGATTCAAACTTTCGATGTACAGAGAATGTTATCATTACACAAAGGTTGTTTTGTTTCTTTCCCTTGCTTTTAGGAATAACTATGCAGTATGAGATCTTAAACTCTACTTAATCATAGATATCGAATCATATTGTAATGGCTATATTCAATTATTAGTTCTTTTTAACGTTTATCTCTTTAATTTTTTTTGTCTAACCGGCCTTGGATGTTGCTTACGTTATGGAAAAATTGCTATGTTAGAGACCAACTGTGGAAGTGACTGGTCACAAGGCCCATGGTGCTGTTCCAGCTCCTGGATCCATTGTCATTGCTCGAGTAAGTTGCTTACTGTGTCATCTTTATGTGCATGATATTTAAATTCCATAATTCTTTAAAGTCTAGCATCTGTTGAAGTATGGCTGCTTCCATCCATTTCTTTTTCTTACTTCTCCTCATCCTTTTGCTATGGAATCCTATAGACAGAAGTAATTTTTCTTTCATGATGGGCTAATCTTTTAGTCAAGCCATAAGTAGTATGAATAAGAAAAGAATTTGTTGATAGATAGGTGGTTTGAGTTCTTGTACAATTTTTTCTATATTCTGCTATTGCTTCTTGAGGCTGCTCAATTTAGGTAGTTTGGTAATTAGATTGAAGTTAATCGGAGGTAGTAAGCATAGTTGTTTTCTTTTTCTTTTGAAATTGGAGCTGGAGGAACGGTGAAATAAAGATTTGGCTACTTATTTACTGTTCTTCTCTTCTGCTTTACAAATGTGGTCCCTATGGCTGGGAATTGTTTCGGTTTCATTCATAATGGTTATAAAGTTTCAAAGTAGTCTATAATGGTTTCAAAATTTTAATATGTTTGTTATGGTTTAATCAAATTTCTGTTATGTTTTTCACTTTGCTATTTTCTATTTGGGTAATTGTGTTAGTGGATTGTAAATGTAATATAGTTTAGCGTTAAGTAAAAATTAGAAGAAAGTAGGTTGATATTTCAAGCGTGTAAAAAACACTAATGCATGGACGATTTTTGAGATTTAACCGAACAATAGGGGTGAAATTGAAAGTAAGTCCAAACTGCAGGGAACATGAAAAAGTGACATTATTAAAGCTAAACCCAAACCATGAGTCCATGAGACTAAATAGGAAGTTCTTAAGCTATATGGACTAAATAAAAATTTGTTTCAAACCATAGGGGAAAATTTTTAATTCAACCTTTTCTTTTCTGGTACATACTCTTTTACTGATGTATTGCTATCCTTTTGCACTTTTGTTCACAGGAAACTAAGACTTACGTTTATGAGTTTTATTTTCTATGGTTTTTCTTTTGGCCTTTTTTTTTTATATCCGTGAGTGCTGGGGCTAGCTTACGGACACTTCGACTATTTTTATGGGACATGCAACTTGATCCTGCCTTTAATTTTTGATGTCAAGGAAACCGATAGGAACTTATATCCTAGGTAGGTGGCCATCCTAGATTAAAACCATAATCCCATGGATCCTGAAGGTTCTTTTGACTCTTAAATTAATAGTTCTTCTTTTCCTTTCTTTGTTTTTATTTTAATTGATGTTTAGATTATTATTCTGATAAGTCCCAAATGTTAAAAGTGTATACCAGTAGAAACAAGGGTAAGAAAGGTATTGTACCATGACAATGTTGGTGCGTGGGTGTGAGTGAGGTGGGGTCAGGTTGTTAGAATGATCGTAAGGCTGGGTATTTGGGGGAGAAAGGTATGGAGGCTGAGGCACTTTTTTGGGTAATTGATTGTGTAATTCCTTAGGGAATTTGGGGAGGTAGGAGCTCTAGAAAACTCCTGGTTATCTTGTCCCTTTTAAATTGGAATTTCTGTGTTGTTTTTCCATTTTGACCAGTGAGTAGATTATTGCAATTGCTCTGTATTTCTCTGTTGTTTGTATTGAAACAGGGGCCAGAGGTGAGACTTTATCATATTCTATGGCTGTCTCTCAGCCATTACTTTTTAACATTCTTTCTATTAATTGTGTAGATCACAAAAGTAATGCCTAGAATGGCATCAGCAGATATCATGTGTGTTGGATCAAAGTCTGTGAAGGAAAAGTTTACTGGAATTATTAGGTTTGAATCATTCTTTTGTGTTTATAATATATATATGTGTAGATATATATGTGTGTGTATATATATGTGTGTGTATATATATATGTGTGTGTATATATATGTGTGTGTATATATATATATACGTGTATATATATATATGTAAAGAAATATTCTCTTGCAAAGCTTTCTTTATTCATGTTTTTTTAAAACTTATAACTATGTCGTTTTCTTTGGTGTAGAAAGCTCTTCTATCATATCCTATTTTTTGTTTAATATATATTTTGCATTCTCTTCCCAACTTTCTTTCCTTTTTTTTTTTGGATAAGAAACAATTTCATTATAAATATGAAATTACAAGGAAACAAAGTTAGTCAATAGTGATCTCCTGCTATTTAAAAGCATGTCATAATTATAATCATAAAAGAGAGGAGAGCGGTTGCACCAAGATATAACAACAAGCAATAAATTATCAAGGAAATTAGAGAAATTAGTGCTATGCTCATTGAAGATACATTTGTTTCTTTCACTTCATCGATTCCAACAAAATGCTCTAATAAAATTTTCCGAGAGCAACTTCTTTTCTTTAAATGGGTGGTTGAGGGTAGATTGTAAAAGAGTGTGAATGTCTCCAGGTAGAACATAGGGCCAAGCAAAGCAGTAGCGAATATAATTCCAAAATTTAGTAGTGAAGGTGCAGTTGATGAACAGGTGTTGTTGAGATTCAGAAGATGATCTGCATATTGGACACTAGTTTGGTGAAATAGACATATTGGGCAACCTTCTTTAGAGCATATCATTAGTGTTAATGGCCTTCCTCAGGAGTTCCCTTAAAAAGAATTTGATCTACTTAGGATATTTTCTGATAGGATCCTATTAGGAGGCCATTGTTAGTTAGTTACAAGGTGGGTTACTTAGTTAGGTAGTTACAAGTAAGGGTGACTATGACCATATTGAATAAACAAGTAGATTCATTGTGACTCAATTGAGTGAGGGGACCCATTGAGTCACAATTGGTATCAGAACCATTGAGTCACAACTTGGTTCTATCAATTGGTATCAGAACCATCTTCTGATCTGGGGATGGTTACTGAGATGGTGTCGAGGGTAGTCACGTTGGAGGAATGTGCCGAGATCTTGAAAAGCATGGCACATGATGAATGTGGATATGCAAGATACTGACGTGAATTCACATGGGATTTGAGGGAATTAAGAAGAGATTTGGATGAATATAATGCAAAAAAGAGAGAAGCTCGAAATAAAAAGAGGAAGAGAGAAGATACGTGATCGAGTTCTTGTAGCGTTGGCATCGAAGGATTCTTGGAAAAGCAAAGGCAAGAGCACCAATGACTTATCAAAATCAAGATCCAACAAGAAACCAACGAAAAAAGTCAATGAAAGACAAAAAGCAAGAATGAAGAAAATTCAAACTTGGGAAAAACGATACCAGTATCGAAGGTTCGTCCGGTGGCCTGAAAAGGAAAAAAAGCGAGTAAGAAAACAACAGGGATGGTGAGATCCTGCTGTCAAAGAACACAAGAAGACCAAATTTCAACATAAGAAGAAGGTATATACGAAAAATGGAATGAGGAAAAGTTCATGGGATTGCTAGAGTCGATCGATTTGTGGAGGACATGTCGATTGATTTGTATTCTGCCCTAATTATTGCGAGAGGGCGTGGGGAAGACGACGAAGAAAATGCCGCAGAAAAAGAGCGCTTTGTGAATCGCGAGAAAAAAAAATCGCTCCTTGAATCGCAATTCGCCCAATTCTATCGCGATCCGAACTGCCACATCTGTCGGCCTAGATCCGACCCAACCCGACTGACCCAGATCCGACCCGATTCTATGATTTTGATTGTGTAGGAAAAAAACAAAGTTTGGCTGGATTGGCTTTTAAATCTGGGATATTGAGGGGCTGTTTTAGGCTTGCAACATGGGCTTATGGGCTGCATTTTTTTTTGGTTTTTGGCTTGCAACACCAATAATGCTTGCTGGATCTTTTTTTACACTTAATACTGGTTGTTTAGACAAACTGATTTTTGTTGGATTAAAAGTGTAAACATCCCGAGGACAAGGTGCATTTTTGGGGGCCGCATAATTGATAGGATCCTATTAGGAGGTCGTTGTTAGTTAGTTACAAGGTCGGTTACATAGGTAGGTAGTTACAACTTGTAATTTGCAATTTCAAGCATGCCAACATCTTCAAAAAAATCAAAGTCATGGCCAGCAATATCCCACGACTTAGTCTCT
>JBBMEG010000009.1:6447302-6469820 GCA_037832605.1 Cyclanthera cordifolia | reverse complement strand
ATCGGAGGCCCTGTGGCTCACACCACACCGGTGTGTCCTAAACCCTTTTTGTTTTGCAGGCCCTTTCGTCCTCTACTTAACAAATAGTACTGTGGATAGACCGTTGACCAATTTTCGGCATCAACATATATAATCAAATTGGGGAGGGGATAACAAGCCCTACTAGAGGGCCCCATGGCATTGGTGTTGAATTGGAATAACACCAAACAATAAAACCACGGCACCATTGATCCATTCGGTTACAAGTAAAGAAAATATGTGAACATGTTTCTAAAGTTTATATAAAAATATGATATATTTTTGAAGAAAAATTAGCAAGGACAAATTTAAACTTTTATGAAAGTCAACTTTTGGAAATTTAGGATCAAATTGGAATAAATTTGAAAGTTTAAGAAAAAAAATAAAACAAACTTGAAAGTCTATGAACTGAAATTGAAATTTTGAAAGTTTATGGATAAAAATTGAACAAATGTGAAAATCTAGGAGACTAAATGATACTTTAACCTAAAATTCTTATTCTAATATCAAATAATATTTAATAATGCACATAAATAAATACAAAAATTTAGGAATTGATTTTGAAATGATAATTTATATCGAACAAGTTTTAAAAGAATAGTTATTTTAAATAATAATAAAAAAAAAGAGTGGTTACATTAGGGGTTCTTTTTTCTGATTTTTTATTCATATATTTCAATGTAATTATTGAGAGTTAATAAATAAAGTTTTTTTATCACTCCTGTTTCTGGTAATATGTTGGGAACGAACGTCTTAGACCTCGTTTGATAATCATTTTATTTTTTATTTATGATTTTTAAAATTTAAGCCTATATTTATTTTAATTATTTATACATGCCTCATATTTTCTTTAAGTAAATATTAATAACCAAATTTCATAAATTAAAATAAGTACTTGGAAGATATTATTTTTAGCTTTCAATTTTTGGTTTTGTTTTTAAAACACAAATAAGGTGTAAACATAAAAAGTGATAAAAATTATATATTGAAATAGTAATAATAGAAGACTTAAATTTCAAAAATAAAAACCAAAAAATAAAATAGTTATTGAGGTTAATGAACCCAATCTCTCAGCCTCATCTACTCCGAAAAAAAAAAAAAAAGAAAGAAGCGTTTGTGTGTGCGCGCGTGTGTGCGCGCGTGTGTATATATATAGAAACTGAAGAAGTTTTGCCGACCTAAATATCAATGAAAAACTACGAATGCTTCTAAAAAGAGAAGCATACCCTCCATCAGTTGACTGTTACCACCAAAACTCAAGAGCAATGAACCCTTCTCTTCCATCTCCCAACCAAAGTTTCTCCAATATTTTGCTTCCAAACCCTAACCCTAATTCTAATTCCTTCTCCAACCCTGATTTTTCACATTTCGATTCTCAAGATCCTCCTCTGGATTTGTCTTCTTCCCTTTCCTCCCTCAAAAATCTCATCCATGTCGCCAACCAAACCCTTCAATCTCTCTCCTACCTCAGCCTCACCCAAAACCCCTCTGCTAAAACCAACGAATTCGACTTCCTTCACTGCGCTTTCGATCGGCGCCACCGTGTTCCGCCGCATTCTCTCTTCCACCACTCCCTCCTCTGCCCTTCCGCTCCTCTGCCTCGCATCGACCCGACCCACCTCCTCCAGTCCTCGCTTTACCCCCAAACGCTTCGACCATCTTCTGAATTGGTTAACGAGAAGCGGTTCCATCGAACGCTACCGGATTCTGATGCTGACCTTTGCTTCTCTCTCAATGATTATGTTGATGGCGGTTCCAATTTCTTCTATCTCGACTGCCCTGGCGCTGTTTGCTTGTCTAACCTCGATGAAATGTCCAAATTCTTCACTCTTCCTCGTGTTTTGGCTGTTGAATGCGCTAATTTTGTTGGTGGCGGTGACGATCGAGAGATAAACAATGGGTGTAAGAAGGTTCGGATTCTTCCCTCTGACTTATGGGCTCTTAGAAGTGAAGTAGAAATGTGGAATGACTACCCCAAGATGTATTCGTGTATTGTTCTCCGATCCATATTGGGCTCCGAGGTGGCCACGGACAGCTGTTTGATGACATGGATCATCGCAAATTCGCCTCGGTATGGAGTTATTATTGATGTTGCTATGAGGGATCATATATTTTTGCTGTTTAGGTTGTGTTTTATGGCAATCTCAAAGGAAGCTTTGAGATTTGAAATTGAGCTGCAAAATGGAAATGGAATGGAGGGTGGACCAGGGAACAACAGTTTTAAGTGTCATATTTTGATACAAGTATTAATGTGGCTAGCATCCCAGCTTTCTGTGTTGTATGGGGAGATGAATGGGAAGTTATTTGCTGTTAACATGCTTAGACAATGTTTATTAGAAGCTGCACTAGGCTTGTTGCTCTTACCATCCGAACAACTCGAAAGTCAAAATTCAGAAGACGGTTCTCATAGTCTGGAATCTAATAGTGGCGACACACGAAGTGTTAAGCTCAAGGAGTTGGATGATAAAGTTAAAAATACTGGCAATGTTACTGGAGAAGGAACGGTTAGTTGTAGGGCGATTTTTGTGTCCCAAGTAGCTGCGGCTGTGGCAGCATTGCACGAACGTTTCCTACTTGAAGAAAAGATCAAAGCTTTACGCTTTTCTCATCTGCAAACTAAATATCAATTGTATGTCACTGGTGCACAATCTGGTTCTTTTGCTCTTTTGGTTACTAGTTTTGATCGACTTGATGTATTCCTTATTGTTGTGGTTGTGATATTAATTTTGATATGGTTCAGAAATAGTTTTGTATCAGTTGTCTTGATGACTTCATCAAAAGAATTTCCTGACAGACTAATCCTTTCTTAACTCTTTCAGGGTTTATGAGCATAACTATATCAATCAAAGTGCTCGTGAAGAGCGTAAGAGACGGTGCAACTATAGACCTATAGTTGAGCACGATGGACTCCCAAAGCAGCAGTCTCATGATGAGGTATGTATGTCTGATATACTGGTCTGATTACGAATTATTCAGTTGTTATATTCTGGCATGTTATGTTAAGTTATTCTTCCCCTTGAATTTCTCTGCCCACCAATTTTCTCTGTTCATTTGTTGGTCACTGATTCTTCTTATTTACTGCTCTGCTTGAAACAGCCCGTGCAAAATAAGAAATAATTTCTCTAATCCCTTTTCTCTTAATCCGTAAATTTCTTCGAACCAAATCAAGTTGGTGCTTCTGTAAACTTAATTCTTGAGCGTGTATTGTAGAGTCTCTTTGGAGCTTTTGAGGTGGTTGATTTTTCATTCTTTTCATTCATTTTGTGCTCCTCCTCCCATTAATTGTTTTATAATGAAGAAAAAAGATAAAATATCTTAGCAATAAATGGTGAGACAACTGCTGGAAATCAGCTAAATGGTCACTTACGCATGATACTTGATTTTTTTTTTTAAGCAGGAAACACATAAGACCAAAACCAGGGAAGAATTGTTGGCTGAAGAACGGGATTATAAACGCCGGAGGATGACATATCGTGGAAAAAAGGCGAAGCGATCAAGTTTAGAGGTAGGCAAGCAGCTTTTCTTAAACTTCAGCCATTACTTTTGTCTCTTCATCCTCTATTATCAGCCTAGGGTCTAACTGGGTATGTATTGGTGATTCTTATGGAAAAATGAAAATATTCTTAATTACACAATAATGCTTTATTCTAGAACATTTGGTGGTAGTATCTTCTTAGGGATTCATTATTGAAATTTTAGAATAATATTCATGACTTTTTAACCAACATCGAATCACTTAGTGGTCAAGAGTGTCATTAGTAACTAAGAGATAATGAGTTCAATCTATAATGACCGCCTACTTAGGAAATAATTTACTACGGATTTTCTTGATATCAAAATGGTTTAGGATCAGACGGATAAAATAGTCAAGGTGCACGTGAGTTGATACAGACACTTATGGACATAAAAAAGTAATAATAATGACTTTCAACTACTAAGATTACAGTAAAAATGGTCAAATTATGGAAGAGGTGAATCTGTAATGCTTAATGGATCATGAATTTATGTGACACTCGTTATGTATTTTCGGTTCCTGAAATATGTTGTCTGACTTCTGTTTTTCTAGTTTTCAACTTCTGCCACCAGATGTTTTTGTATTAGATGATATCCTCATTCACGTTCAATAATAATTTTACTGTTCATGGAAGGTTACAAGAGATATTATTGAGGAATACATGGAGGAAATTATGAAAGCTGGAGGGATTGGATGCTTTGTGAAGGGACCTGATGAGAGAGGGTCAAAATTTGAACAACCAACTGAGCATAACATTACAAGAGATGTTATTGCCGACGAGCACAGAAAAGGAAGCAACGACTCATATGGAGCAGTTAGATATAGCTCACGACATTCGAAGCAGCAGTCTAACAATGGTAGCAGATACACAGCTTCCGATAAGCCCCCGAAAGGTCATTATGGGCACAATGGCTATCCAGAAGGTGAAAGCAAAAGCATCAGTAAGGACAAATATGATCGAGATCGCTATCATAGGTTATTATCAGATGAAAGTAGTAGTCTTGGCCAGTCACACAAATGGAAGAGATATCCAAGTGATCGAGATGATGAGGTGCCCGCAAAAACCAAGCATCACGAATCTAGGAGCAGCTCTAATTTTCATGGTTTTAGATCATCATCATTCTCAGGATCTGGGGGTGGTTCTAGTGCTAGGAAGGATGGTCGTAAGTCGAGAGCTAGTGATAATTGGAAAAAGAGTGTGGCTGACAATCACGGTCCGGAGTCTTTGGTGCTTAATTCATTTAATGATAGATATACCCCTTCCAAATGTCATGACCAATTGGAAGATGATTACTCCACTGGCAGCAGATATGTAAATCCAGACGAACTGTGATTTGATGATCCTTGAATTATGACAGGCTGTTGTTCCCATAACGATTTCTACTGTGTGGTAAGTGTTTCTTTCATGGTACATCCCAAGCAAAGTTATCTGTGTCTTCTATTACAGTTCTTTTAACATGTTTTATTTACACAACCTTGCAGCATGAAGTTATCTGGCTTCCGATATTTATCCTAATGTGTATCCTTCATAGTATCCTTGAAGTTTATCTCATTTGCTTATACATTAAATCTTATCAAAATCTTTTCTTTTGTTAATTCGCCATAAGTTTGTGATATGTTGATATAAATTTAATTTTATATATCATCATTTTAACACTCCTTACTTTGGGACTTAGAAATTTGAAAATTTTGAACAAGTAGAAATCATCATTAATTATTAATTAGGTAAGAAACAATAGGTTTGAACTCATTATCACACTTAAATACTTGTTTTTTTTTCTCTTTTCCAGGGAGATTTGCCCAGAAGATTTTCCTTGAACAATGTTGCACTTGCTTGAATTTCATCATCTCCATATTGAAAATGCCGAACATTCTCTTTTTTTGTTTGAGGCTGTCTAATATTATTTATAGATTAGCCAATACGAGCAGTAGTTCAGTGGCATTAGTATAGACCTAATAACCAAGTGGTCATGGGTTCAAATTTCTCACCCAAATTGTTGTAAACTCAAAGAAAATGTAATTTCTAGACTGGTCACAAAATCAGATTTACAAAGTTGTCTTGGCATTGATAAAATTAGTGAAATGATTCATAAATCACATATTATGGAGTGTGTAACTTTTGGATATGGATTTACCATATCGTGTATATATATATTTTTTCTTTCTGTACTTATTGTTTGCTAGGATTTCCACAGAAAGTACTATGGTGTTGCATAACTTGCTCTTTTCCTCTCAGCCATTCTAAGTATTTTTTAAACATTGAGTAGGCCAAAATTATTTCCATTTTAAGAATTGCGAGTTAAGAAAAGTGAGATGTTGAGAGGTATAAGCATGTAGAATTTCAATGTGCAGATTGATGATTTCACTTCAAAAACTTGTATGTCATTATGGAATGGTATGGATTAACATAGCATTCTTAACAAACATTTTAACTACAAACATTACTTTAATTCAACCTTGTTATTGATTCTATTAGTTCTAACTATTGTATATTTTTAGCGTTCTGACCAACAGCTCGCTAGATGCCTAGATCAATGAAGAATGAAGGCATTCCGCAAATGAACTTGATCCGAAACCACAAACCCAACACGGAGTTTCAGATTTGGGTTGCAGGTTGCTCCATCCTACATTTGTGCTGATTAGTTTCTTATCGTTGAATATGTATTTTTGATGTAGAAGGTATGAATTCTGGCACGGGTAAGTTTTTTTTTTTTTAATTCCATTTATCACGCTGTTATCTTCTTTAGGGCTGCCCATGGGGCCAAGGAAACCTAACGTCTCACCCTCTATCGAAATCTGAAGGAGCTTGCTTTTCTCCTTTCTCAAAGGAGTGAAACTTCGTTAGGAATTCACCGTACACTCTCGATTGAGTGAAATATTGTTAGCAACTTATCCCGTACTCTTAAATATGTAAAACTCTGCTAGCAACACACGCTACTCTCATTAATGGACTTCCCCAACCTCAATCCCACTTTGGCTTTAATTGACTGCTCTATGGAGCGCTTTTCTACGAAAGAAACTCCCTTGCCTTTGCGGGTTGAATAGCTAAAAAAGAATTCCCTCTTTATTGATAGCCTTTGATATAATATTTGTGGAGGTACAAGATATCTGAAAAGAGAAGTTGACTTCAAATGCTTCACTCCTTTGATCTTTTTGCTCATCATTTTCCCTTGGCTGATTGAAAAATGGGTTATGTGCATCATGTCGATGCCATCATCTCAAAAGACTTGAATGCAGTTAAAAAAAAAAAAAAAAAGAATGGGCGAGAACTACAAATACTTCTTTGTTCAGGACTTCCCCCAGTATCTTTTCCCTTTTGTTAGGAGTTTTGATAATCATGGGTCATATGCCTTATCAGAAATTTGGATGCTCTATATCTGCTTGTTCACTATCGTTTTATCATCTTTGTATTATATTGAAGTTGTCATAGTTTTTCATCTCATATGTAGTCATCTTCTCTGACCGTCCGGAGATATCTTATGTTATTAGTTTTCGTAGGATTTATTATAACGTGTTCTCTTTCATTTCTTCATTCGTGAACTTAGAAATATTGATAGGAATGTTGACATAATGGAAATTTGCCAGTATGAAAATTATTATGTATCAATTATAATGGAAAATGTTGTTGATATTAGATAAACTAAAACTAGATTCAATTCAATGTGGTAGGTTAATTTTGCTATTGGTTGAACTAATCTCACTAGACTAATTGTCTAGCTTTTACTCATGTTATTCTTATTGACTTAGCCACTAAACCAACTTAGGATAGTCTATCAATTTGATTTTCTTAATAGTCAACTTACCGTTTTACTCATGTTGTTTGTATCTGTTTTTAATTTGGATTGATATGGTCTAACAGAGCTTTTACTCAAGGTGGGCAAATTTGGATAAAATGTCTTAAACATCAAAATTAGTTATTACGGTTCGGTTTGATAACTATTTTGTTTTTCATTTTTTGTTTTTAAAATTAGTCTATATTTACTTCAATTTTTTATATATGTTTCATTTATTTTTAAGCAAGTATATAAATTATAATCAAATTTTATAAACCAAAACAAGTATTTAGAAGTTATTTTTTTTAGTTTTCAAATTTTGGTTTTTGTTTTTAAAATAAAAGGGATAACATCAAAATCATGAAAATTATGCATAAAAGTTGTTTGTAGGCTTAAATTAAGTAGTTAGAGTTACAAAATTGAGAGGATATTAATATACTACGATGTTCATCTCAGAATTAATTATTTGAGTAATATGACAGGATAAGGTGAGATGGTTTACTGTATAAGAATAGTTGATGTTAATCTAAAGACTCTTTTTCGGGTGTGTGTGTATTTTTTGTTTATTATTATTATTTTCTTATTTTGTAGAAAAGAGGAGTGGGGAGAAGGAATGAGTTAATAGTCGTTGAATATTTGTTTGGTGAGTAGTTAATTACTTGCTTGAAAATTGGTGTTAGTAGTGATTTAATGAACTGATTTTATTTGATGATTGATTAAAAGGATTGTTTATTGTTAAATACAAATAAGTAACTTATTAAGAGTAGCGGTTAATCGCCCTTCTTTTATCAAAAAAAGATGCGGTTTTAGGTTGACAATATACGTGTACTTATAATTTTAACTAATTAGAAAACAATGCTATTACTTAAAAATTACATTTCAGTTTGATTAACTTTGGGTTATTTTTTATGCTTTTTTATTTTCTTGTATTGTCAAACTAGGGTGCAGCTCAGACTAAATATAGTTTTATAAATTATTAGTAGTCCATGTAGTTATAAAGTTGTCTCGTCTCTTTAGATGTTTATAAAGTACGCTATGTCAATATAAAATAAATTTGATCTAATTTTTCAATTATGTATTGTCTTGTGTACCTCTTGCAGCTCATAAGCATAGTTGAACCCTCTTTTGCTTTCCATTGGGGCATATCATGTAATACAATACGTATTTTATCTTTTAAATACTTCGTAATTAAATTGTTAGATACTTGTATTTTGTTATATACATGAAAGTGAAAGTATTGTGTGTGTGTGTGTATATGATAACTTTATTTATTTGTTATTTGTTTTGTTTATACTTTTATGTTTGTATTTCTACATTTCTAAACTATGATTTCCACTTAAAAAACATGAATTCTTAGACAATTAAAAAAATAAATAGTAAGCTTTTAAACTCTCTTTTTTTCCACAGCTTAGCTTACTTTTCAAAACATTTACAAAATCATGAATCTTTGGAAGAGAAGTTATAATCTTAATTTTCACAAAAAATAATAACAAATAAATAAATTATTACAGGAAACTAAACATCAAAAGAAAAATTGGAAAATCTTTAATTTTGTATTTTGTAAACTTTTTTTAATTCAACAATATTTAAGGTGAGTGAATTTAAACCCTTTTTTGTTTGTCACTAAATCATATGCCTGTTACTATAGCTCTTGTTAAGATATTTAATAAAGGAAAATTGTATTAACTGAATTATTCTCACAAAATAATTACAAACATAAATAAATTCTAAACTATTTGCATGTATAGTGAATAATATGTTTTATTACTATATAATAAATATTGTATTATAAAAAAAGAACGATACAATATTCATTAATACAGTAATATTTTTTAAAAGCCACAATTTTTTTAACTATTTTTATAGATTTGATTTGTTTTATTTTTCCCTTAATAAATTTCTAAATCTGACGCATTCTTATTATATAGAAAACTTTCCACGAGTAGCAAAAAAAAAAATTCTACAAATGTGAACTTTTAGAAAAAGAAATAAGTCAATAAATTGAAATAAACTTTAATCAAGTGAAATTTGCAACTAATATGCTCCAATCAAAGTTAAACTTGAAAATATTAATTAAAATATTAAAGTTAAAATTTTCTATTTATAAAAAAAAAATTAAAAAAAAAATAAAAAAAAAACCAACAAAACCACTCATCATCCCAAGTTCGGTCTTTGTTCCGTTTAACACCCAAGAAGTAAAAAGTAAAAGAAACAGATAAAAATCGGTGTCCTTCCATTGTGTTGAAAAAGAAAATAACCAAAAGAATTCCCATAAAAATCTCCCCAAAATTCTCCATCCCCAAGTTTAGATTTGTGTGTTTGATCATTTGGTTTGTTTTTTTTTTTTTTTGTAAATTAAGTTGGAGATGAATTCAATGGCCTCTTCTTTTATCACAGTTTTGGTGTTGATTTTCTCTCATTCCCCAATCTCATTGCTGTTCCTGTCCTCTGGCCGGGTCCTTCAATAACCTTGGAGGACCCAGTGTCCTCCACCCATTTTTCATTATTCCATGAATATTTAACCTACTTCTCTACTTTCTCTCAACCCAGACACAAGATCAACCATGAGTTGTTTTCCTTGTTTTTCGTCTAAGAGTAAGAAAGGGCTCGATAAGAACGACGACAATGCTGCCTCCTCTTCCTCCTCCTCCAGCCACCCTACTCCACCGCCTCCGAAACCCTCGGGTTTGTTTCAATTTCTATATCATCCTTTGTTTTTCTTGAATCCTTATGCATGCATGCCTGCATGCACTTTTTTATATACTTTTTACTTTTTTTTTTTATGATAACTTGGTTAAGATTCTGCATGTGACCTTTCATAAATATTTCAACTTGTTATGCATACATAACATCTTATTTATGATTGTGTTTAAGGATTTTCTTTTCAAATGCTTTATTGAGAATTAGCCATTTAAACCAAAAAAATAAACGATTTTCAAGAGAATTAAGTTTTTTTTTTAGATCTAATTCAAATAAAGAAAAATCTCTATTCTTATCTTACAAAATTTTTTTAAAAAATGACAACCTTTTTCTTTGCCATAGAACAGCATCAATGAATAAGAGAATGCATATGGGTTAGAAATAGGGATAGGCCAATGAGCATTTCGTAGTTTGAATGTGTAAATTCATAGAACTATCAAATATTAACAGTTAGATGCAATCAAATCGAACATAGCTTAGACATTAATGATGCCTTATCATCCTCTCTCCCAATCCCCTTTGTTGTACTCAAAAAAAAATTAAAAAAAAAACTGTTTAATAATTTAATGTTACATCATTATTTTGTTTGTGAATTTTCATATTTAATGATTGTAAAAAAAAAAAAGTCGACAAAAATCAAGTCAATAATAGATGAAGAGCTTAAATTAAAACCTTTTTTTTTTTTTTGGTATTTTAAAGCAATAGAGACTAGCAAACCCAAGGAGGAAATTAAGGAGAAAACACCAGAAGGTGAAAAAATAGATGCCCAAAACTTCACTTTCCGGGAGCTAGCCACAGCTACAAAGAATTTCCGCCAGGAATGTCTCTTGGGTGAAGGTGGGTTTGGGAAAGTCTTTAAGGCTACCCTTCAAAGTGGCCAGGTAACTAACTAAACGCTTTTGTTAATATCGATCCGAGCGTAGCTCAACTACTTCGCCATGAGTATTTATTTTCCTGTGTTTCTCTTAAGAAAGAATGTTCATGGAGATTTGTTTGTTATTGTTGGTGGTGTTATAAAAATGAAGGTGATGGCTGTGAAGCAGCTTGATAGAAATGGTCTACAAGGAAACAAGGAGTTTCTTAGTGAAGTTAAGGCATTGAGCCTTCTAAAGCATCCAAATCTTGTGAAGTTCAATGGATATTGTGCAGATGGAGATCAAAGGATTTTGGTCTATGAATATATGCCTGGAGGTTCTTTGGAAGATTGTCTCTTTGGTATGTACTCTAACCCCACCCCCACCACAAACTTCATTTACAATTTCTACCAGAATTTAATACATTCATGTATTTTGCTTGACCCTACTACGACCAATTTTATAGAGCAGCCGTCTTATTCTATAGCATTTGGTAGTCAAAATAATTCGTAGGAAACGTATCCTAAGGAAGTTAGTTGGTCAATATTGATAGAACTCATAACCTCCTAGGGCATGTTTGGGGTGACAGGGAGAGATGGAAGAGAAATGATCTCTTTCCACCAGTTCGTCTGCCGAGTTGTGTCCAATTAATCACTAATTTATTCTTACTCCCTTTCCTTTCCCTTCCCTTTCCTTTTTGTCGTTGCCAAACATGCCAGTACTTTATGGTTTACTCGATTATTATTTGACTACTAGACGAACCCATGATGCGTTTGTAGCTTGCCGTACTGACAAAATGGTGTGGTATGCACATTCAATCTGAAATATTGACAGAAATTAAACTAAAATTCATGATACACATACACTAGATGCATGAAGGTTCTTTTATCAAGGTAAATGAATAATACGTATAGATATACATTTTTTTTATACTTGTGATAGTCTGGACTAGCTTGCCACGTTGACTATTGTCACGATACATGCATGTCCCTACAACATTTAGCTTTAGATTAAATTTTTACAATTTAGGAACTAAAATATAGACTTAGAACTATACCTTAAAAGACTAAATTTATAATTTACTCACAAACCTAACTAAGGATATATTCATTGCATTAGAAGCATAGATAATTTCCATCCCTAGGGTGCTTTCTTCTTCCCAGATGGTGTGAGGAATTACTCTCTATCTCTCTAGAATCTTATATTTTCATGAATGTCATCAAAATATGCTTCAATATTGGCAGCCATAAAAGAGGATAGGAAACCAATGGATTGGTTCACTCGTATAAAGATAGCATCAGAAGTTGCAAAGGGATTGGAATACCTGCATGACCAAGTGGATCCTCCCATAATATTTCGTGATTTGAAGTCATCGAACATATTGCTGGATGAAGATTTCAATCCAAAGCTTTCTGATTTCGGGCTCGCCAACCTTGGCCCAAGCGGTGACAAGTCACCATTGCCTTCGAGGGTCATGGGCACGTACGGCTACTCTGCTCCTGAATATACAAGAGGTGGTCAGCTTACTGCAAAATCTGATATATTCAGCTTTGGAGTTGTAATGCTTGAACTCATTACTGGAAGAAAAGCCGTCGACACTACTAAGCCAAATAACGAGCAGAATCTTGTTACATGGGTAAGTTTTGCATTTCGATTAGTGTTTGAGGTTCAAAGTTAGTGTGTGTTCGTTGTTCATAGAATCTTAAGGCTGGTTTTAATAGTGTCTCATTTCTACTTCTGTTAGTACAATAGAAGTTGGAGGACTTGTCCCCGAGGGAAAGTCACGTTAGTAGAGCTTTGGGGTCTCCAAGGTATGCTCCCTTGATGGCTTCAGGTTCAAAACTCATGAGTAAGTTTAATAGTAAAATTCTTAGTTGTCTCCTAAGTCAACCTTGGGATGGGTGTGGATGCCTCTTGGTGTATAGTAGGGCAAAGCTTCTAAGTCAATTTGTGTTTTGCCTAGTTTAGCTTTCGTTGTCTGCTTTGGAAAAACCCTTCCATAATTATTTCGGCTCCGTTTGATAACCATTTAATTTTTTGTTATTAGTTTTTTAAATTTAAGCCTACAAATGCATAGTTTGTATTACTTTGATATTTACCTCTTGTGTTTTTATAAACTAAACCAAAATTTTAAAGTTCAAAAAAATATCTTCCAAATACTTGTTTTGGTCTAAGGAATTTAGTTAGGATTCTATACTTAAAGTGAAGATGAAATATATTTGAAATATATTTAGAGAATTTACATAAATATAAACTTAATTTCAAAAACCAAAAACAAAAAATCAAACGGTTATCAAACAATACAATACCAAAGGCTCCAGTGAGTCCAATCAAACCTGCCTACAGCTGGATTTTGCTGTCAATGTGGAAGCATGCTCCGTTTTGTTGTTGATCGTTGCGTTATTCATTCTGCCTTGTCCTGGAATTTACGAATAACACGATTTTAGTACAAAATATATGTGTGCTTTGAAGCAATGAATGTGTAACAGGCACAACCATTTTTCCGAGATCCAAAGAGATTTCCAGACCTGGCCGATCCACTCCTCGGACGGTTGTTCCCAGAGAAAGACCTGAACCAGGCCGTCGCAGTCGCCGCCATGTGTCTGCAAGAAGAAGCAGAAGTCCGTCCTCTGATCGCCGATGTCATGGCAGCTCTCAGTTTCCTCTCCACAGTTCCAGACGAGAATCTCCGTCCACTCCCTTACCCCCCGGAACCGGAGCCTGAGCCAGAGAAAGATTCCTCTTCAGATTCTTCGGATTCTTCAGATTCCGAAACCGAATCTCGAAACATCGGAAGCGCAAAAAACCACGAAACAGGTGCCTCAGATCATGAAGGGAAAGACATCAATTCAAAGAAACCTAAAAAGAAGAAGAAAAACAAAAAATCTGAGAATAAACGAGTCGCATTTCAAGGGAACGGTGAACCACCGCCAACTCACAGCAGAAAGAACAGCTCCTCGTCCAGCGATGGAGGCTCTTCATCTAGAAGCAGCGATGGAGAATCATCGTTCAAACTGCAAATCGAACTTTCAGTAAATGATAATAACGACTCTACATTAGAGCATACCAGCAGTAGGGAATCGCATTCTGATGATGAAGGATCCGAAGCTCAAAACTATGGCGGCGATTCCGACGGCGGCGATGCTCATGGCGACGACGATGGAGAAATTTGGGACTAAAATTGAATAACGCACAGAGGGAAAATGATTTATTTCTTCTTTTTCTCACAAGGGGGAAATGCTATTTTAAATAGTAGCTTAGAATGTTTTAAATTTTTCGCTCCATTTATTATTTTTCCTTTTAATGTCGTATAATTAAATGTTTATAAGTGATACGATTATATACCCATTTAAACCCAATCAAATAATTAAAAATGAGTTAATTTATTACATATATTGTTTTGTTCAATGCGAGTTGATAAATAAAAATTTTAGATTCGTGTCTTAGTTATTCAATTTTTTTTTTTTTTTTTTTAGATTATCAATTATGTTTTATATTTCTTTTTTAACAGAATCATTTGACTTCCAATGTGTTCAAACAAACAAATGTGATTGAATATTGGGTTTTAGAAATTAGGGTTTAAGTAGTAACGACAGAGTTTTGTTTGGGAAGAGAAGTTATGACTACTTTTGTTTAGTCAAGTCTTATGAATGATCGGAGTAGCAAACTCTCGTTTGAATATAATTATTATAAATAGTTATAGTATAAATATTATATGAGTTATGATGTACCCGAGTTATAAGGGTTTGTGTATGCATTTTTTAGGACTTGGGGAAGATGTTTCATTCAAACGTGGAATTAGGTCATTCAAGTCATTCCCAATCGAGCAAGACAAGCCATATATGATAAGAAATTAAGCAAGTATGATGTTTTAAGAATGGTTACAATGCTACTAAACTATAAGTCAATCAGACACCTGATTCGAGTTACAATACTTTATTCCCAAGATCAGACTACGATTTAGAATCCAATTCAAACACTAGCGATCACACTTACCACTTGTTAGGAGGAAATTATCCAACATAAGATTTGTAGGATCTTTAAGTAATGCTAGAAGGGTGAATAAGGTTTTCCACTAACATTTTTTAAATGTATCTAACTTTCTTAAACTAAATAATCACTCAACAACCGAAACAATTGGTGGCGCATTGGTTTCATTGTTTAGTGATAATCCAATTCAATATTTTGGCTCTCATTTAATTATTTGAGAGTAGTAAATGTAGTGTTTGTTGTCTCTTTTCTCCAATTTGTATTGAAAAAACACTCAACAACAAACAAGCAAGTCATATTTCATCGAACTAACAAATATAATAATTAGTGAAATTAAAATTGTAAAAAAATAAAAGATAATAAAATGGAGGACACGTAAGGTTTATAATAATTCTGAAAATTCACACTTCTCTCCCCAAGAGTATTTTATTCCTTACCCGTGAAAATCAAACTTACACGATTTTTTTTTTTTGTAAGGCTAAAGAGAAACTCAAATCATTTTTCAATGATTATGTATTAACCAAGTCAATTTTTTCACGGCAGTATCTCACATCTTATACAAATTCTAGAAAGACACGAAATAAAACTCACACAAATTGTCTATTTGTAAGCAAGATACGCAAGTTTGGCACAAAATAAAGACGTTATCACCAAAATTTCACTATGTCGTTTGAAAATGTGAGGTAATTTGAGAGAATCAACATTTTTTAGAGTTTGACCATACGACCGAAATATCTTTTGATAAAGTTAAAACATGAACATTAGATTTAGAGAAAAATGATCAGTCATGAAGAATGAATAAAATGTGGGCATAGTATTTAAGGCAGATGAATTGATGTATGAGATTAAATGGAGAGAAATGGAAATGATCTTGAGAAATAAAAATAATAGGAAAATCTCATATATTTTTTTATTTGTCAATATTGGTTCCGCGCCTCGTCTATATTTTTTATTTAATGTATTTATATACATAAAATGTTAGAAATTTTTATTTTTATAGATATTTTTCTTACATAATAACTATCTAATTGAAACTAATAAACATTTATTTTAACCCTTGAAAAAATTATCTAAATGTAATGACTTAATAAGATTGAGAAAGTTTTTGAAAATTTGGGAATGAGAAAAAGAAAAGAAAAAAAAATTAAACGAGGAATAATTCCCCATGCGGAACTTGATCCCCGTGCATTCTCCACGGCTAATCTCCACCTCGTTTCTCACAAATTTTGCGGTGAATTTTACGGGAATGTGGATTAAAGTGGGTAGCGGGGACGGAGATGGTAAAGTCATATGTCCCCACCTAGTCTTGTGGACATCTCTAGTTAAGTTAGGTCAACAGATATAATTGGTTATTCGTTAAATGATCCTTCATGAGTCGTTTGTAATTATAGTAATGTCAAAAGTATGTTTACCCCAATAATTGCATTATTCTCCTTAAGCACCATTGATTTTTCTAATGAACAAGTTGTTCATGGTTCAACCATTAACCAATATCCTATCGAGCCAGTGAGAGTTCAGGTACTATTTGTTCAATCTCTAGAATCATTATTAAGAGAATAACTCATCTACTTCCACAATAATAGAAAATGAGGGAGTTCCATATTGTGATGTTGCATTCTCAACTACCCACTTCGATAATCCTACAACGTGAGAGGCATATTGACCCAGCGTTATTTTGTTAGTTTCACTCATGCACATTAAAAGACGTTTTCACAAGTAGGAATTCACAACTCACTCGGGATTACGATAATGCTTAGCATACAATCATCCTAGTGAAATATTTTTTCTAAATGTTACTTAAACTTGGTCGACTCATCCATAAGAGAGTACTAACTTCCACGGTCGACCCTCTTGGGATTAACCCACTTGATCGATCTTCTTAGAGATTGACTTTGGTCTTGGTCAACCCTTACGGGTCCTGACCTCCACGGCTCACCTCTAAAAGGGGGTCATGGCTCTCATGGCGTAACTACTGGTCATTTTCAGCGATCCAGTCGTCACTTTGGATTCAGTCGAACCTAGGGGAGAGTCCTAATCTCCACGGCATATCCTCGAGGAATCTAGGCCTACTCGTTGTAACTCTCGACCACTGCTGCCTTACGACACAATGGTTCTTAGAGGTTACTTGTACTCGATCGACTCCTAATGAGAGTCCTGACCTCCACAGTCAACCTTCGGGGGTCAAAATTACTCTAGTCGACCTCTAAGAGACGAATTGGCTTTGACCGACCCTCGGGAGATCTCGACCTACTTTGGCCAACCCTTGGGAGTCGGAATGGGCTTGATGACCCTCTAGGGGTTGTGGCCTCCCTCGACTGACCCCTAGAGAGTCAGAATGGGCTTGGGGGTAGTGGCCTCCCTTTGCCAACCCCTGGGACTTAGAAGTGCTTTGTCTTCACTCGGGAGTTGTAGTACTTATCAATTCGGCTCTTGTACCATGCTACCCTCATGCAGCATCACTTCTTTCTTCCAAGAGATCTAGGCTCGTCTGCCGTAGTTGGTCGTTTTAAGTTGGATAAAAAGATTTAATGCGCGGGGACGGAAGACCTATCTCGACTGGGATTACTGCTTCTGCCCCAAATGTTAATGAGTAAGGTGTTTCGCCTGTCAATGTTCTAGGTGTGGTGCGATACACCCACAACATTTCGAGCTTGATCTTGAGGTTCTTTTTGATAATTTTATCGACTGCCTCCTGTTGCTCATTGGCTTGCATATGAGCTGGTGATGATAAATTGTGTTGAATTTATAGCTTAGAGCAGAATTGCTGGAAAACCTGATTGTCAAACTGCTTTCCATTGTTGATGATAAAGGTTTGGGGTATGCCAAACCGGTAAACTATACACCTCTAGTTGAACTCAATCACATTCTTCTCGGTGATAGTTACCACGCCTCAACTTCAGCCTACTTGGTAAAATAATCGACTACTACTACCGCAAACCTGACTTGGCCTCGTTGTGTCGGTAAGGGTCCTATAAGGTCTACCCCTAATTGCGAAAATGGAGATGGTTCCATCATGCTTGTAAGGACCTCGGGCGAGTGTCTTTGGATGGTAGCAAATCTCTAGCATTCGTCACATGCCCGTGTATACTTCTTGAAGTCTTCCATGGTCGACCAAAAGTATCCATGCCTTATGAGTTTCTTAGCTAGGGACTTTACTCTTTCATGGTTGCCAAACACGCCTTCATGTACTTCCCGCATTACATAAGTGGCCTCATTGGGATCTAGGCATCTAAGGAGAGGTAAATAGTACCCCATCATGTATAGTTTATCTCTTTGCACCACGTATTTGAAAGCCTTGAACTTTAGAAGTCGAGCTTCTCTATTGTCTTCTGGCAGCTTCCCCTCCACTAAGTACTCGATGGATGAGGTCATCCATGTTTTCTGGAATGTTAGCGTTGCACCACTAATTTTGTGCAGCAGCTTGATAGTGATGTTAAGCCTGTCCAGGATCTCCACTGACACGGTTCTGCCCACCTCTGTTTCGTAGGCAACAGCTAACTTCGCCAAGGCATTGTCGCTGGCATTTTACGACCTAGGTACTTGTTGAATTTATACCTTTATGAACGATGCTCGCAGTTGCTTGACCCTTTTTAAGTAGGCGATCATTCACCTTTCCTTTGCCTGGCATACTCTCAGTGTTTGACTAACGATCAACTACAACCCTTCTCCACAACCTTTGTTGTTTGAAGACCTATCAACATAAATGTCCACATTTCCAGATTTTCCACAATTAAATCGGCTACCACCTGCCTTTTAATAGAGGGTCTAGTCTAGAAGTGTATGTCGTATTTACTAAGCTTCACTTCCCACTTCATCAATCTTCTAGTGAAATCCGACTTTTGCAAGACTTGGCGCAAAGGAAAATTGGTCAGCACCATTATCTTATGGGCTTGGAAGTACAGACGTAATCGCCTAGCCGATGTCACCAATGCCAATGCTAATTTTTCAACTTGGAGATAACGAGTTTATGAATTCAGCATGGCCTTACTGGTGTAGTATAACAGTTATTGACATCCGTCTTTTCCTTAATCAAGACCGAGCTTACTGCTCTATCCGACGTGGCTAAGTAGAGGAAAAAGGTCCTCTCTTGGCACCAATTTTGAAAGAAGAGGTGCAGCCCCCAAGTAGGACTTAAGTTCATCTAGGGTTTTTCCACATTTCGCGGTTCATTCAAACTTTCCCTTATTCTTTAAAATTTGGAAGAAAATGAAGCACTTGTCTATGGCTCGGCTTATGAACTGGCTTAGGGTGGCCACCTTCCCGTTTAAGCTGTATAATTGCTTCAATGTCTAAGGAGGCTTCAATTCCAGCACATATCAGATCTTCTCTTGAATGGCTTCAATTCCTCTTTGATGCACAAGGAAAACCAAGAACTTTCCCATTCGAACTCCAAAAACACACTTGCTCGGATTGAGCTTCATCATGTGTTGTTGTAGGGTGTGGAAGGCCTTCATCAAATTGTGTTTATGTCCTTCCATATGCTTACTCGTTACTAGCATGTCATCCACATAGACTTCCATGCTCTTTTAAATCAGGTGGGAAAACATCTTGTTGACCATCCTTTGATAGGTTGCACCTGCGTTCTTCAAGCCGAAAGGCATGACATTGTAGCAGTACAAGCCTTTATTGGTAATGAATGACGTCTTCTCCTGATCCTCGAGATGCATCCTGATCTGGTTGTATCTGGAGTTCGTGCCCTGTAGCCGCATCCACTAATTGGTTTATGCGAGGTAATGGAAAGCTGTCTTTAGGACAGACCTTTTTGAGATCAATGAAATCAATGCATGTTCTTCATTTCCCGTTTGGTTTCTTTACCAGAAAGGTGTTGGATAACCACTCGAGGTAGTGTACTTTTCGAATGAACTTTTTCAAATCAGTAGTTTGTCTACTTGCTCGACAATGACTTCATTACGCTAGTGGTTGAAAGCTCTTCGCTTCTGGTGTACCAGCTTATGGTCCTGGTCGACATTGAGCTTATGGATCATCTACCCTCGACTTGTCGTCGTCGAAATAAGCTAACATGTTTGTGTTTCTTTGCAAAAATTCCACAAGGCTTACTAGTTATTCTAGACTTAAGTTGATCTTAATACTGATAGTTTGCATTTCACTCAATAAGGGTACAACTTCCTACTCTTCGGCAGGTTCTCCTCTACCTCATTCACCTATTCCAAGGGAAGTACTTAGGTCTATGTCTAAGGACAGACCTTCTTCAGGTGTTGGTTCTCTGACAGCCTCTGGTATTGGCTTCTCTGTAAGGCTGTGTGGTAACATTCCCTTGAAGATAGATGCTCTCTTCGGACTTGCCCTACCGCCATAGGGATAGAGAACTTCACTAACTGGTGGTAGATTGATGTGACCGCCCTAAACTTGTGTACAATGGGTTTTCCTAGTATTGCATTGTAAATGAAGTTGTCGTTCACCACCAGAAAAATCACAAAGTGGAGGATTATGTTGTCCCTTTCGCCAAAGGTCATTGTGAGTTCAATTGAACTTTCAGAGATCCAAGTGCTCCCGCCAAATCCGACTATGGGTGTCGCATTCGCTTGAGCCTTTATTTTCCCAACTTCATGGTGTCATAAGATTTTAGTGATAATACATCCGCTGAACTACCCCCGTTAATAAGAATTCTTCTGATGCAGATATTAGAGGCAGTCAAGAGCACCACATATGCATCATTATATGACTGTGTGGTGTGACAGCCTCAATGGTAGTGAAGTCATGTAGCTTATCCGCTGTTGCCATCACTCGTACTTCTTCACCCTTTAGCATGCTCCTAACCTGTCACGCGTTCTCTTTCCAACTTCGGTTGGACTCTCCTCTAGCAGGTCCTCCAATGATGGTTCTGATCTCTTGAGATGGTGGTAATTTTTTGCCTTCTCTTTTCTTAGTACGGGACTCGGACACCTTTTCACCTTCTCTCACATACGTCTGGTCTTCGGATAATGGATTCTATGGACTCTTTCAGATCATTGTAGTCCAAGGTTACGCGACCGTGATCCCTATGAAATAGGCAGTACTTACCCTTATTTCTTTTGTTAGATTCTCATTTGATCCAGCTCTTCCACTTCAGCTCTTTATCTTGAATCTTCATCAATATTTTCTCTACTGGAATCACCATTGGGATGTATTTCTCGAACCGGTTGGGTGTCACCAACTTTTGGTCGGTTTTCTCTTTCTTTATTGGTCGTTTCTTCGCCCTCCACTTTCGCGACTTATTGTAATCAAACTCATGGTGGCTTGTTGGCTTTTCTCGCTCCAAAATGAAGCGCTTTCCTTCCATGCCTCCTTGGAAGTTTATGTGCCCGAGTCAGCAACTCAGCATATGTGAGCGAAGCTTTCTTCCCTATTGACCATATGAACTTCTTATCTTTCAGCCCAGCCACGACCACTACAAGAGTCGTACCATCAGTGTACCATTCAACTTGTAATGCCTCATTGTTGAGCGTGATATATAATCCTGAAGGGTCTCATGGTCAATAGATGAGTAACCGACTTCTTCTGATCTCACCTAGTTAAAAATTGGGTGATAAAAGCTCTGACTATCTCCATGAATAAGGAAATAAACTTTCGTTTGAGCTGCCTAAACCATCTTCGGCCTGATCTTGTTAACGTGAATGAGAACGCTCGGCACTTGATTACATCTCAGACTCCAAGAGTTCCATCCACGCCCAATAAGAATCTAGGTGCTCTATGAGATCCTTAGATCCGACATATGCTTTGATCCTCAGAAGCTTGAATTTTTTTGGGACGAACTTCTCCATGATTTTGTCAATGAAAGGAGGGTCAACCTAGTCGATCAAATTGATTAGGTCGAGTCCGTACTGGTTTTGCGCCTTTTTCATATCCCCAACTGATCTTGAAGGAGACGAAGGTAAGCTAACCAAGGTTGGTCCTTGACTTCGACAGGTGTTGCTTCCTTCAGGTGATGGTTAATCACGTCCCTCAGGCTCGTTCCCAAGTCTAATTCCGTCTCTCGGGCACTCGGGGTTCTTGAAGGGTTTTGGATGGAGGACCCTTGAGAGGTGATCCATGGCTAATTGCTTCTGATCGATTGTGTTCTGGAGCGCCATTCAACTCGGGAACCAGTTATCTAGTAAACCAAGGGTTCCTTCCTCCGATCATTATCGCTCAGTCGAAGTCGTTCCACCAGTCTCTAGTGTCGGGAAGAAACCTCTCTCCCAACCTCCGTGGTTGGGGCTTTTCCTTTGGCAGGATCCTAAACCAAAGACGTTGACTTCCTCGCCGCAGTCTTTTTTTTTAGTGGATCGTCGCCTTACTATCTATTGCGGTGCTCGCTGGTTCTCAGCGATGGCAGTTCGAGCTGAATGAGGTTGTTAGAGTAGCTCCATCATACGATTCAAATTCTCTGTACTCCCCATACTTGTTCTTTCAAAGTCACTAACTTCGGATCACCCTACTTTGATTCTTGCCTACAAATTCTTCCACATTTAGTTAAAAGAATGAAATTGGTTGATATTATGACAATAGTAGGTAGCATAGATATCATTATTGGAGAAGTTGATCGTTTAAATGATAATTGATACATCACAAGTAGAAGATATCAATTCTTTTTCAAGATTGGAATTCTTAAAAGAATGGTGAATACACTCTTAGATCTCACTTAGAACCTATGATGGTCACTCTTAGATTCTAAGACAACTCACTCCAG
>JBBMEG010000009.1:6420000-6447202 GCA_037832605.1 Cyclanthera cordifolia | reverse complement strand
TCATCGGGTATGATCACTGCTAGCAATCCAGTTAGTTAGGTCTCTCTTATACAGTCTTAGATAATATCTAATCTGATCAGATAACGGAATTCAATTAAACCCGTTGAACTGTTCTCTTAGAGAAGTTCATATTCATATATCCCGCTGACTGGCTTATAGATTAGAGGTTGACTCAGGAGCTTCCTAGTATAATGTCTACTAGGATAGATTACTCATATAGCGCGTCTTCCTATAACGAGCTTAAAAAGATCCCAGGTTACTCCTAAAAACAAGGCTTAGGAGGGTTGCTGACTACTAAAGGGTAGCTTGCTTACGCACCAGGGATTTTAGGATTAGCTGGTGAGGGTTTAATAAATAGAGGCTGACTTGCTCGCAAAAGGGTACAACGCTGGTAGGCTATATAGGGATTTACGGATACAAAGGTTGGATAAGGTTAGCTTACTCCTCTCCTACTCTAGCATTTGGATACAGAGAACGACTATCCCGCTGGATCTTCTGTTGATGCTTAAAGGCTGGGCTATAGGCGGACTACATAACCTTACGAGTGATTAGCTTAAACTTGGGACTGATAGCCATACTCTAAAAGCTTGCACCAGGTCTCTCACTATACCCCGGGATTCTCTAGCTCTTGCACGCTTACTTTATCCTATGGTCTCTCTCGGGGCAAGGTAAGCTTTCTTCTTCTTTGAACTCCGTTGCTACTGATGCTATTGAAGTACTTTCATTTACTACTGCTAGAAGAACAGCAAAAGTATTTAATTTACAGTTCTTGAAAAAGAAAGTTTTGATGGTATTGAAGTGAATTCATTGCCTGTACTTTCATTTACAGCTCCGACTATTTCATTTACTTGATTTGATCTTGATTCTTTGGAGTCAAGCTACTATATTCTAATTTCCAGTAGTATTTACTATTTCTACTATATTGTCTTACTAGGGCTTTAGTGCAACTGGGAGATTGTTAGGGGTTGTGCCCTAATGGCATATTAGTTTGTATTTAAAGAACAAGCATTTAATATTAGACATTTAATGTTAAATTTTGGTTAATAATAATAGTTATTATTTTCAATAAATGAACAATATTTAATATTCAAACGTCATTTAATATTGTAATAATAATTGGATTGATGTAGATATACCCATGGTTATTTGAATGTACACTTGGATAAGTATGTGAGACATACAAGTAGATCTAGTGTAAAGTTAATAACCCAAAACGTCTAGAGTATATGGACTAAGACTAGGGTGCCTAAGTCCTGGTAACACTGTTGGTGCGGCCCATTTTTCAAGAGTTGCAATTTACCTGATCTTGGTTGTTCATGTAGAGACATGTAAGTGAGGGCGCCTATCAAAAAGAAGTTTTTGCATAAGACAAGACTATAAGTGTTATGATCAAACTAATAATTTAGTTATAGACTCGCATCAACTATTTTGCTAAGATGATCGTATGTCATTGTGATTTAAATCCTAAATGGGTTATGAACTTTTACTTTATAAAAGCTTTCTTTCATGTGCATGGGTGAGACCATCTAAACAGAGCTCGGTAAATAAGCATTTCACGTTAGGAATTGTCATAGTGAGTTGTTTCTAAGAGGACAGTCTTTCATAGTGGAACTATAAACAACTCGTTCATTAGAGGAATCAATGGTGCTCAATGAGAAAGATGTAATCTGAGGGGTAGAACAGACATTTTGACCCAGCTAGGAATTACGAATAAGCTCGTGAAGAATCATATGACAAATGATCGATTATATCTGTATAGACACTAACTTGTCCTATAGTGCAAGAGAGCTCAACATATGCCATTAGTGGAATAAGCCTATTTTTAACAAGTAGGATTAGATCTCGGGTCGTTCTAGCTTTTAACCTATAGGTCAACGGTCTTCGGGCTAGCTCATAATTGCTTGTACACTGTTTAATTAGAGAATGAATTTGAAGAGCTCAAATTCGTGATAATTAATCGAAGTGCTATATTTAATAGTTAAACTTAATTAATTAATATATTTGATATATTAATTTAATATTTATTGCGTAAATATTAAAGAGAAAAAAAAATTTATTGGATAAATTAAATGTAAATAATTCTAGGATAATTATTCATGGAGAGAACTCAATCGTTAACATGTTGGACATAGTAATTTAATAATTATTAGGTAATTATTAAGTTGAGAAATATAACTAATGTGTTGGACGTATTAAATGATTTAATAATTATAAAATAATTATTTAATAGAGAATATTAATTAATATGTCAGGCATGTTAATTGATTTAATAATTATTTGATAATTATTAAATGAAGATTATTAATTAATATGTTAGACATATTACTTAAATTAACAATTATTGGATAATTAATTAAAATATTGAATGTATACATTATAGGGATTTATTTGTTTATAATACATTGATAAAATTATTGAATTGAGATTTATTGATAAATATCAATGAAAAATAAACAAAATAATATACGATATATATTGGCCAAATTCAAAATTTAGTGATTAAAAATTTGAATTTCTCATTTAAAATGGGAAGGGAAAATCTTTGATTTTTTTCAATATTTTTTATTATTGGATATTCAAAGATATTATATTTTCATAACTTAAAGAAAATTCACTATTCTACTATTAATAGCAGGCTTGTGGGGTCTTTATTGTCATCCCACCCAATTTAGAGTAGTAATCTAGGTAGTTTTCTAAATTATTTTTTGGGTGTTTATTGGTTTATTTTGATTTTAGAGTAAATGTGGTGATAAAGATGGTTGTGAGAGCTTGGTAGAAGAATTAGTTAAAAGGAATTTTATATAGAAAAATAAAATGGTTTGGGATTTTGAGGAATTAAGTGTGTATATCTCCACCACCCAATTTTATTATCTTTATCTTTATTATTGAAAAAAAATTTTATCTTCCTCTTTCTATTATTGGAAACACGGAGGGAGAGTATATCTCCACCCCTCCCTTGGAAAAATCCACCTTTCATCAATCACATCTCGTACCAAATAAACAAAAAAAAAAAAAGAATATATATTTATGAATGAACAAATTTATTGGGATAGATTTTATTGCGGGTTATTTTGCATATTTTGTTTAAAAGAAACTAAGGCACCGAACCCAAAGTATCTTCTTCTCCACCTTCCCAAAACTCCATTGTTAAACCACTAAGCTCACCCTAAAAATGTTGTCACTCCACTACCCCATTGTTCTACATTCGCGCCAAACCACACCAAGCATAGCGTCCAGCGTATCATGGTCGTACTTCGCTAAGCGACAAAGTGAACGTGTCAGGCCGTTCTTAGCTTACGAATGGGCGTCACAGGAAAATTTCAGAAAGTCGTTGGCACGAACGGGCTCTCTTGGGAACCTTCATCTTGAGTCTCGAGAAAAACATTTTGAAAAAAGGATTTTAGAAAACATTTTGATAGGTTATATGCCTCGAGCAGTTTACAGGAATTTAGACCAAAGCTTTCAACATATAACTTGGTGGGAGTTCATGACTACCCCTAATGTACATTCTGGGCCAAAATTGATGGGCAGGCTTGCACGTCAAAATGACGAGGAAGCATACGGGGGTGTCACGACACACTAAAGACATGGGCCAGGGGCCAACGACATAAGGAAAGCCTACACTAGACGCATGATGACGATGGGTTGCATACGCATGCAGTCATGGGCAATAGGCCTTGGACGAGCATACATGAGATATCAAGGCATATGACCATGGGCAACACCCCTTGGATAAGCATGACCGTGACATCATCCCCGTCAACCGACTATTCTCAAAAGCGGCAATCTGGGTTGCGGCCGACTGTAGGTGACTACTCGTTCCCAGCTTATTAGAGCTTCTAGGAATTCTTTCCATTTCACTAGGAACTCTTGAATGTCGCGTCGTGGACGTCCAACTCTGCGCGTCCTCTCAGCTACAACCTCTTCCACGTGCTTCTCCGTGGTATCCTTTATGGTGACTTGAGATCTTGAGACATTGTTGCAGTCATTGTTGTATGGGTCTGGATGGTAGGGCTTCAAGCTGCTGACGTGGATCACTAGGTGGATCTTCATCCATAGAGCTTTATAGTAACCTAGTGGTGATAGTAAAAGATCTCTAATCACTTTTTCTCCGGAAATGAAGTGAAAAGTAAATAAAAAGTGGATAACCGGTTGATCCTTGTTAATTAACATGCTTACTTTGTAAATGATTACATCTTCCCTTGCCCTAATTAATCAACTTAGTTTCTCATTGCTAACTTAAACTTTCAATTACTTAACGAAACTAATGCATGCAACATTCACAATGCGAAGGACATTGACCAAAATAGTACAACTTCTCCCTACGCATAATACGCATAATGAATAAAGACAACATAATACTACTAAAGCATAAAGGTAAAAAGTATAACTAATAAATAACACAAATAAATAAAATATAACTTGCATTAAAAATAAGGTTCATAAAAAAATATGTTACTTCTTGTCAGAATTGTTGACCTCAATGCCCTCCGCATTCACAATATCCTCAACTAGTGAAATAACTCTCTCTCTCTCTGATTCTTAGATAATTCAAACAAACATTTGTCTCTCAAACTGACTTCAAAATTTGACATTGAATTTGCTAGTTAAAGGTTCATTTTATGAAATAAGAAAACCCTTGATTTTCTCCCACTTCCACTTTTTATCATTATAATTTGGGACATCTTTTCTTATTGTCAAAAATCCTTACTTAGTCAAGCAACAATGAATCCTGACCATTCATCATCCTTTAAATCGGTCCAATCCCCTATAAAATCATGCAATTCTTATATTTCTGGCTTTCATAAATCAATAAAGAGCATGAAATCTTATAGAAATGAAGCTAAATAACTCTCTAAATAGAGAGTTATCATCGGGATCCAATCCCCTATTATTTAATAAAAGCCTTATTCCACTAATGGACCTGATGAACTCCTTTACACTATAGGACAAGTTATGTCCACGAAAATAATCGGTCATTTGTCATGTGATCCTTCACGAGCTTGTTCCTAATTCATAATTGGGACAAGAAATTTGTTCTACCCATGTTGTTACATCTTCCTTCTTAAACGTTACTGACTTCTTCAATGAGAGGCTGCAACCCTTTGTCTAAGCCTAAAAATCAATTATTAAGGGATCAACTCTACGACTTCCTCAATATTAAGAAAGGAGTGAATTTCTTATTGTGACGATGCATTTCTAGCCACTCACTACGACAATCTCCAACTGGGAGGCACATTGACCCAACGCTGTTTGGCTGGTCTCACCATGCACATCAAATGACGCTTTTATAAAGCAAGATTTCACAACCCACTAAAGATTGAGATCACATCAACATATGATCATCCTAGAGAAATTGATGCGAGTCTATAATGGAATTACTAGCCTGATCACGATACTTTTGGTTCGTTCTTATGAAAAAACTCATTTTTTCATAGACACCTCACTAACATGTCTCCACATGAACAACCAGGATCTACTCGTCTGCAACAATTACAAAGGCGAATTGTACGAACAATGTCACCATGACTTAGATGCCCTTCCTTAGTCCATATATTTTACACATTTTAGGTTATGAACTTGGAACTAGATCAATTTGTATGTCCCACATACTTGTCCAAGTGAACATTCAAATAACCTTAAACGTATCGACATTAATCGTATTAATGTGATAAGACTAAATGACATTTGAATATTAAATGCACAATAATAGAAAATAATAACTATGATTAATAACTACAATAATTACATTAAATGCTTATTTAATTACAAACTACTAGGCATTTAGTGCGTAGTCCTAAACAGGCTGTACCAACAGTGTTACTAGAACTTAGACGCCCCAACCTTAGTCCATATACTGTCGACGTTATAGGTTTTTAACTTGAAACTAGATTCACTCTCATGTCCCACTTATCTAAGTGTACATCCAAATAATCAATGATCATATCGTCATTAATATAATTTATGCGATGAGGTTGAATGACATATGTAAATTAAATGCGCAATTAATGAAAATAATATTATTTATTAATAACTGACATAATACATTAAATGTTGTTCTTTAATTACCAACTAGTAGCCTTTTAGGGCATAGTGCCCAACATTTTCTATATGTTAACAAGTCATGTATTTATGATGTTGTGATAGGATAAGCAGGTTGGAAACTTTGTGATTCTTATTTTGATGAGAATGTCTAAGAATTTCCCAAATAAGACCTTTTTATGTTTAAACATATTATGGTGTCCAAAAAGAATCAGATTGTTATAGGACACTAGCTAATGACCAAAGTAGAGGTGACCTTGTCATGAGACTCAAATAGAAGGTGTGATCAGGTGCAAGATGAGAACACGATATTCCTACTCGTTAAAGCAACTTGGATTGGGGGCCTCCCGATCGACTATACCTATCAAGGGTTCACCAGACTTTCCTTAAGTACATTGTATAGTGTTGAAGATTGTTGGAATACTCACCTTGTGGCAAATGTCCCATATTGGTATGGTAGAGATTCTTCAACATATATATAAGATGGAGTGGGCTACTCCTCTCATGGATGCCCACACTTTCTAACAATATATTATGTTATTGTAGAATTATTTTAGTTTTTTTTATAGTTATGTGAAAAATCTTCATACTTATGCAGGCGCTAATCAGCTCAATTATGGTTAAATAGGCTTAAAAAAAGGAAAAAAATTGGTCATAGAAAAGAGACATTTAGTATAGAACTATATTATAAAAATTTATTAGAGAAGATGGCAACAAAATAGCAACAAGATTTCCCACAGCGCAAAACGGAAACAATAACCAAGGAAAAAGAAAAAAAAAAAAAAACTCGGTTCTCTCTCTCCGTCTAGCCTACCACCCCAAAATCAAATTGGCCGAATTCCCCAAATAAGGCAATGCGAGAGAGAAACTACACAACAGAATGGAGAGAGAAACTAGAGAGAGAAATTAGAATCGCCATTGCCATTACCAGATTTCCAGAACGTGATCAAGCAATCATCAGCAGAGTTCAGGGCCGACGAAGTAGAAGAAGAAGACGACGACGAAACTGCCTCAATTCCACTTCTTCTAATTCAAAATCCGTACCTGTATAAGGTAGGTACGCCAAAGGAATTCACAGAAATAGCAGTGACAAAGCATCCGAATATTCTACGTGTTTCATGAATCCGTAGATTCATTCGACCTATTTCTACCATCGCCCTGTGCCTCTTTCGTCCAGACTCATCGATTGAGGTTCGAATTCGCGTCGTGCATTTCGTTTTCTTTTCTTCCTAGGGATAATGCGATGCTATTCGATTACGATAATCATCATCTGGTTTGAACTGCTCCGTTTTTGGTATTTCTATGGCGTAATTGACAGAAAGAATCATGGATTACCTCTAAAATAGTATTGCTCTGTGTTTGCATTTGCGTTGAATCTCGACGTTGTTTTATCTTCCATTGTTCTTCTTTTGGTTTTTGGATTGTATTATTAAGAATAGAACTATGCCTTCATTCAATACCGTCATTGGATAATCTATCTGCGTATTTCTATTACTGTTGGCTGTTATTCAATTGGAGTCTTAATTGATTTGGCTATGGTGATGAGTGGTATTGCGTCTCTTGTGTCTGCGTATCAGATTTGGGCGGAATGAATGTTTCGTTGCGTCAAGTTCGCTGGATTCACTCGCCTGGAAAAGAAGAGCGTGTTTGATTTTGGTATTTTTTAAAATTAAATTTCTAGAATTTTGTTACTTGTTTTTGCAGTCTTTTTAAGTAACTCTTATTTTCTTTCCAACAGGTTGATTTATTTTAAAAATGTATAAACCAGTTCTTATACGTGGGAAGTGGAAGTGATTATTTCGAGTTATTTCAAATGTGGGTGAGAGTTATTTCTTAGTTTATATTATTATAGTTATAACATCTTAATCAAAATATGCATCAATTGGCGTATTAATATACTTTAAAGCGAAAAAAGAATCACACAGGAAGAGATAAAAGTTACAATGATAAATTAGAAAAAGAGAGTTGGTTTAAAGTGAGAAAAACCCTATATGCTAGAGAATAAACAATCATATAAATGTTAGGGAGGAGGGTTTCTTCAAGGAGTTCACAAAAAGAAAGAGAGAAAAAATCAAAATGATTATATGAAAAGAATATAGAGAGAGGGAAATTTTAGAAAGAAGGAATTGAGAATCAAAATGATTATTGAAGATTTGACCGAAAGGGTTAGGTGGCACAGTCATTTCATTGTTTGATGTTAATCCAATTAACACTAGCGTCACGGGTTCGATCCTAGAAATCGGTATTTGGTTCTCAATTTATTTGAGAATCTTTAACGTAGTATGATCTCCTTCAATTAGATCATCTATGTTTAAGTTGATAATCAAAATTGATGCGTTTTACATAATTTGTTGACCTTACAATTTTTTGCAGTATAGAATTATTTTTATATTTAATACATTCTAAGTGATTTTTTTCTTCTGAAACGTGGATGCATTTAAAATTTGTAGGCTTTCTAGATTTATATTTCATACTAAAAGAGAGTTGGGGACTTGAATTACATGGTTATTTCTACATTAAGATGGATTTTTTTTTTTTGAAAGCATTCAGATTCTATTACTCTTCTCTCTCTCTCGTTTTTCTTTTTTCTTTTTTTTGTCCTTACTAATATGTAATAACTACTTTCATATGTGCAGAATTTCGTAACCTGTGATTTCATATTAGATCGAGAGGGTTATATATATATATAAAAAAAAAGATCGAGAAGGTAATCAGGTGGTTGATAAGCAGATTGAGATGAGTGGAGTTTCCTTATCTTCGTCCCCCTCATTGCATGAGCCATCATGAAAACAAACTATCCAACCTGGTGGGCTTGGTGAAGTCATGGATGCCATGGAGTTCCAACCCAGAAAATGTCTCGACGCTCCCTTGGATAGTTGACAGTAGCTGTAGATTATGTTATGGATGCGAGTCTCAGTTCACGTTAATCAACCGTCCGCTTCATTGCTGTTGCTGTGGACTAGTTTTTTGTTTACCGTGTGCTGCTACAGAATTCATTCCAGCTTCATTGACCGATCCGACGAATTCTGATAAGATCAGAATCTGTAAATATTGCTTCAGACAATGGGAGAAGCTGTTACTTGCCGTGCAAGATTGGGGCAAAGCCACCAGCTCTACTATTAATCTATCCTCTTCATCGTCCAGTATGGATAGCTCTAAGTCTGACTACACCTGTCGAAGTGCACTCAGTGATATCAATTCAATGCCTAGCTCAAATGATCAACAATATTATGACCCTTATTGTTCTTTTCCTATCACTGATGAGCAAGATAGTTTAAAAAGTTGGAAGAGCATGAATCGAGCTACACCTCTCACGACTTCGACATCTGGTTATTATGATGGTTATTACAGGTATTCTCAAAGTGTGATCTTAGAGGCCAATTCTCATTCTTTACCAATTTGATTTTGGTCCCTATCTGTTATGGATTACATTCGGGTCCTTAAATTTGTAGAAAGTCTTATTCAGTGGCTAACTTTTTGAGTGCAATAGGGTATGGAGTCGAAGTCCAAATATCGTGTTTGTTAACAGTGATATGCTCACTTTTTATTTTTTATTTTTGAAACATAGTGATATGCTAACTTTGGTACTGCTATAAACATGATTTTATGTCATTTCAAACCCCACACCACTCCATATTGAGCTAAAATAATTTTATGCAAAATCTCCTCTTAATTTGTGCTAAAAATGATGCCACTCGGTCTTCCTTATTCTAATTTTCTTCAGACTCACCTGTGCTTTTCAAGTTGTTTTCTCTTACGCCATGTGTTGACACCCATTCATGTCTTCAAGTGTGAACACTGACAATGATACCATTTTTTTGTCAGTTTACTGAACTGATGTTTATATTCATATCATCATTAATTGATAATTCTTTTATATTTAGTTATTTTTTTACTGTTGTATTTTCCAATTAGGGGTGATGATGAGGATGATGATTCTTATTATGGAACGTATCACTCAGATTCAGAATCCAGGCATATATCCCAGTCTGATGATTATTATTGTGGGGTAAATGCTGACGAAGAGTTAAATCTTGATGGAGAAAACATGTGTACAAAGGGTTCACCAGTTATTTTTGATACTCAGCCTCGTAGGGGTAACGAGGAATCATCTAGTGAAGACTCTGATGAAAATGATAAAGGCTCTGAATGTGATGTTCCTTCCTATGCCTTGCAAAATAAGAATAATGAACCTATGGATTTTCAGAACAATGGGGTTCTCTGGCTTCCTCCAGAGCCAGAAGACGAGGAAGATGACAAAGCTCTTTTGTCTGATGATCATGATGATTCCTGTACTCCAGGTAAATGGACACCTTCTTCCTTGGGCAGTGGGGAATACCCCATGAAGGGCGGGTCATGCGAGGAATACAGGAAAACGGCAAAAGACATGGTAGAAGGGCATTTTAGAGCTCTTGTTGGTCAACTCTTGGAGGCAGAGGATCTTCCTATAGGTGATGATTCCAATGGAGATGGTTGGTTAGATATTATAACATATCTTTCCTGGGAAGCAGCTACTGTTCTGAAGCCAGATACGAGCAAGAGTGGACCTATGGATCCTGGTGGATATGTTAAGGTTAAATGCGTTGCTGGTGGAGAACGTAATGAGAGGTAAGGTAACTCTATGGACCAAACCAGTAGCAGTCCAGGTATATTGTATTGATATATAAGTGTCAATTGATTGCAAAGAAGTTAGTGCCTATTATATAAAGAATTATAGAATTATTTTTCTTATGGGTCTGTATTACTTCAATGATTCTTTTTCTTTTTTCACACTTTTTAAGAGCTTGTTTCCGTTGAACATTGATGTATGTTTTCATTTTTAACATGAAAACCTGTTTCTTGTTAAAAAAAAAAGATTGAGATCATTGTTGAATCACACTACTTTATGCACGTGATGACCATATTTTATAGATGGGGAGTTAGCATGCTTTTGTGGTGTTTGTTTTAATTTTGTTTTGGTAGTGCTAAAAGAACTCATGTGATTTCTTAATTTCTATTTTCATTTAGATAGAATGTATAATGAGGTTTCAAAAACCAGTTGGTATCAAATGATTCCTTATTTTGAAATGTTGTCTCAAGATTCAACCTTAGTGCCAAATAGGCAATGCATTTTGTTTTACCACGTTATACAATTATGATTACATGTTGCATGTTTCTTTCTCCATTTGAGTGGTTATTGAGTTACTGCCTGGGTTTTTGGTTTGACATGACTATAATCCTTCCGCAGCATTATTGTTAAAGGCATCATTTGCCAAAAGAATGTTGCACACCTGCGGGCGAATAGGGAAGTATCAAAGTCACGGATTTTTGTCCTTGGGGGAGCTTTGGAGTATCAACGTCATGACTTGTCAAGTCTAGATACTTTGTTTCAGCAGGTTTCAACTGTTTACCTTTATCCTATTCATTAGGTCACTAATAATGAAGTTATGAAATTTGGCTTACATCTTTTTTTCTTCATGGCTTCCTTGTATATACATCCAGGAACTTGACCATTTGAAGATGGCTGTTTCTAAGATTGCTGCTCATCAGCCTAATGTTCTTTTGGTAGAGAAATCAGTGTCTCGCCGTGCTCTGGAGTACCTTGTTGCAAGAAACATCACTGTAGTTCTAAATATAAAGCGATCACTTTTAGAGCGGATTGCTTGCTGCACTGGGGCAAGTGTAAATCCTACTGTTGATCATGTTGCCTCGCCGAAACTTGGTTATTGTGATGTATTTCGTGTGGAGACGTTGGTTGAAGAGCATGATAGTTGTGATGGCCAAGCTAGCAAGAAATCAACGAAGACTCTGATGTTCTTTGAGGGATGCCCAAAGCCTTTATGTTGTACTGTAAGTTTATGCTATTAACATCCACAAATAGGATTTAAATGAGAATAAACCACGTAAGCATTTATTTCTAACGAGAGAAATATTTTCTGGATAGTTGACATTTTTTTTCATTTTTCTTAGAAGTTGTTACTGAGTCGTATCAGAAAAAAAATTGGATTGACACTTCTCTAAAACTATCTTGTTGTAGTTTTAACTCCTGCATTATACAGATTCACTATAAGATTCTCAGTTTTAAGTATCTTACAAGGGTGCTTATTTGAGGTTTCTATGGAGCAATTAAAAATGAGATTTTATTATCACTTTATAATAACTTCATCCAACGAGTTATTATTACAATTTCTTCATTATAACCACTCAAAATAACCTCTCATTCCTAATCACTCAAAATAATCACTCCACAATTTTGCAAACAAACGCCTCCTAGAGAGAAAAACGGTGCATTGGCATTGCTTGTTTTTATCTGGGGTAGATTTAAGTAAATGTGATTTTTATATTTGGGATACCGCAATATTGATGGTAATATTTCAAGTGTTGTCTTCAACTAGTTGAGTCACTGTTGGAACATGGAAATACTAATGAAAAGTAGACGTTTTCTATAGAACTAACGTATTCTCTCTCTGAATGTTACCTGAGCATACTTATTGCACATAACTATCTGAAATAATCGAGAATGATTTTTTGTGCCTTCAGGTTTTGCTCAGGGGTGCCAGTAAAAAAGAGCTTAAAAAAGTTAAACATGTTGTTCAATATGCGACTTTTGCTGCCTATCATCTGGCTCTAGAAACGTGCTTTCTGGCTGATGAAGGTGCTTCAGTTCCAGAGCTCCCATCGAAGTCCCCATTAGGAGTTATTCTTCCCCATAATCCATCAAATACAGACAGGTCCATCTCCTCTATACCTGGCTTTACTTGCCCATCACCTGAAATTAGCATGGAAATTGGGCATTCTAGTAAAGATGCTGTTCCAAACAAGGATTCATCTATAATTAAGACTAATGTTGCCAATTTGGACTCTTTAGAGACTGAATTTGTCTCTGAAGCAAATAGAAATCTGGAACGCAAAGAATATTCAATGAGCATGACTATCAAGGAAGAAGTAGGGACAGATGAGGTTTCAAGTCAAAGTTGTAACCCTATTTCTATAAGCATCAATTTGTTGGATGAAAATACCCAAGCTTCTAATGACTGGACATCTCAAAGACCTGAAAGCTCTAAGACTAATCTAGCAACCACCAAATCTTCAAGGGAAGATTTCCCCTCGTCACCTGCTGACCAACAAAACATTTTGGTGTCTTTGTCAACACGTTGTGTTTGGAAGGGAACTACTTGTGATCGTGCTCATCTATTAAGAATCAAATACTATGGGAGTTTTGACGAGCCTTTGGGTCGGTTTCTACGAGATCATTTGTTTGATCAGGTAATATGCTTATCTATTTAATATATATAGAATAAACGATCAGGTAATAAAAGTTTTTTTTTGAGTTCAATTGAGGTGGGAGATTCAAACTCATAATCTCTTGGTTATGGTCATGTGCACATACTAATGCAGGTTGAGCAATTGTTGACGAAAAAAATTATTTTTTTATCCAAAACATTATTGTTATTATCATTCATCATCTTGCAGAATTATCGATGTCATTCATGTGGTATGCCCTCTGAGGCACACGTGCATTGTTATACACATCCTCAAGGTAGTGTTACAATATCTGCTAAGAAACTTCCCGACTTTGTTCTACCGGGGGAACCTGAAGGTAAAATTTGGATGTGGCATCGGTGTCTGAAGTGCCCTCGGACCAATGGCTTCCCACCAGCCACTAGGAGGGTTATTATGTCTGATGCTGCCTGGGGTTTATCTTTCGGTAAATTTTTGGAGTTGAGCTTTTCAAATAATGCAGCTGCCAGCCGTGTTGCAGGTTGTGGCCATTTCCTCCATAGAGACTGTCTCCGTTTCTATGGGTATGATTTCTTTTCCATATAATTTCATTTCTCCATCAATTCAGATTGATTGTCATTGATAAGTTCTGAGCAAGACAGGAAATCAATTAGTTTACTCTATATCTAATTTTTAATTTTATAAACATTGCTTATGTTTGTGTATTTACAATTTGATATCAAAATGGCATTGGCACAACTCTAGAACTTTGGAAGGTTGAGAGATGTTTTTGGATGGTTTGATTAAACTAGAAGTTTTGACATTTTCTATCCCTTATGGTGTTGAAGTTTTGTCATTGACTATGAAGTTAGTTTGAGTAGCCATAAGGTTCTATTAAAAAACATTATTCTCAAACTGATTATTTTCCTCAATGAGAAATTAATGTTTGTTTCTAAAAAAAATAGTTGATGTTTTTCCTTATGTTTATGGTCCTATTTCCAGTTTGGTCTCTTTATTTCAGCTGTTTCATACTATTTTTCAAGCCCTTAACTCCGTTACCGGGAATATTCTTTTGAATCTCGAATGCAGCCCTCTTGTATTGAACAAACGTGCCTCTTTTATCAAGGATGGTTATTTGCAACTTTGTGAAGTGGTTCCTTTCCTTCAACACCCATTTAATTTGATTAAATTAAGATCGTTTCCTAGAGTATCATGGGTTTAGAAGATGTGTCTACAAAGACTTCTTTATTTATTATTATTTTTTGTAGAAATTGTTTGAGGGTGTATTTTTGATTAGCGAGTCTAAAATGTCATACTTTGTTAGGATTTTTGTCAAATCCCTTTGGAACCCAAGAGTAATTTATCGAGTTTATGTGGAAGTATATGGTCGATCAAGTGTTTTGTTAATTATTTGGGTTGAGCATAAGTGTTCTGTAACCAAAAGTTATCAAATGGGGTTATTCTCATTAAGTTTGGTCTTCTGTGTAGTCTTTTTGGTGCCCAAACATTTGGGTTCATGTGGAAGAGTATGGCCTCTTAAGAGATGAATAATTAACTTTGCTCTAAGGACATTTGGTAGTTGAGATGGTCTTTGAGTTGGTGGTGAGTTGGTGGTAATCTCTTGTTCTTTGTCTAATAACCTCTCTCTAAAATCCTCTAGAAAATTCTAGCCATTCTTCACCTTACAACTTGATCTTTCTTTCCCCTTTGGTACTGTGATAGGAAGAGTTTCTCTCTACCAGTTACACGATCCTCACCCTTCTCCTTCAACACTGGGTACTTTTGAGAAATCACTTGACCATTTGAAGATGGCTGTTGCTACGGTTGGATGTCGCATCGCTCCTTTTTCTCCAATTTGCAACAACGTTTCTTACACAACTACCATGTTCCTCTAGCGTTGTTTCTCTCGATGTTGTTGCTTGCATGCCTATTTCTCCCCTCCCTGTACCTACTTCACCATCTTCTTTCTTCCCACAGGACTCGTTGCTAGCTCCATTTCTCCTGTGTTGCTACTCACAAATCCTTTCTGCCTTCTGCTCGTGATTTTTCTGCACTCTTCATGCACAACAACTCCCCACTTCTGCCTCTCTCTTTTGGTGCATACATAAGTGCACGCCAGCATATCTAAACAACCACCATCTTCCTGCAGCATCGACTTTATTCTCCTCTGGCGGTATCGACTTGCTAGCCTCCACCACCACCCACCATCATGTTTCTTTTCTATTTTGATTTGTCTTTGTTTTATTGATGTAAGAGCTTGCATTGATCGGTTCATTTTTTGTGTATTTTCCCTTTTGTTTTACATATGATATTTTAGCAGTTACTAAATTCCAGCTGGAGCTTGGGTTGGATTTTTTTTTTTTAGTGTGCAAGGGCTCATTTGTGACCTCTCTTGATTTGTGACGGACTTTCATTTTACATCATGGAATAAGATCAATTTTTTATGCAATGGTTGGTTGTGGTATCCTATTTTCCTTGTTGGCCCTTTTCTGTCAATGTTTTCTTGTTAGAAGTTGGTGTTGTTTTAGTTTAAAAAGATACTGAATCTCGGCAGTTAGTGGCTTTTGTTGTTTAGCCTTTGTTTTACTTAGATTGAGATTTGTGTACTATGCCTTTTATCATTAGTCTCTTTCTATTTTATCAATGAAAATTTTAATTTCTTGTTAAAGAAATTTATATTGGATTTGGGTTAGAAACGTACGGTTCACAAATCCAGTTAAGTAGTTATGTACTTATATGTTTATATTATTCACGTGTAGGTTTGGAAGAACGGTTGCTTGTTTCTACTATGCAGCAATTAATGTTCAGTCTGTTCTTATCCCACCACCCATTCTTGAATTTCACCATAATAATCTTGATTGGATTAATAAGGAAGCAAATGAGGTGCCACATTCTTGAATTCCACTGCAACTGAAAGCTTAAAGCCACTGATTCTAAATTTTGGAAGACTAATCAGTATTCGGTCTCTTCTACTAGGTACATAACAGGGCTGAAACTCTATTTGCTGAAATCTGTAATGCCCTTCCTCTGATTCCAATTAGTGAATCTGGCACAGAGCAAGAAGATTGTGGGGTAAATGAATTGAACCATTATGTTCAAGAACTTGAGCAAATCATTAATTTGGAGAGAGAAGATTTTGAGGTAGGTTTCCGACTGGTTTTATTTCTAATTATATCTTTGATGGTAACACATTATGGTCGTTTGTGAGGGCATATTGGTATCTGTTGAAGTTTCATATGCATAATGTGCGTTTAATGGCTCGATGCACTGATGGAAAGCATTTATGAACTTGATTCACTAATCCTATCAGCTAAATTAAAAACCTTATTTGAAATATAGAATTTAGTTTTATTTAACATCGTTTTTAACCATTTATGTATGTGAAGATTATTGCTGTTTTAATTTGTTGGTAAACACACAATTTTCCTATTATGCAATATAGATCATTATACTCCTTTGATGTTTCTTGGTTGTCATTTTCCCTGTGCTTTGTAAAGCTTTCTTTGTGGGGAACGAATCTTTATGGTTCTTTTGATTTATACTATCAAGTCATTATAGGTTCATTTTAATGAAGTACTATCTGGAGAGATGCCAAAAAAAAATGAAGTACTATCTGGAAAGATGACAGTTAACCAACCTACACTTGATATTTTTGAGATCAATAAACTGCATATGCACATTCTCTTTCTTTCATATACTTGGGTTCAGCGGTTAAGCTATGCAGCCACATTGAGAAAGAAGAATTCCCCAGATAGTTCGAGCAATGATGCTCAAACACTTGATGAAAGGGAATTTGATTCAGTGCAACAGTTGGTGGAATTGACTCTGGCATCCAGACAGGATGAATTCTTTGATGGTTGTGATAATGAATCTCTACCTTTGGAGTCAAAATATGAGATTGATCTTGGCAGAGAAAGTAATTCAGGCCAAATTAGCCTGTCTAACCAAATGGAAGGTGGACTGGAGGACGATTTCTGTGTTTCTCCTCTTGTTAATTCTTTGCCTCGAGATTTCGGAATTTCCATACGAAGGGCAAATTCAGAAGGAGAATATCCAAGTATGGCCGATTTATCTGACACCCTTGATGGAGTTTGGAAAGGTGTAATTCACCCAAATAGTGCAACATTTGAGGAGAGTAGTTATTCTGGAACTAACTCGGCCATTTTGGAGCCATTGTCAGGACAGTCTGCTATGGATAAGTGTAATGCAACCTTAGTTGGAGTAGAGACGGCTTATCTCCTTCATTCTGCCATAGTCTTAACAAGGGTTGATTCTCTTGAGACAATCACAAGTTCTACGGCAATGCCTTCCTCAGCAGATTATACAAAAATTTCTTTGTTGAATATTCCAAAGCCTGACATTTCTGACTATGATCCTGGCTTCATTTCAACGTTTAGAAAGTTGGAAAAGCAAGAGCACCTTCGGCTACTTATGCATGTTGGTTCTAGTGATATTGTTGTTCCTGTCTATGACGAGGAGCCCACTAGTATTATTGCATATTCAATGCTTATGCCAGAGTATAATGCTCAGATGTCTGAGCCAGAGAAAACACTAGAACCTGGGGATACTGCACGCTCCTTGCCTATTATTGGTTCTGCTAAAATGAGCTCCATTAAAACATGTGATGAAGGTTCAAGCACCATGTTATCCATGCCTAGAACTGAAAATCGGTTTGAGGATCAGGTTTCGATCGCTCAGAATAAGCATACGAGAGTCTGTTTTGTAAATGAGAATCCCTTGGGGCCGGTGAAATACACCATAACTGGCTTCTTTGCTAAGCGGTTTGAGGCATTAAGAAAAAGGTGTTGCCCTTCGGAGTTGGATTATATAAGGTCTCTTAGTCGTTGTAAGAGGTGGGGAGCCCAAGGTGGAAAAAGCAATGTTTTTTTTGCAAAAACTTTAGATGAGAGATTCATTATCAAACAGGTGACAAAAATAGAGTTGCAATCATTCATTCAGTTTGCATCAGCTTATTTTATGTATTTGTCTGAAGCAACTCGCACAACTTGTCCAACTTCTTTGGCAAAGGTTGTGGGCATATATCAGGTACGATAATTTTTTTATTCTCTTTTCATTGTAGCAATTATGGACCATCTCATTGAAATCAAGGAAGTTAAAAAAATGATTTTTAAATGACAGTTGAAATAGAAATGATAAGTCATGGATTTTTTTTTCTGGTCATAATTTGTTTGACAAAGAGAGATATTTTTCATTCACTTTGTAATCCTCTGACCATTTTACTCAATAAAGTCTTTTTGAAGTAAAAATAATTAATTTGAAACCTTGTTCATAATTATATTCTTTGGGAAATAAATCATGGAAAATTGTGTGTAATTTTCTTCTTGGTGTTGTTTTCATTTTTTTGAAGGTGTCCTCAAAATATCTTAAGGGAGGAAAGGAATGCAAGATTGACGTTTTAGTTATGGAGAATCTTCTGTTTCGGCATAATGTCACACAACTATATGATCTAAAAGGGTCTTCTCGATCACGCTATAATTCAGATACAAGCGGAAAGAATACAGTTCTTTTGGATCAGAATCTGATTGAATCTATGCCGACCGCTCCAATATTTTTGCGCAACAAGGCAAAGCGGTTGTTAGAAAGGGCTGTATGGAATGATACATCATTTTTAGCTGTAAGTTTAATTCATTTATTTTTGTGACATCACATTTGATTTTCCAAGTTTTGATGTTCTCGACTGAGTTTACTTGATCTAATTTATGTCATGGGTGAATCTATATGAAGCTGCATATTCATTTTAATCATCTTTCACATTTCCTTACTACTAAATTTTGTATAGTGAATGAGCATCTCTATTTCAAGTCTAGCATGATTTAGTTGAATAAGTGTTATTTTCTATTATATAGTTGATACTGGTACTAGAGTAGACTAGTGGGAATGCTAGTAGGGTAGAATTAGGAATATGATCAAGGTATTATAATTCTCGTATTTCTTTTTCTTTCTTATTATAACTAGGTACCCGTGGGTTTCAGATGTTGACAGCTCCATCATTTTTTTCCACCCTTTCTTAAACGTTGAACTCCTTGAACTTCGTATTGGACATACTTTTAAGTGTTTTAGTTTATAGCTTTAAGTTTGTACAGTTCTGAATTGAGAAATGAAGTCTATGTTCATACATGATTTTACTTATATTTAGGGTACAAGTTTTCTTATTATGCCGGTGATATATTTCTGGGTGATTCAATTCAGATATATGAAAATCACTTTTTATATTATGCACATTTTCGCTTCTTCATATAGTTCAAGCATGAATTAACGTAAATTAAAGTTCCAAAGGCTTTATAGAGTTGAGACTTCTTAAAATCACGAGCTGAACACCCCCTTGCATATCATCCATTTAGCTGATTGATGTATTCGTATGTGATTGTATGCTTAACTTACATTTTATCTCAAATTGCTGCTGCAGTCCATTCATGTCATGGACTACTCACTATTGGTTGGGCTAGATGAGGAAAAGCAAGAGCTGATTGTGGGGATTATTGATTATATGAGACAATATACTTGGGATAAGCATCTTGAAACTTGGTTGAAGAACTCGGGCATTCTAGGTGGGCCCAAGAATGCTGCACCTACTGTCATCTCACCTCATCAATACAAGAAACGTTTCAGAAAAGCTATGACTACATATTTTCTTATGGTTCCAGATTGTTGGCCCTCCTCAACAGTCAGCCCAAGTGAGTCCCACCCCGATCTATGTGAGGATGGTTCTGAACCTGAGAATCCTTGGGATTGGTAAGTTTGCATACATTTTGGATATACGTGAAAAACAATTGGTGCACTAAGTTGTAGTTATTTTCGTCTTTGGACAACCTTTTTTTAATTAATGATTTGAATCACTGGGAAAGAGCTTTACTTTCTCAATCATTTTATTTTTTGATACACCTAGCGGCTATAAGGCTATACTTTGGGAGTGTTTTGGCATGACTAGAAGCTCTTTTGCTATAGCCAAAATTACATCGCACACAAAATTATCATATTTGGGAGTTACTTCAAAAGCATTGTTAGATAAAAAATTAAACAATAATAAAAACTTATGAGAAGTGCTTATAGATTTAGTGTTTCTACCTATTTGTTTTTTTGTCACTCTTACATTTAAACATAATGTCTTAGTTTTTGTTTATCTGCAGTAAACATGATGATAGTGAACCTGATTGGTGAGAAGGGAAAGCAGTCATTTTGTGTAGAATTACTTGCCGGGGGAGAGCTTGTTGCCACAAAATATGCCCCAATAAGCGCGTGGAAGAGCCCATGTTGAAAAGGTATAACCAATCAATCTTTACATCAATAGCTACTTCAGATGAAAATTTGAACCTGTATGTTTATCCGCCCTGACTAAACATATAGGCTTTGTTAAAAAACTTATGAACCATTCATTTATTTAATAGTATTTAAAAAAATATATAATAATTGTAAAATTTACATATTCGGCGTTGAATGGTAGTGGCTAGGAAATCTATACCTTATTTAAGATTGATGGATGAATAAAAAGACATTGGCTGGTTGAGAATGCATAGAAGAATTGAAGCACAACAATAACCCAAAAGAATACCTTTTTCAAACATTTCAGTTTTCATTTCTTGTCTATGTTATATATATATATTATATCCTAAAACACCCGAGTCTCAAAATAATCATACTGGCTTATTTGGTCATTTTGGTTGAAATGAAATGAAAAGTTGAGAACGTGTATTGTAGGTATGCTTTCTGCATAATGGATACCAACCCTTTACAAAACATCATATTTCTTGGGAGCAAGATAACTTTATGCTTGACAAATGCCATCTACCAAAGACAACATCAAGAATAACTTACTCGCTTGTTTCTTACTACTATTCATTAGAGCTATGTCTTCTTATACACCATTTGGTTGTGGTCGAACGGTTTGAGAATCTTTGCTAAACATCAAGTCATGGCTCGCGCTTCTACAACAAAGTTTGCCATGTTTTAGTAAGAGGTATTCTTCCTACCTAAGAAAAGCCCTTTTTTTTTTTTGAAAAGCCTTTTCTTTTCTGCAGATCCGACTTCTCGAGGGAGAGAGGAGACTCGACAAGGAAGTGTCACATCCATAAAGTTATAAGTTTCCCTTGTTGACATGGAAGAACTGGGACCACAAGTCAATCTTTGACATCAATTGCTACTTTAGATGAACATTTTTGCCTGTACGTGCTTGGACCTCAAAACAATCAAGGGGAACTTATCGCTTTATGAATGCACTTCTCACTTGTTGAGTGCTCTTTTACTTCTGTAAAGTTTAACTTACTAAGTTAGCTTTGATGAATGTGAAAGTGTACACCTCTTATATTATTGTTTTTATACCCTTGAGTGTCTGGCCCAACTTACGTGTATTTGACTTTCAAACAAAACTCGTAAGAAATTAATTTTTAGGTAGGTGACCATCATGGATCAAATCCATAACCTCTTAGATCTCCAAAGCCTTCTTTGACTACTAGACCACTCTAGTTAGTACTTTCTCTATTGTTTTTGAAGCATGCAACCATGATGTAACTTAAGGTCTTGCAATGATCGCTAAATCATGCAATCCTTTGATTTGCAATGACCACAACCACATGGTGTATTTGGAGATATGACATTTGTTAAGCATGAAATTCTCTCGTCTAGATAAATTCGTCGTTTTGTTTAAAGGTGGTAGTGTCGATGATTATTCACAGATCATACATACAACTTAAAATGTAAATGACTTTGTAAGTATCTCAACTAGCCTCTCTTTTATATTCGATTTTGTTTTCTTATTAATCCTACAATCTTAATTAAATAAGGTATAGATATCCTAACCTTCGTAGGCTCATATTCACATCAAATACATAATTTTAGGTTATAATATAATATATTTTTATTTATTAAAAAAAAAAACTATTATTAAAACAAATTTTTTGTTAATAAAAAGAATGGATTGGACAAGTGTTGGGGGTGTTTTTGTAAAACTCACGCGACTTTTCTTTTCTGTGACTGAAGAGACAATGCACTCTACTTTTTTAAGAAAAACACTCTTTTTGTATTTCTTTTGTTGTATTTCACTGTTCTTCTAGAACTACTACATCTTTAGAATGAAAGGAATAATCTATTTATAGGCATTACAATCTTCTCCATAGCAACTCTCGGTCTTTCATCTTCACAACTCTTGGCCTTTCATCTTCACAACTTTTGGCTTTTCATCTTCACAACTTTTGGCTATTCATCCTCATCTACACAAATCTTGAAATTAAAACCCACAAAAAACATTTAATGTTTATTCAACAAAAACTCCCATGAACTTAAATGCTTCTACCATCCCTCATGCCAATCATCTTCTTGTATTTGTCGAAAAGTACTTTTGGTAGTTGTTTTGTGAAGATATCTGCAACTTGATCTTGACTTGCTTCAACACCTCCCAATGTGATTAAACCGGCTCCTCCATGAACTGACTTGGAATGCCGACAATTAATGAAAGATCCGGCCTTGTGCATGTGAGATAGCGAAGGCTTCCTACCAAACTTTGGTATTTTCTCACATCTAAACGTTCTCCTCCTTTGAACTTCGGGAGTTTGTCCATTGGTATAGATACTTGGTGCAATTTGCGATCTTGTATTTCTTCAAAATCTCTTTTGCATATGTCTCATGTGATACAAAAATTCCCGTCTCCCCTTGTTTAACCTTCAAATCGAGAAAAACTTCAACAAACCCAAATCTATCATCTCAAATTCTTGTGTCATTGTACCCTTTAATTCTTCTATCATCTGATCATTGTTGCCCATAAAAACGAGGTCATCAACATAAAAAGTAACAAAAATTACATTACCTCCACTCTTCTTTGAGTAAAGTGCATGTTCATATGGACATTGCTTGTACCCATTCTCCTTGAAATATGTATTGATACGAGTATTCTATGTTCGTGGTGCTTGCTTCAACCCATTAAGCGCCATCTTCAATTTTAACACCTTATTTTCCTCTCCAATTTTCATGTACTCGGGTGGTTGTTCGATGTAGACTTCTTCAAGCACACCATTCAGGAATTTCGACTTGACATCCATGTGAAAAATCGGCCATTTGAATTGAGCTGCTTGGAAAATGAGCAATCGGATTGTCTCCATTCTTGCAACGGGAGATACTTCGTGATAGTCGATTCCTGTCTTTTTCTTGTATCCCTTCGCAACAAGTCGCGCCTTATCCCTATCTATCTTGCCTTGAGCATTCATCTTTTTTTGAACACCCACTTCACTCCAATAGACTGACTTCCTTTCGGAAATTTTGTTAGCTCTCATGTATTGTTGCAGACAATCACTTTAATCTCCTCATACATGGCAGTTTGCCACTTCTTGTCTATCACCGCCTCTTCAAAGCTAATATTTTCAGCATCTGCCAAAAGACATACAAGGTGTACCTCATTTTTTGAATCATACAAATCTTGCAAATTCCTCATTTTAGGTTGTCGTGGTTCATCTTCATCATTGGTAGTTTCAGAGTTTGTTGATATACATGTTGGTGCAACGATTGATGATTCTCCAATTTCGATGTTCACCTCCGTTGAATTATTCGAGTCCCACCCGCTTGCTCCATTTACTCGCACATCACGACTCACTATCACCTTCTTACTTATCGGGTCAAGTAGCTTATACCCTTTTGAATTCCTTTGGCAACTTTTTGCTCTTGAGCATTGATCGAACCATGACAAAAATGGTCCGATTCTTTCTCTCGGTCACACCATTTTGATCAAGCTGATTTCTCTTCTTGCTATGAAGCTGCAATTACTAACCCTAAATAACTGGATTCGGCTCAGATACTTAACTATCATTTAAGATTAGGACTTAGGAGAATTAAAATAATTACTAACCTGTTCAAAAACACTCCAGTTATGTTCACAACTGGACTACATGTAAGGCTTAAAACCTTGATGGCGAACTTTTTCAAAGACGGAGCAAAATATCCAAAACTATCCCAGTATAGCACTAAAATTCGAAAGTCAATACTATGCATGTTAATAACTTCCACAATTAAAGTTAAATTAAACTATAGCATACTTTCGTACCTGGAGACCTTTTATCTCTTTTTCTAATAGCCAATGGTCTTCCAAATGATTTTTCAGCATCCTTGTATTTAGATAGTTCTTCAGATACTTTGTCATGTTCTTCAAAAGAAGGAATCATTTGGGTAATACATGCATGTAACCCCTCAATAACTTCATTGTTATCACAAATGCTTGGATCTTTGTAAAATAATTCAGGGAATAGATAATAACCTGCAGCATGCAATGATCGATGTAATTGAAGCTCCCACCTTCTATCAATAATGGTGTAAATGTCCTTATATTTTTCTTCCTTGAAATTAAAGGCTTTCGCTATGGACTCTTTTGCTCGATCCATAGCCTCATAGATGTATCTCATTGGAGGTTTCTTCTCACCATCCACTAACCTAAGCACGTTGACTAGAGGGGACGAGACTTTAAAAGCAAATAACATTGTACTCCAAAACCCAGTCATAAAAATCGTTTGGAGAACTCGCTTGCCTTGTTGCTCCTTGCTCCATTTGCTACTTCTCCATTCATTGGAGGTAAACATATTCCTCAAGTTACCATTCAGAATGTATATACTAGATAATGTAATGTTAGTTGTAGCAAACCGAGTCTTGGCCGGTCTAATCAACTCCTTGGAACCAGTAAACTTTCTCATCAAATTCAACAAATCAGGTCTAGCGTAGATGAAATTACTAATTTCCATTGCTCTTTTAAATGTCTTGCACAACCTTGGGATCTTGAATATTTCTTCCAACATTAGATCCATACAATGTGTTGCGCACGGCAACCAAAACATATTTGGTCTTTTCGCTTTCTATCAGTCTCCCTATTGAAAAGATAAATAAAAGATTAATGATGTTTTCATTGAACTACAAATCTACGAAACAAGTATATTCTGTAAGTTTTTACTTCGTATCGGCCATCACATTTGCAGAGGCGCTATCAGTGACAACTTGTACTACATTAGACTCTCCAATACGCTCTACAAAGTCATCAATTATTTCAAACATCTTGTTTCCGTTTTTAACAACAGACGATGCATCAATAGGCTTAATATTGTGCCTTTTGGGCTATTAACTAAAAAGTTAAGCAATGTCCTATTTCTTCTATCCATCCATCCATCTGTCATTATTGTACATCCAATCTTAGTTCATTGCTCTTTGTGAGACTTCAGGATCTCTTTAGTGTTTTCAACCTTTTTCTTCAGACACGGGACTCTCAATTGATGGTACGTGGGTGGCTTTAATCCTGGACTGAATTGTCCTATTGCTTCTATCATTGGTACAAAACTATCGTAATTGCATGCATTAAAAGGAATGCCAACATCATAAAACCATCTTGCAATTAATTGAATGACATTCAATGTCATCTTCTTTTTGTATGCGACATTCATTGTTGTTTGCTTCTGTGTTATGGAACCACTTCCTAGTGGTTTAGGATTGAAGAACGCATCCATGGAACCCTTTTCTTTCGATTCTTGAAATTTGATTGTGAACTTGAACTTGATATAGATCTTTTCTCTGGACGACTAATATTTTCTTCCTCATCGTCATATCGATCATCAAAACCATATAAGCTTCTACTTCATCGGAGACCGACTCTAAAACTAAATTTCTTTGTTCTTTGATCTCCTTTTTGTTCGCCATAAAGGATCTTAGTTCTTCTTTGACATGTTCAGGACATTTTTTACAAGCTGTTGCATTCTGATAGCACCCGATAAGATGTTGTTTCATTCTATAATAGTTTGTTTACCACAAAAACCTCACACGAGTGTGTTAATATCGCTTGGTTTCTCTAATTGAGCATATTCCATGCTGGATCTTTCTTTGAGTTTTCTTCGCTTGCACTCATCTTTAAAATCGGAAATTGTAGGCTACATTATTCAATATACTTACAAGTTACACAACTATCACAGTATATCACTATACTCAACACAACACTTGTAAATAAAATGTTTAAATTATGAAGCAGCAGGACATATATTCAGAAAACACAAAATAAAGAGAGAAACTGCAATATATATTGATTAACTTTTAGAACACAAACGAAAAAATAAATACACACACACACATATATATACACTCTACAGACAATACTCATGAAATGATAGAAAATATAAATTGGGGAACTTGAAGATCATGTATCTTGCTTGCTTGCTATCAGTTCACATAGAACAAACTTTTGAAATTATCATATTGGATTATCATTCATAGACCCAGTTTGATTACAAGAAGAAGAAAAATGATGCTGATCGTTTTTTCGGTTCACAAAGAAAAACAATTCTGCTTTTATCGGACAAAATTTCCAGTTCTCAGAGTGAAATAACAGAGGAACGAATGGGTTTATTAAAAAAAATAAAAAAAGAGAAGAAGACTCACCAAGCACTGTCAGTAAGTCTTCAAAGTGTGGCGTCGTCGAAAGGGATAACAAACAGTGACGGAAAAGTAACAGTGATGGCTGAGATTGGGAGGGTTTGGTGAAGATGAAGAGACGACTGGTACGAATGGGAAGGGAGGGTTTTGATTTTATGTTTTACAATTTGGGAAACTTGCCATGAAAAGTCTTAGATTTTCGTTTTAAAAAAGAAGAAACGATGTCGTTTTGATGCATTTTGAATAAAAAAAAAAAAACACGCTCGAGGTGCGGTCCTTTTGCGTCCGGACGCCTCACAGAAAGTCGTGCGAGGTGTCACGGTCATGCTTGTCCAAGGCTTGTCTAGGGCGTGTTGCCCATGGCCGTCCATGGACGTATGCCCTGACACCTCATGTATGCTTGTCCTAGGTTTGTTGCCCATGGCCGCATGCCTTTGCAACCCCTCGTCATCATGCTTTCTAGTGTAGGCTTTCCTTATGTCGTTGGCCCTTGGCCCTTGCCTTTGCAAAATGGAGATGCAACAACGATACCTTGTCTTCTACGTCGACTTGCAAACAT
>JBBMEG010000009.1:6401292-6413748 GCA_037832605.1 Cyclanthera cordifolia | reverse complement strand
TAAAAAGTACCAAAATAAGAAATCTAGAAAAACTAGTATTTAAAATTCTGCATTGTTATTAAAAATCTCTAAATCTTTTTGTTCTAGCTTCTTGTACTTGCTTCTTCATGAGAATACAAGAAGTCCTTGGATGGATTCGTATCAGCAGGCCTTCAAAGCGTTACACTTGCTTCTTTCGAGAAAGCTAGCTAGCGGACTCATTCAATACCCATATATATTATTTCACCTTTTGTTCAATTGGATACTCATACTCTATTGAAGCCTGCATAAAAAATATCCCTATTAAAAATATTGGAAAGCTTTTTATAATTTAGAGCATAAAGGTATTGATGAGCTAAAAGAGGGAGTAGAATGGGAAAACAGGGACATATGGAATGAGTTCCATTGCCATTACTTCAGTTAAGTGGACACCCTCCGGTAAAGGTAGTCCGAGGAATGTCATCAAGCAACCAATGAAATCTTTCCTTCAGCCATCAAGGAGCAAGTGGTGCGGGTGAAGTCTTTTAGCCGCTTTCTACCCTAGGAAAATCCTTTCGGTCCGGTTTTGTTCCATCCATAGAAGATGCCTTTGCCAGGCTATTTTTTCATATTCCTTGCATGAAGATCTCGAGTAGCTGCCTATAGTGCCTCTGTTTGAGGAAATCTAAAATGAATGGACTGATGGGTAACCTTAAGCTCCTGGCTTGGATCTTTTTTTTAGGTTTTCTCTTGTTAATAGGTAAGCCAAAGCTTCTAGCTTAGCGAGAAAACTACCTATTTCAAGGTAGGATTCAAACCGATAGATTTTTTTCTATGGCGAAAGAGGTCTGAAAGCACGTAACTAGCTTATGAGAGAAACATGCTACTTAAGGTTTTTTCTTGAAGAGGTGTTTTACGCACTTGAATATCTATAATAACAATAGGAAAGAGCTTGCCTGATTAAAATCGTTAGGAAGTTCACTTAAAATAGGAAAAACTTGTTTTACACACTAGAATCGTTAACAATAGTGGTTAAAATATTATTTTGATCTAGAACACTTAGAATTAACTCGAAAAGTGCCAACGAGAGCAATAGCTTAATTAGCAACATCACTGTACGCCTAAGGACCATGAAGTGAGAGGTTCAAATTTCCCATCCATATTGTAATCTAAAAATAAAATTAAAAAAGAAACTCGACAAGAAAATAATGATTATTTAATTAATGAATATTACCTAAATACATTTGCAAATTATTAAAGTTTAACATTATATAATGATTATAGTTAAAAGCTAGTTTTTGAAGAGTATTTAGAATGAAAATTTATTTTGAGTATTTAGAAGTACTTAGAATGAAAATTTATTTTGAGTATTTAAAAGTAATGATTAGTAATGATAACCGTCAAAAGGTTGTTTGAATGTAGTTTTTAAGAGTATTTAAAATTAGTATTTAGAATGACGATTTATTTCGAAATATTTAGAAGTAATGATTGCAATAAAAAATTACTTGTTTGGATGTAGTTTTTTTTAGGTGTATTTAGTAAATACTAATTTGAAAACTAGTTCAAAATCTCATACCAAACATCATCCGAAAGTTTAGATTATAAAATAGAACAAAACAAAATTCTAACTTTAACTTTAAATTACTCAACTTTTTATTTATTACAAGGTATTAAATTCAAACTTCGATTAAAATTAGCTATAAACTTATTATTGGCATAGATTTATATGAACTAAAAAGTTTGAAAATACAATGACTAATACAACAAAATTTAGATCAAAATAATATTTTAATAAATAACAATCTAATACATAGAAATAACCTAATAAATAAATAATGATTATTAACTAAGATTACATAATTAAACACATTTGCAAATTAAAAATTTTCAACATTATTCAAATAAATTAGTTATTTAAAAAAAACTTAGAAAAATAATTAGAAAATAAAATAGTGAAGAATATTAATAAAAATGATAGATAATGTTGATGCCGAAAAATGGTCAACGGTCTATCCACAGTACAATTTATTTAGCTGAGGACAAAAGGGCCTGCAAAAAAGATGAATTTATGGCACACCGGTGTGGTGTGAGCCACAGGGCCTCATATGCCTAAGTCAGAAACGGAATTAAGGGAATAAGTAAGAATACTAAGGGATAGCTCAAGGTACTTAGCTTAGGAATCGCCCCCTCAAAGGGAAGAATGAACTGACTCTTATAACAGCCGGTCTTGTAACCGCTGCGGCTCACTTATGGCGATGTAACGGTCGGCCGTTTAGAAACGTCCGCCATTAAGCCAGGTATGAATACCGACATAACTCTTGCTCGTTACTCTTTAGAAGTGTAACAGTTTTGATTCTGGACTCGGAAATGGACTTGGCCGACCCCCGGGGGTTGGCAATGGTGTTGGCCGACCCCCCAGGGGTCGGCCTTGGTCCTCTTGTCCTTTGTTCGGGTTTCGACCTCTTTTCAAGACTTTCGGGCCATATTTTATGTTACAACAGGTAACAATTTATAAAATTTGTCTATCATTCATAAAAAAATATAAAAAAAAGTATACATACATTTTCTTACCAAAATATACATCAAAACGAACAATTGACTCAACTCCCAAATCTAAACAAGTTATTATCTATGATTCGACTACAAAAGTTGACATTCGATGAACTATTGCTGTAATTCATTCACAACATGAACAAAAAAAAACACATTAGCTGCAACTACTTTACAGATTCGATACACAAACAAACTATTAGATGTAGTTATTATTTAAAAGGTTAAAATGTCATTTTGATCCCTAGACAATTATGTTTGTTCTATTTTGGTCCTTGGACTTTTAAATATCCAATTTTAGTTTTAAACTTTAAAGTTTGTTTCATTTAGATCTCTCTACTATCAAATGTTTAATTTTAGTCTTTAAACTTTCGTGAAAGTTCAAAATCAGTCCCTATTATAATGAGTTTTAAGTTTTCTCTCCACATTGGTGCTCTGTCCTTCCATTGCACAACAAGAATCTGGTGGTTTCCTTGTGCATTTTACTCCACCATCTATCATATGTTTTGGTTTGAGTCATTGGTTTTTTAACTTATCACTAACAAAACTTTCAAAACTAAAAGTCCTATACGTGATGTAATTTATTTTAACATCATCTAAATATATAATGATAATCTAAAGGCAATATAAATATTATTTAAATGTTATATTGAAAAAAGTTTTTCTACTATATCAAAGATGATATATAATAATGGCTTATTGATTTTAAATAAACTTAAATCTTCGTGTCATATTTAATATAAATATGATCTTAACTCAAGATTATTCCTAAAACTTGATTCTTCTTCCTATTTTTCATTATTTATTCATTAATTTATATTATATGAATTTGATTTAACTTTATTATTTGTATTCTTTTAAATATTATCTTATTTTAATCTTAATCCTAAAATCTTAAAATCTAGCTTAATATAGAAATTTTTTTGGACAAATTTGTCCCCTTCTTTTTCTTTTTCTTTTTAAAATAATTTTCCAAATGTCATTACACATTATATTTCCAATTAATGTCTTTACTCATTCTCCCTCTTTATTTATAAAATAATTATTTAAAGTATAAATAAATAAACACAAAAAATTACAATTCTCATTACATAAATTGATATATATATATATTTATTTATTTATTTTTGTAAAGGTATTCTTACCTATAATAAAAAACACAAAATATTTCAACAATCATAAAACTATATTAAAAAACTAAAATAACAAAATCAAAGTCCCTAAGTAAATGTCCATTCACTAAATATATTTGTTTACTCAAAATTTACCTAACAAATATTGTCACTAAGCTTTATAAAAATTGGTGTTGAAATGAAAAATCAAAGTCGAGATATTGCTTGGATACATATGCATCATATACAATTTGAATGCAATACCAAGATTTTGATATGATTTGAACTTTAAAGAGTAATGAATCGAGTAGAAGATGAAAGAAATGGTGCACACAACTATTTTTGGAGAAGAAATGATGAAAATGGCATTGTAAGTTCATATATTGCTTCAATACATGCATCCTATACAATTTGAATACATTACTAACATTTACATATATTTTAAAGATTAAAGAACATTTGAGAGAAATGAATCAAGTAAAACAAAAAAATGGAAGAAGTGATGTAGTACTTTTATGGAAAAGGAATGAAAAAATCCCTTTATTTTATAATAGAAGTTAAGAGTAGTTACCAATTATTTTTAATTCTAAAACTTACAAATTAATTAGGAACACAATTATAATTATTGAGTGAAATGAAAAAAAAAAAAAATTTAACATTCAAATTCTTAATATTCGATCAATAGTTATTTTTAATTACTATTTATTACAATAATTAATTTGAGTCATTTAATGTTCTATATACCTCATCTATGTTTTCTTTAAAAAAACAAAACAAAAGGTAACATGTAGATGCCTTGAGCATTGATCAAATAAAACCAATCAACGTATAATTAATTCGAGCGTCTTTGAAATTTTAAATAGTTCATCACATCAATAATTAATTTATTAATATTTTCCTTCATTCATCTCTTCTTTTCCCTTCCCTTCATTTGATGTTCTATGTCTCATACATGTTCACTTTCAGTCCTTTCTTTTTCCTTGCCACCGTAGCCAAACATGCCCAAGATAGTAAGATGAAAAAAGTTCAAATATTTACAGAACGAATGTTGGAAAGATCTCCATATATATATAATTACAGAATCCTAAATTTTAGCAATACTATGTTAACCACATGAGATGATCTCCATAGATTTTTAAAAATAGGTTATAGAAATAAAAGGCAAAAAAAAAACTTACAAATTTATGCATGTATAGTGTATTTTTAATTGAATAATATTGAGTAAAATTATTTAAAAAACAAAAGAATATGACCCTTATGGTTGGTAAGTATTTTATTTTAAATATTTAAAAGTAATGATTGCAATCAAAAGTTTTTACGATTATAATTTTTAAAAATATTTAAATTTAATATTTAGAATGATGATTTATTTTGAGTATTTAGAAGTAATGATTGTAGTGAAAAACTTGTTTATATGTAATTTTTAAGAGTACTAAAATTAATATTTAGAATGAAAATTTATTTTGATTATTTAAAAGTATTGAATGATACAGTAAAAAATTTTATTTGAAATATAAATTTTAAAAATATTTAAAATTAGTATATAGAATGAAAATTTAGCTATATACTTAAAACTAACAATTATAATTAAAAAAACAATGTATTTTTTTAAAAAGTATTAAATAAATATTAATTTAAAATATTATTCGAAAATCTCCTACCAACCATCCTCTTATTAAACTAAATACTCAACCAAACACCCGAACCTAGATTTTATATTACACAGTTAAAATAGTTGCAGTATACATTATCGTCTCTCCGCAGCAATCCCGCCTTTTTCTTCTCTCACTTTTTCTTATCCAAATCCCGGCAGCCGTTAATGTCCAAACTCCTACTCTCTCACTCCCACCTTCTCACCCTTCCCCACAAACACCATTCCACTTCTCTCAACAATGGCGTCCTCCCCATCCGCTCAGTTCTCTCTGCTCCAGAAAAGCGTGGTAGAAAGAAGCGGCAGTCTCAGCAGCAACAATTGAACCGAAAGAACGACGATTCCACTGCGCTCGAGAACGCCCTTCGATTCAATTTCATGGAGGAACTCATGGACCGCGCTAGAAACCACGATCCCCTCGGCGTTTCTGATGTCATTTACGATATGGTCGCCGCTGGATTGAGCCCTGGTCCTCGCTCTTTCCACGGATTGGTTGTTTCTCATGCTCTTAATGCTGATGCCGAGGGCGCGGTGAGAATTCTTTAGCTCCTCACTGTCTCTGTGCGTTTGTGTGTGGATGATTTGAAAAAATATTGGCCGATTCAGTTTTTTTTTTTTTGGCGCGCGGATGTTTATTTATTGTTGATTTTGTACTTGGTTTTCATGTGTTTATTTGTAATTTAGTGAAATTTTGTTCGTATTATTGATTGTTTTGTGGTTGAACTTACTTCCTGTTTCTTCCTCTTCCATTATCGGATATTTTGAAGTAGAGGATAGGATCCTTAACCCTTGTTTTTACTTTCTCGTTCGAGAAACTTATTCTTCGCATTTTTCACTTGTTAAACAGAAGCTATTGATGTATGGAAAACTATGAAAGTCCTATCGAAACATCGCAAAAAAATTATTTGAGTGTTCAATAAAAGTGGGTAGGTATAGATACAAAATGGAGAGAGATTGTGACTCCAAAATAAAGCAATATAGATCCTAGATTCTAGGAGATTGCAAAAGGATTGATGAGTAGCGGTGGAAAGACGGTTATTTCTCTTCAACCACCACTTCCAAAAGAATGCAAAAATGAAATTGCGCCATAAAGTCTTCTCAGCCTGATTGAAAGGATGACCAAGGGTCAGATACAAGATGAGAACGGTGACGTCCTGCGGCTTGGGAAAGCACCAACCACAAGTATTGAGAATAAAATCCCTAAATTTTCGTGGCAAGTGAGCAAGTGTTGAATGAGCGTCCTGATTTTCTGGGCCATTCAAACAAAAGGACAGTAACTTAGTTGCCACATGGAAAACTTGGCCTCCTTTGGTTAAAGAAATGATTAAGGGGAGTTCTTTTGCATATTGTCATTAGTATAGAGCTTTCTAACTTACTGCCACATGGAAAACTTGATCTTCTTTGGTTGTAGCCCTTTCCACAATGAACCCATAACAGACTGTGCAGAAGTCTCTTGTCAATTTACATGTGTGTGTTTATTCTTTTAGTTGGCAGGTGGTGTACTATGAGCCATTTTTCGTGTAGACATGTACTTTTTTTGATGGGAAAAAAGAAATTCAATTGTCCCTTTACAAAGTAAACCTTGTTTTGATTTCATTGTAATTTTGTTTTCAAATTACCTTCTGCTCCAGATATGTATTTAATCTCTCAAAATATTATGGTTTTGAATGTAGATGCAATCTTTGAGAAGGGAATTAAGTGCTGGTCTTCGTCCTCTTCATGAAACGTTTGTTGCATTAGTTCGGTTATTTGGTTCCAAGGGTCTTGCTACTAGAGGCTTTGAAATCCTTGCAGCCATGGAGAAATTGAACTATGACATTCGCCCAGCTTGGCTCATTCTTATTGGTAATCTCTTAAAATTCTTGACTAGAGTGCCCCGACCCTAACAAATACATCTTAGTTATGTTTATTTTTGTCTTAGTCGTTTGAGTTATTTTGACCAGAGGAACTTGTAAGGAACAAGTATTTAGAACACGCCAATGAAGTATTCTTAAAGGGTGCTAAAGGGGGTCTAAGAGCCACCGACAAGATTTACGACCTTCTTATTGAGGAGGATTGTAAAGCCGGAGATCATTCTAATGCCTTAGAGATTTCATATGAAATGGAGGCTGCTGGGCGGATGGCAACAACCTTTCATTTCAATTGCCTTCTCAGTGTCCAGGTGGTGCATCTTACTATTGAATAATTTAAGTACATGTTTTTAGGAAAGCATATTTGATCTGTACCAGTATAGTGATTTAAGGATTCTGTTTTGAATTTAACAAAGTAGAAAGTGAACCTTATAACAATGGTCTAGGGAATGTGTGTATATATCTACATCTACACTCTTATAGACTTTACTAATTAAGCTACCGCTTGTAGGTGCTCGGAAGTTGCAATAAGAACTTTTGATGGTCAAATTTGTTACTTTGCTTACTCGACTATTCTTATGGGACAAACGCCGAATCCTATAACATTTTGTTGTGATAGAAATTTAATTTCTAGATAGATGACTATCCTGATTTGTTTAGAGTCGTAATTATATGGATTAAATCATTGTATACATCAATAATAAAAAAAAATTTAGAATATAGGGATGAAGTTGTTTCATGAAAAAGACCATGATAAAGTCCGTCACGGTTTGGGGGTGATTATTGGGGGAAAAAAATACTGGAGGAGGTTAGAACATTGCTGGGTGTTCGAGTGATAAATTACATATCATATTTCAAATTCCTATTCAGGCATTCCAATTTTATTTTTATATGTGTTTGGTTGTAGTGGCCACATTCATTAATTTTAAGACACTGGACTGATAAAAAGGTAAATGGAGTAAAGGAAGTTCAAACAATGGTGACAACTTATCTAGAAATTAATATTCTATTTTTTGTAGCCAAATGTAGTGCAGTAGAGTTAGATAGATTAGTTAGGTGCACACAAAGGCACCTTGACACCCTAAGCCTATTTTTTACTTCTACTATTATTATTTGGAACTTTCATTGGAGACACTATGAAATATTCTTAAGATAAAAACTACGAAATAATTTTGAACTTTCTTTACAATCTATGATAAAAACTCTTGTTCTTAAAATTTCCATATTTTATTATTCTTGATACCAATTTCTTTGTATATACAAAGTACTTTTTTACCTATTTCGACTGTGCATCTCACAATGTTTCTCATCCTTCAGCCTTAGTGGACTATTAGGCTTTAGTTGGAAGTTTTGTAAACCTGTATATACGTGTGCATGGCTATTTAATGGATAATATTTACTTCTTAAATGCTAGTAAAATTTTGAATTCTATAATTCTTGTCCATTTTTGCTTGAAGACTGCTATCGATTTGAGAGATCAAGCTGATATGATTTATTTCCCTTTTTAGGCTACTTGTGGAATACCTGAAATTGCTTTCTCAACATTTGAGAACATGGAATATGGAGAAGGTTAACACTATCTTTCCTGTTCTCATGTATTTTGTTTGATAGTCTCTGTTTTTTTTGTTTGAAAAATTGTTATTCTCCATAATGCATGGGCAAACTATCTTTCGTAGTAAACAATTCTTCTTTGGTAGTCCCATTTGTAAAAATATTAAATATGAGGGAATGCCTATGTTATATTTTTTTATTCCTTTTCATATACTTCAAAATAACTTCCTCCTGTCCCTCATCTACCCATTATCAATTTGCCCACTCTTTCGACTCTATTGTTTACAAGCCTAACCTAACTTATCAAGTGCTCAAAGTTTTATGATTCATGGGGTTGTTATCCATGATCAATCCCCTGTTACTTCTCTTCCCCTAAAGGATCCAAACCATCCTCTTTATATTGATTCAGACTTGGAAGGCAACAAAAACATTAGCAGTATTGATTCTTCTGTCAATCTTCTTGATGATGATAGAACACAATGAGTTTGTTTCTCCTTTCGATTTGGGTGACCTAGCTATTTCCCATGCTTCATTCCTTGGACTAGCAGTATGCTTTGTCAGGTGAAGTCCTAAATAAATTTCCTAATACTATTAGTATTTGTGGTCTTTAGTTTTTTTTTACAGGAATGAAATTGATTTCATTGATTGAATGAAAGATGTAAGAAAGTGTGGACATCCATCTCAAAACCAATTGGCAATGAAAAGAGTAGTCCACTCTATCTTATATATATGTTGAAGAACCTCCACCTTACCAATGTGGGACATTTGCCACAAGGTGAGTATTCCAACAATCTCCAACATGCCCCCTCAAGATGACACCATTTAGGGAAAGTCATCTTGGACTAGATCCGAATTTGTGGACCGAAATAATACCCGCTTTGGCTCACTCGCTTGGGTCGGATCCAACTCTTTGGGATCATGAAATGCCTGCTTAAGTATCTGGCCTGCCTAGGTTTGGGTGCTCGGAATACTTGGGGGTCTAATAACCTGGAGCTCTGATACCATGTTAGAAAGTGTGGGCATCCATCTTAAAACCAATTGACAATGAGAGGAGTAGTCCACTCTATCTTATATATATGTTGAAGAACTTCCACTTTACCAATATGAGACATTTGCCACAAGGTGAGTATTCCAACAATCTCCAATAAAAGAGTTACAATGGGAGAGAAAATGACATTTAGCTAGTTGCTAGGGGGAGATGATGACATTTAGCTGGTTACAAGGAGAGAAGGAAAGCATATTCTTAAAAAACGACCGCCATGTTGAGGAGATTGGAGATGGATGAATGTAGAAGATGCAAATAAATCTAGCTAAGGCAAGTGGAATTATGTTTTCAGACGAGATCTAATCAGCGATCGGTCCCCTATGATGAATTGGCTCGGTCCATTCCATCTATACCGAATCGTTGGAAGATGAATTGAGTTAGGTCAAGCGATCTAACATCAGGGTTTCCCCATCATAGTCACTTGATTTCATCATTGTCTTGCACAGAGAAGTCAGCTAAAGCGCCATGGACAATTAAAACTTGATGGAGAAGACGAAGAGTGGATTCAAGTGCTTTGTTGAGGGATAGGGAGTCGTGACCCTTGTTATTCACTAGAGTAAAGGGAGAGAGATGAAGAGGTTAGTTGATCGTTCGTTTTGCAATATAATTCAAGAGAGATCCTCAACTGTGAGTTCTTCTCGGTGCGGGGGGGAGACAATGTCTCTATTTGGAGGCCGACGCTCTTCCAATGGGGGAGTCTCTATTTGAGTGACTGATGAAAGTGGGGGATCTTCGCTGCGCTAATGGTTTGCATAACTCCGTGGGGGGGGGGGGGAGAAGCTCTTGGATGCAGTGTTTTTAAAGGCGCAAGGCGCACACCAAGCGCCTCGCTTCAACGAGTCGCAACGCGCACACAAAGGCGGTGGTGAGTCTTCATCTCCTATTTTTATTTTATTATTGTTTTTTGTAATAAACTCGTTGTTCTGAATCTGATTTCTTTTACTCTTTCTCTTTAATAATCCGAAGTATAAATTCTCTCAATTTTAGTTTCTTTTTAATTTTGAGTTGGATTGATGCAAGTCTTGAGGTTGTAATTCCAAAGATCAGCTTTAGTCCCCCCCCCCTCGCACCGAGAAATCGACTTGATCAAAGTCGATTAAATGATTTAGTTTTCATCAAATATAATAGAGCTTTGAAGCGTTGATACACCATTCGAGATTTCATCGATCCCATTACTTTAAAAGAGATTGATGATTGTAATGAGTGGTTGCTTGGAAGGATGTAAGATGATTCTGAGGAGGAGGAGGATCGTGATCTTGTATCTGAGGATGATACATTAATGTGGGGCAATGTTTCTCAAGCTGCTGGAGCGAGAGAACCTACCTATTCATCTAGAGCTAATACCTCAAGAACCAATACAACACCTCAATCTTCATCATCCAAAGAAACACCACAACCTCTAAGACGATGTGGGGCTACTATTGATAGTGAACAAGAAGAAGACATGAAGGGATACAAGTCCAATGATGGTTGAGTGGAGGAAGAAGATTTTGTATTCAGTGAAGATGATGAGTTAGAAGATCTTTAGATGACTTATCTATTGTAGAGCTACGTTTTGTTTGATATTATTGTAGATGAATATTTATACATTCTATATTGAAAGTTGTTAATATATAGGTTTTGTGGTTAAGATACATGTTTTGTGATAAATATATTTTTTTTATTAACTTTTTATACATAGTGTGCCTCGAAAATAAAGCCCACGCCTTTTTTGCGCCTCGCGCCTCAGGCTCCAGAGAGCCCTTTGTGCCTTTATGCGCTTTTATGCGCCTTTTAACACACTGCTTGGATGGGTCGAACCTGCAAATAGGGCCGATGGATCTCCAAGAGAGGGACAGCGAAAGCTTGAAAGACAAGCTCTACAGGGGGAGCTAAAGAAATCGCTCTTGGTTTGAAGCTCAACGCAAGGCGAAACTGGTAGGTAGAGGCAGAAAAATGAGAGGATGTAGGAAGGTAGCAGTTGTTGAGACGAATGCGACAAGCTCCTTGGAGGAGAAGGATTCAAAACTTAAGGTTTCCTCGGGCAGTAAAATTTAGAGCATTCGAAACTTAAGGTTTCCTTTGGCGGGAGAATTTAGAGAGAGATAAGAATTGTAGTCTTTAGATAATAGAATGTTGTGGTTTCTCTGGTTTGAGCATGTCGTCACTTTGGTGGGATTAATTCAAAGCTTAGTCTTTTAGCAAATTTTCAGTTTGGCTTTTAGTAGTCGATTCCGTAAGGGGGTGTTTGGATGAAAAAATGTGGAGTGATTCGAAACGATGGGTTATTTTGAGTGGTTTTAAAGAAGAAAATGTAGTAATAACTCGTATGTATGAGATGTTTAAAGAGTGATTATAAAAGCTCATTTTTAATAGCTTCATAAAAGAGCTAAACAAACAACCCCTAAGATTTCTTGGTCTTGCTAATTGAACATCGCAGTTAGTTTTTGAAGATTGAAGTTTGAAGGTTAAAGTTTGATGTTTTCCTTAGATTTCTTGGTCTTTGAAGGTGGAACATTGTTTTTTCTAGTCTTTGTTTCAGTTCCTTATTGTCTCAAGTGCAATCGTTGTTGTGCTTAGTCTTTTTGCTTAATGTAGAATATTAGGGGAGAACATCTTTACTTTATTTCTCACACACAATAATGATACAACCAATGTGATTTAAATAGAAAAGCTTTCCTATCTAGAATAGGAGAAATAATAAAATAATAAAATAATAAGTTATAATATTCCTTATTATATTTACAAGATAATTAAATA
>JBBMEG010000009.1:6390024-6401192 GCA_037832605.1 Cyclanthera cordifolia | reverse complement strand
GTTATGTGTTGAATGAAACAACGTCTCGCTATTATTTTGATGATTCGGCTTCCTCCTAGTATAAACTTGAAAATCTAAGCTAAGCGGCACTACTCCCCCTGAAGAGGAATCTGGTTCTATAGGGTTGGGACTAACTTCCTCATGGTGGACAACAGCGAGAATAGGAGAGACATCCCAAAAATTCTCATTTCCTTCACCTGTAGTCTCTCCCTGAAGGAAACTAGAATAATAGGGTTGGCTTTCGAGAAAAGAGACATCCATGCTCTCATAAATTTTTTGGTTGACGGGATCGAAACAACGATACGCTTTTTTGTGGGAAACATAGCCAAGGAAAAGACACTTGATTGCCCGAGTGTCTAGTTTAGATTGTGAGGGACAGGACACATGGACAAATACCATACACCCAAAGACTCTGGCAGGTAGGTCGGAAAAAACCCGATTTGTAGAAAAGATATTCTTAAGGGTCTCTAAAGGTGTATGAAAACCTAATACCTTAGTGGGCATTCTGTTTATAAGGTATGTAGCTGTAAGAACAGCCTCACCCCACAAATATTGTGGTACACTCATCGAAAACATAATAGCCCGAGAAACTTCTAATAGGTGTCGATTCTTCCTCTCAGCAACACCGTTCTGTTGAGGAGTGTTCCTACATGTGGACAGGTGACAAATACCCTTACTACATAAGAACTCGGTCAGGTGAGTATTGAAATATTCAGTTCCATTATCGGAATGAAGGATATTAATCTTAGTTCTGAATTGATTCTCAACCATGTTATAGAACCGAATGAACACGTCCTTAACATCAGATTTGTTTTGTAGAAGATAAACTCAGGTGATACGAGTATGGTCATCAATAAAGGTGATGAACCATCGTTTCCCACTTTGGGTTAAAACCCTAGAGGGCCCCTAGACATCACTATGGATTAAATAAAAAGGAGCGGGAGCTTTATAATCTTGACTTAAATACGGGGAACGATGAGCTTTTGCAAAAGAACAATGTTCACAAAAGAAAGTTGAACAATCAATTCCTATAAACAATTCTGGAAACAGACGTTTTAAATAATAAAAACTAGGGTGACCTAACCTATAGTGCCACAACATTATAGTTTTCCTAACAGAGATAGAACTAATACTATGATAACCCTGACTATCCCTATAACTAGCTGAATTTTCTTCAAAATAATAGAGTCCGTCAATCATCCTAGCACGTCCAATCATCTTCTCCGACTCCTGGTCCTGGAAAAAACAAAATGAATCACAGAAGATAACACGACAGTTAGAATCTTTAGAGAGCTTACTAACGGATAGTAAATTGCAGGCTAATTTGGGAACATGTAGGACATTTTGTAGAGTAATTTGAGAGGACAACGTGATAGCCCCCCTCCCATAGATGGGAGAATAACTACCCTCTGCTATTCTTATTTTATCATAATATAATGGGGAATATGATTGGAATAGTTTCGGGGAATTAGACATATGATCTGATGCTTCTGAATCTATGATCCAAGGAGTAAAATTAAAACAAGAGAAGGCATGAGAGTAATCACCTGTTTGCGCCAATGAAACACTAGGATTACCAGACGACGACGTGTCCTTTAGCAGCTTCAGGATTTGATCAATTTGCTCTTTACTAAAAACATTTGAGTCAGCATTATTTGCACTCGACTGGGGTGGACGAGTGTTCCTCTCTCCCTGCCTCCCGGTCTTTTGATATCCAGGTTTTCCATGGAGTTTCCAGCACGTCTCCCGAGTGTGACGTGGTCTATTGCAGTAGTCACACCATGCACGTGGTTTAACAGCTTGATCAGACGTCTTAGTAGTTGTCTTGATTGCTGGCACCTCTACTACTAAGGCTGAACTCTCCACTGAGTCAACTAACTTCTTTCCAATCATCACATGCCGCCGACTTTCTTCCCTGCGAACTTCTGAAAAAACTTCATTAATAGAAGGGAGATCGATTTTACCTAGAATCCTGCCTCTGACTTCATCAAACTCAACATTAAGACCTGTCGGGAATTTATAGATCCGACTGTTTGCAATAAGCTTCTGATAGTGCTTCTGATCTTCAGCGCATTTCTATTCATAATTTTCAAACAGATCAAGATCCTGCCAGATTCGTTTTAGTGCATGGAAATACTGGGTTACAGAATCACCCCCCTGTTTTATATCCCCTAACTTTAGGTTTAGCTCGAAGACCTGTGACTGATTCTCCATGTCAGAGTACATCTCTAAAACACTCTCCCATAGCTCTTTAGCCGTTGTAAAGCACATATAGTTGCTGCTAATGTCTTCAGTCATCGAGTTCACAAGCCACGTCATAACCATGAAATTTTCTGAATCCTATATGAGGAATGTCGGGTCATCCTTTGGTGGGGCCACCTTGTCTCCAGTCAAATACCCTATCTTGTCCTGACCTCGGATAAACATCCGAACGCTCTGCGACCAACGAAGGAAATTATCACCGTTTAGTCGAATGGATGTTATTTGAACTGCCAGGCTATTAGTTGGTGACTTAACGGCTGAACCTTTCTCCTCTGTCATGGCTACGATCCGAAACTAAACAGCTAGAACGAGTCTGCTCGGCTGATCTTGAAGAAATGACTTGAACAGATTCGGACACATTTGGACCCCAACGACGATTACGACGAACCCGGACGAACTGTGCTGGCGAATAGCTGCTGAGACGAGACGAATCTGCACTGGCTGGCGACGATCTGCGCGCGCAACGTATAGGATTTGGTGCGCGAACCCGAGACGAACAGGGCAGGCAAAAAACCCGAGCATGCGACGGCGGCGGAACGGTGCGCGACGAGCTGCTGAACCGTGCGACGCGACGAGCTGCGCTGAACCGCGTGCGACGATCTACCCACTACGAATTTGTGCGCGCGCTCCTTGGCGCGATGAACTGCACGCGCGCGACAACGGGGCTGGAGCGACGACTTCGACGGAAGGCTGGGCGGAGGCTGAGGCTGCTGTGATAAATTAGGGTTTGTGGTGCTAAACTAGGGTTTTTTTTTTTTTTTTTAATTTGGCTCTGATACCATGTAGAATAATAGGGGAGAACAACTTTACTTTATTTCTCACACACAATAATAATACAACCAATGTGATTTAAATAGAAAAGCTTTCCTAACTAGAATAGGAGAAATAATAAAATAATGATATAATAAGTTATAATATTCCTTATTATATTCACAAGATAATTAAATAATCTTAATATAACCAACACTTAAGCTTCTAGTTTTTGTTTCAATTAAGGGGTCTTAGGCCTTGCATTGGTTTTTACTCTTTATTGTATTTTTTTCTTTTATCTTTTCCTCTTTTAGAGGTTCGTTGTTACTTGGAGTTGTATCTTAAGCTTTTGCTTCTTTTCATTTACTTGTTGAAAAATTTGTTTTTTGTTTAAAAAGAAAATGTGCATCACGATCCAGACATCCATCTAAAAACCAATCGGCTATGAGAGGAGTAGCTCACCTTATCTTATATATATGTTGAAGAATCCTCGCCTTTTCAATATGGAACAAACGATTTTAAGGTGAGTATCTCCAACATGCCTCCTCAAAATGGCGCCATTTTTTAGAAAGCCATCTTGGATTTAGATCCGAATTAGCCCGAAATATACCCGCTTTGGCTCACTCGTGTGGGTCGGATCCAAATTTTTGAGATCATTAAATGTCGGCTTAAGTCTTTGCCCATTTGGGTGGGGTCCTCGGAACTTTTGGGGGCCAATATTCTCGGAGCTCTAATACCATGTCGATTTTATAGAGAATAGAGTTAAGTTCTTATTCCAATAATCGATGATTACAATCTTACAATCACCCTCTTTAAATAGGGAGCTCCAAATAAGGTAAATTTACAATAAAGAAAATAATGCATATGGAATAATCCATTTAAGGAAAATTATAACTCAAAATAAAATTTAATATTTCAACTAGTCGATTTTATAGAGAATAGAATTAAGTTCTTATTCCAATAATCGATGATTACAATCTAATCACCCTCTTTAAATAGGGAGTTGTATTCTACAAATAAGAAAAACAATACATATGGAATAATACATTTAAGGAAAAATATAACTCAAAGTAAAATCTAATATTTCAACACTCCCCCTCAAGCTCGTGCGAAGATGTCTGTCATAGCCAGCTTGCTAAAGAGTCTGTTCAATTGTACCATTTTATCAAGATATCGGCAATTTGATTTGTTGTAGGTAAGTAAGGAATGCAAATTAATCATGTGTTGATTTTTTCCTTTATAAAATGTTTGTCAATCTCAATATTCTTTGTTTTGTGGTGAAGGACGGGATTATGAGCGATTTGTCACAATAAATGCCTTCACCGATGCCAAGAGTTAAAGCTATAAATTCTGCCCTTACACTACTTTTGGCTACTACACTTTGTTTTTTACTTCTTCAAGTAACAAGATTTTCTCCAACAAAGGAACAATAACCTGATGTAGATCTTCTATCTGTAGTACTTCCTGCCCATTCAGCATCTGTGTAGATTTCAATATCAAACTTCTCATGTTTCTGAAACAGGATGCCTTTCTTTAAATATCTTAGGATTCTATCAATTGCCTCAAAATGTCTCGGCCTCGGGGCATGCATGAACTGGCTAACCATACTTACCGCAAATGCAATATCTGGCCTTGTGTGTGACAGATAGATCAGTCTCTCGACAAGTTTTTGATATCGTTCTTTATCTTTCACCTCTTCTTCGGCTGCTAATTGTAACTTTATATTTGATTCAATAGGGGTTTTAATGGGTTTTCGGAGAAAGGGTTTTAGGTCACGGGCGTACGAAGGATTTGAGGAGAAGCCGAGTCAAATTTGTGATTGTACTCTCTTTCTATTCTGTTTCGTCCTTCAGTTCTGTCTATGTTTTTTCTTTGATAATTTTGTTTACGTTGGCTTGGCCATGTTTTATGCCTTACCTTTTCGCTGCTTTCCTTTTGCATTGTACTGTTTGATTTTTCTTCTCTTTTATTAATAAAATGTCAGTGTTTCTAAAACATTTGTGGGTTTGAGGAGAAACGAAGAACGCGGTTTTAGGCGTTGAAGATTTCGCGGTTCGAGCATGGTCTAAGTTTTGGGTTTCAGACAAAAGATTTTATTTTTTTGGTTGAAAGGTAAGGTTGAAGAGGCTCTGATACCATGTTAGAAAGTGTAGGCATCCATCTCAAAACCAATTGGCTATGAGAGGAATAGTTCACCTAATCTTATATATATGTTGAAGAATCTTCACCTTTTCAATGTGAGACTTTGCAAAATAATAAAAAGGAGTAGTTCTCTATTTCACACAAATAATGATACAAATGGGTTACATAAATAGTAACATTTCTGACTAGAAAAGGAAAATAATAATAATAAAGAAATAATATAATAAGGTATTTCCGCTTATTATATTTAAAAAGATAATTGTAAAATAAATATAACCAACACTCCCCCTCAAGTTGGTATGAAGATATTTTTCATTGCCAACTTGATTACCATCTTATCGAATTGTCGCTTTGGTAGACCTTTAGTAAGAATGTCAGCTTGTTCAGAGGTCGGCATATAGGAAACACAAATAGTTCCATCTACAATTTTTTCTTTTATGAAGTGTTTATCAACTTCAATATGTTTAGTTATATCATGGAGAACAAGATTTCGAGCGATGGAGATAGTCGCCTTGTTATCACTGTACATATGTATTGATCTTGAATGGACAAACTTAAGCTTTTCCAAGAGTCTCTTTATCCATATACCTTCACAAATACCATAGACTAAAGCCCTAAACTCAGCTTCAGCACTGCTTCTTACAACCACACTTTGTTTCTTGCTATGCCATGTGACTAAATTTCCTCCAGCAAAGGAGCAATAGCCTGAGGTTGACCTTCGATCTACGGTACTACCACCCAATCAGCATCTGTGTAAATTTCAACATTAAGATGATTCTGTTTTTTAAACAATATGCCTTTTCCAGGAGTACCTTTCAGGTATCTCAGAATCCTATAAACTGCTTCAAAATGAACAAGGCCTGGTGTGTGCATAAATTGGCTCACCATACTTACAGCAAAGGCTATATCAGGACGACTATGAGACAAATAAATAAGTCTTCCCACAAGTCTCTGGTACTTTTCCTTATCTTTTATTTCTTCTTCTGTAGCTGCCTGTAGTCTTGCATTTTGTTCAATAGGAGTCTCTGCTGGTTTGCATCCAAGTAACCCAGTTTCATTTAGTAAATCTATGATGTACTTTCCTTGATTTTCTATAATATCAGTCTTTGATCTTGCAAATTCTATACGAAAAACGTCGGGTCATCATTTTGAGGAACTTTCTTATCTCCAGTCAGGTACCCTACCTTGCCTTGGCCACAGATGAACATTCGAACACTTTGTGACCAACGAAGAAAGTTGTCACCATTTAATTGAATGGTTGTTATCTGAATGGTAGGACTATTAGCGGGTAATCTTGCAACTGGCGTTTTCTCCTCCATCCGGGCTGATAAAACCAAGATCACAGACAATTAGGCTTTGGTACTTAAGCAAATGCAGACCGAGACAGACCCTTGGCAGAAATTGCTGCAGACCGATCAGGAAGGATGGCGTATGACTTTCCACGATTGATCTGAGGCCGACGATAGATTTGACGGCTAGACACGATCAGACAGTGCTGGATTTGGAGGCGCCGACGCGATTTGGACGGCGCACCTGGACGACCCGATCTGAGATGACAAGGTCTGAGACAGACGCGCTTGGACGACGCGATCTGAGGTGACGCGGTTGGAGGCGAGGCGCGATCTGAGGTGACGCGGTTGGAGACGGGTGGATGACGCAATTTGAGGTAACGCGGTCGGAGACGGGTAGTCGGCGTGGTCTGAGGTGACGGCGCGGTGCGTAATGATGCGGCCGGAGTGGTGAGGTCGGACGGAGATGGGACGACTGTGATGGGGCTGTTGAAGGTGAAGTGAGGATTTAGGGTTTTTTCCTTTTTTTTTTAATTTTGCTCTGATACCATGTGCAAAATAATAAAAAAGAGTAGTTCTCTATTTCACATAAATAATGATACAAATGGGTTACTTAAATAGTAACATTCCTAACTAGAAAAGCAAAATAATAATAATAAAGAAATAATATAATAAAGTATTTCCTCTTATTATATTTACAAAGATAATTATAAAATTAATATAACCAACAGAGACAAATGGCCACAAAGTGAGTATCTCCAACAGGAAGCAATACTTTCTAGTTCTTTAGTCTCTTGTACAAGGAAGCTTAAACAACCACGATAGACTCTAAAAGAACTCAAATTGTTCTCTCTCCCATAGTGATGTTTGTCTTTCATTCAAGATGAAGAACCTCTTGACCATTTATTTCTAATTATTCTATTGCAGCTTGGGGGTGGTCTTTTTGTAGACATCAATTATTCCTTATGTTCCATAGAGAAAATTGATTGGTAGTTGCCTAAACTAAAAATTTCTTGGGTTTTTGGTTGAAGGACAAAGTTAAAGTGACGTGGATATGCATAGTTGTTTTTTTAGAGAGTTATTTTTATGGTCAGGATTTTATATTTTGTAAAGATGCATAATGACGTGGTCCCCTAGGCGGCATAATGGTTGATTCCCTGGGCTTTGAGGGTGTGCTTCTCTCAAGGTTTCTTGTTCGAGGCGACTGTGAGATTTATTTTCCAGCTGACCCCAAATTTTTGATTCTGATTGTAAGATGTATCCTGGTGCCACAATCTAGGGGCGGGCCAGTGGTGCTCGAGTTTAGAAGAGCAAAACTCCAAGTTTCTGGGTCATAATAAAAAATGCATATGGACATGGATTCACATAGTTAGTTTGTTTTTCTTAGTTGGTGTGATGGCCTTCTCTAATTAGCTTCAAGTTTTGGGTGGTACCATTCTCTTATGGGTTTTTATTGGGTTTCTCGTTATCTTGTATTTTATGGATTCTGGATTGGATTTTTCCTTTGTAAGTTGCGGTGGCTCATTGTAATTTTTCTGCAATCAATGAAATTTGTTTCTTTTAAAAAATATGCGTAGATAAAGCTTTTCTTTTTGTTTTTTAAGTCAATTTTCGTCCATCCATAATATATTAATATAAGCAAGTCTGTACTTTAAATAAACACAATAGAATAAGTTGTGTTAACCATTCTTTTTAAGATTTTCTATAATTTCCTTTTGTTTTGGTTTATATATCTTGTAACAATATTGTTTGTATATGAATTCATAAAAAGTATTTATCTAGAAGAAAACTTAAACATTAAATAAATATGGTCTGGACCAACTTTCAGCTGGTTTTGCTTTTATGTGCAGTTTGTAACTGAGCTTTCCATGGTCGTTTTGATACTTTTCAACTATATCATATGACAGATTACATGAAGCCCGACACAGAGACATATAATTGGGTGATCCAAGCATATACAAGAGCTGAATCTTATGATAGGTATGTTCTTCTTGATCATAAGTATTAGAGGTGGCGTTTAATTCTTGCGGGCCGATGTTACCTTCCTCTATTGTGGTATGATGGACTTTCTTCTATTTTATTTTTTTAAAACAAGAAACAAACTTCTCATTTATATGATGAAAAGGAAGAAGTGAGTTTACAAACTCCAAAAAGCAGTGAAGAAGAGAACAAAACAAACACCAGCAGGAAGACTGAAAGCTTAAGATAATAGAAGAAATCTAATTAGAGTTCAAAAGAGTTTGCAACTATAAAAGGCATAATGCTTCTGTCCAAGACAACAAGATGATCAATTCAATGTTTCTTACTTGAGGGTCCTTCAAGTATAGCTAAGTTAGGGACACCGCTCTGATACCACTTATTATGGGAAGGACAAACTGATAGAATCCAATTCTATCAAAGGGACACCTCAATCAATTGAGTCACTAGAATATACTTGTTGTACTCAATTAGGGTTAAAAGTACATTATATAGCCTATTGAGGCCTAACAAACTAACTACCCCAATTGTAACTACCTAACTAAGTAACTAATCATGTAACTAACTACAATGGTCCTAAGAGGATCCTATCAATTACCCGGCCCCCCAAAAATGCACCTTGTCCTCAAGGTATTTACAAGATAAAACTCGAAGAAATAAAACTTCTGTCTATGAAATCTTGAATGGCCAAGAACAGGCTGCTAACTCCATTTTCTTATCTATGTTTGAAATCTTCGACGACAAAAAATTATTAAGGCTGGGGTCGATATCAACGTTGGGGATCAACCAAGCACAAACGAAACGAGAAAGAAAACACCCGGTAGCAACCAAGAACCAAGAAACCAAGATGGAGCTATTCTTCATCTCTCTAATAAAACTTAAATTGTTGAACAAATTTCCCTTTAGCTGCACATTAGGAGATAATCCCTCCAAAGATGTAGCCATCTCCACTTATATCTGACCATTGTCACTGATATTTTGCCTTTCTTTAGGGTCAACAAATTGACTTATCCATATAAACTCTTCAGCTTGACTATCAAGGATCAATTTGCTCTTTTTCAATAGATCATCTTGACAAAAATTGTAAATTACCTCTACCTTGACTATCAAGGAAGTTTCATTTTTGTTCAGAAATTTGTTTCATTTTTGTTCTCTTATTTATGAGACCTGCAATACTCACTATTTTTCTACGTATTGTCTCATTGTTTTGAGTAGGGTGCAAGATGTTGCCGAGTTACTTGGCATGATGGTTGAAGACCACAAGCGTCTACAGCCTAACATGAGAACCTATGCGTAAGTTGAACCTTAGTTTTTTTAGAAATTAAAGAAATTTTTCTCTCATTGCTTTGTTTGAAGTGAAAGATATATTCTTATACCTTTTTATTTTTTTACTTATTTTTTAATATCCGTGGATGTTTGGTCTGTTGATGCACATCTTGACTTTTCAATAATTAACTCTATGATATAAATTAATTCTTACAGTATATTACCCAATTACCTAATTACTTTCTTACGAGGAAGCAAACTCACAAAATTTAAAAAATAAAACGCTCCCTAGTCGTGTCCATCCTCTTGTAGATCTTTTCAAATTCGTACTGGAAAGTTCTCAGTTCCCAAAAAATAATCAACTATGGTATAAATAAAAACCAAAGAATGTCCTTCATGATGAAAGACTGGATGTTGTTTTGTCTCAACAATCTCCTTTCTATGAGCAAATAAGGTCTCTCTACTAGTAATGACATAGGAGAAGTTAACACTTGAATCCATGAGATACACAGAGGAGGAGGAGAAGATGGATGAGTCTCATTCACTGATGAGACAGTCATCTTTTAAGAATTGTACAATATAAGTTGTTTTTTTCTACCTGGATACGGTCTTTTAGGCTTTTACTCATTATTATTTCTGTTTTACCTTCTTTCTTTAATAGTCTTCTTTATCAATAAATAATAAGTTCATGTACCTTTTCAGGCTCTTGGTAGAGTGTTTTACGAAGTATTGCGTTATACGAGAAGCCATTAGGCATTTTCGTGGACTAAAAACCTTTCAAGGTGGAACAAAAGCTTTGCATAATGAAGGAAAATTTGGCGATCCACTTTCCTTATATCTTCGAGCTTTATGCAGAGATGGTATTTATCAATTTATCATTGTTAGTGGAAATAAGAATTTATTAGCTTTCTTGGCATATGATTTTGGAGCAGGAACGAGAACTTTGATGGATTTATTGTCATACTTATTCATGGTTTCTAGCAAGTTCTAGAGGTCTTATGAGTTTAGTGTTGATGCATGCAAGCCGGTTTAGAGCACACAAATATTAAAAGAAGTGAGTATATTCATGATTATTAAATATCCGGCTACACATGCCAAATGTAAAGTCTAAAAATAACTCTCATTTTAAATTCGATGAACGGTGAGGGATCACTAAATGTTTTTGTTTTGTTTTGAGATATCCTAAATGCTTTATTTGTAAAATGTAAATTCATAATCATAGAGCTTCTATTCAAATAAAATGAACACCGTACATTTTGATTTTGTATTTGATTAATGATTCTATTGGTTGATATAATTAAACTTATCTTAATCCATCAGCTTAAGCTTTGAATTGATTGGTGATTTAATATAATTCAACGTGTTAGAAAGTGTGGGCATCCATCTCAAAACCAATTGGCAATGTGAGGAGTAGCCAACTCTATCTTATATATATGTTGAAGAACCTCCACTTTACCAATGTGGGACATTTGCCACAAGGTG
>JBBMEG010000009.1:6371531-6382690 GCA_037832605.1 Cyclanthera cordifolia | reverse complement strand
TGGCTGACTTGCTCGCCGGGTTAGAGCAAGTGCCTCACGGTCGCTTTGCAACGACAACGAAGTTGGATCGTGACACAAAGCACCGGCATTATCGTGCAGTTAAAAAATTAAAGTCTTTTTTCTTTTTTGCAACCAAGTATCTATAGACGAACTTGTACTTTTGCCCCAATTTCAACTATTGAAGCTTACACTTTGGGATCCAATTCCTTTCTTCCATTAAATAAAATTCCGGCCACTCACTTTTAAGCCTTGACCAAAGTTCAACCTTGTGATTCAACTGTGAATGTCTGAGATATGTTGAAAATTTTCATCATTCCATTTTCCAAAAGAAATATCTAAACTGAAAGGCACAAGCCTGTTTTTTGAGTTGGCCTAGTGGTAAGATGGCCTTGGGGGAGTAGAGATTATGAGTTCAATATATAGTGGCTACCTATCTAGGAATTAATTTTTATAGGTTTCCTTGACAATCAAAGTCAACAGAAGGTTTGTCCGATGAGAATAGTCGGATGCTCATAAACTGCTAAACTGGTCCCATCACTTGCAGATATAAAAAAAATGTCTGTTTTAGGCATTGGCGGTATGATATTGTCGATAGGACATCGAGATTGAAGTTTTATTGTGAATGGCGGTCCTTCGTAATATCAGGGAAAGATGAACTCAAAACATCATGGAGGCTTTTCAATGCATTCTACTTATGGACCGTGGAAATGCATTTCCAAACATAGCTGCCTTATCTTCTCCAATATTATTCACAAGGTTGGCAGGGGTGATCAAACTCTTCTTTGGGAGGACAGATGGAAGGATGGGCTTGTTCTGTGTGATAAATTCCCGCTCATCTATCTTACCTTTGGTTTAAGGAGTTTATACCAAAATCATTTTTTATCCAGTTTCACAAAATTGGATATTGCCACTTAGAAGAAATTTGAATGATGCTGAAGTTGATGAATGGGCTCCTCTCTGCAATTTTCTTGATCAAATTGAGATTAATGGAGAAGATGACTCTTCGAGCTGGTCTTTTGAAACATCAAGGACATTTCCTTCTAGTTCTTTATAAAAGAAGTTGGCTTCTATTCACGATAATCAACAGAACCGAGAGTTTTACAACAGACTATGGAAAGGACCGCAACCAAAAAAAGTTAAATTCTTTGTGTGGGAACTTAGCAAAGGAGCCTTAAATACCAATGATAATCTGCAAATAAGTCTGAATTAAGTTGTGGTAGAATGGGAAATATGACAAAACTGTAGCTGCAGCCTACAGGTGACCTTCTGTAAAACTTGGAAACCGGGTGAGTTGAAACAAGATAAAGTAACATAAGTTCAATTTGATCATTGACATAGAATGGACCAACAATCCTTGGTGCCAGCTTAAGATTGGCATGCCTAGTCAAAGAACCTTGTAAATGAGGATGAAGGTCGAAATATTCCCAATCTCCCGCAGAATACTAAATTGACCTCTTCCATCAGAACATCAATACCAAACATCCTTTTTTATGCTTGTTGTGTGTGTGTGTGCCACCTCAAGCTTTGTGAGCAGTGCATCTTTATCCTATTCACTTTAGCTACTCGTGAGACCTATATTTTATACGAAAGGATAGAAGTAGTGATCAATCCTAGACAACTTCAAAGGAGTCTTAAATATGTAGATGTATGAAAAGCATTATCAATCCTAGACAAACTTTTCTTTTGAATTCAACCCAGAAAGTCATATGAATCCATTTGAATGTAATAAAGAACAAAACATTACTATCCTTTGAATGCCTACTAAAAGCGTGCAAAACAAAATTTTTAAGAAAGCCTAAACTCTTAACTATTCCAAAATATTTTAGTTTGCCCTCCTTTTCAATTCTACTTTCTCTCTTCCCTGAATTTTGCGTGTCAGAAATGTGTCTGACAGATACTTTATGAAAACAAAGTGTGTTTCCTAGGGGTAGCAATAGCATTACAACATGAATGGGTTTTTTTTTTTTTTTTTTTCTGAAACCGGGAAATCAAAGCTTCGATCCACTATACCTAGGGTAACCTATGCTCGTCCCTAGGCCGGGCACCGGGAGACATCGAAGAAATGGAGATACGGAAAGTGTCTACAAATTAATATCACAGATGAGTCTCAAACCTAAGTCCATGTTAACCACCTTTCCTTGGTCATCCATTTAAGGGGTGGTATGCTGTATTGTATCTTCATGAGTATCTTGGCATTTAAACTACTGCTCCCAAAACAAGTTGGTGTAAGCTTGGTTTAAATACCAGGCACACTTATTCTAGAAGCCATAACAAAATGTTATGTTACGATAAAACGGGATGTTGCCTGTTGATAGTCGTTTTTATTGTAAATCTGAAAGTGTGATGTTAATGAGAAGTGTGATTTAATACAAGGTAGGGTCCTTAGGTAAATAGTACAATGTAGGGTTCTTAGTTTGTAATTTGGCTAAGAAGTTAGCTTTAAGTAAAATGTGTGGAATATGAGTGTTGACATAAGTTAGTTAGCTTTAGAGAAAGTCTTGAACTCTTGAAAGTCAAAGAGAGAAGTTTTAACATGCTTTCTCTTTGGGGATGATTTTCTTGGGTTACAAGTTTGTCGTTCCTATGGCTATGAAATTGCCAATCCAAAAGACAAAAATATATGTGCATGAACCAATATCAAAATTTATTGCTGCATTTTGTTCGAATCCTCTTTTTTTAGTGGTAAGAACTAGCTCTGCGTGTGAATCAGGTACATTGAAGAAGGTGGACTCACTGGAGAACGCAAGAGATGGGTCCCTCGAAGAGGGAAAACTCCTCTTGATCCTGATGTAGATGGATTCATCTATTCAAATCCTATGGAAACATCCTTTAAGCAAAGATGTCTAGAAGATTGGAAGATGTACCACCGAAAGATTTTGAAAACCTTGCAGAATGACGGACTTGCAGTTCTTGGGGATGCATCTGAAGCTGATTATCTTAGAGTCGAGGAGAGATTGAAGAAAATTATAAAGGGTCCTGATCAAAATGTTCTAAAGCCAAAGGCTGCAAGCAAGATGATTGTATCAGAACTAAAAGAAGAACTGGAAGCGCAAGGTTTACCAATTGATGGAACTAGAAATGTTCTTTACCAGCGTGTTCAAAAAGCAAGGAGAATAAATCGGTCTCGTGGTCGACCCCTTTGGGTTCCTCCAGTGGAGGAGGAGGAAGAAGAGGTTTAATTAGTCATTTGATGTTCATTTTAATGAAACAATAAGATTCATTGAAGATTCTTATTAACATTTAAGTACTTTGCATCTTCAGGTTGATGAAGAGCTGGATGAACTAATTTCACGAATAAAGCTTCATGAAGGAAATACAGAGTTCTGGAAACGCCGCTTTCTTGGAGAAGGCTTGGACAGTAATAATGTAAAACTTTCTGAAGATGATGAGTTAGAACCTCTTGATTCTTTGGATGATGTTGACACTGTAGAAGACGTTGCAAAGGAGATTGAAGAAGAAGAAGCCGAGGAGGAAGAGGAGGTTGAACAAACTGAGAATCAAGATGGAGAAAGAGTTATTAAGAAGGAAGTTGAAGCTAAAAACCCTCTTCAAATGATAGGTGTCCAATTGTTAAAAGATGTTGACCAAACCACGACAACATCCAAAAAGTTAAGGAGAAGAAGTTCTCGAGCATCACTCGAGGTATGAAAACTCAAAACCTCTAGTTTATCCGGAGGATAATGAGGTGCCAACTGCATGAGATCCTCATTAACTAAAATATGCAATCAAGATTGGAAAGGAGAAAAACAGCTCTAAGTTATGTCATATGTGTAAATACTAGTTTTGGGAACTATATCTTCAAAATTAGCTTCTTAGTGATGAACTGATGTTTTCTTTGCATCTTTTACCCATAAAATTAAAACGATCCATGTATGCTTATATTTCCTACTTGAATATGTGGACGCAGGACGATCGGGATGAAGACTGGTTTCCTGAAGATTTATTTGAAGCATTTGGAGAGTTGCGAAAGAGGAAAATCTTTGATGTATCTGACATGTACACAATAGCTGATGTTTGGGGTTGGACTTGGGAGAGAGAACTGAAGAACAGACCTCCCAGGAGGTGGTCACAGGAGTGGGAAGTGGAGATGGCTATTAACATTATGGACAAGGCAATTTTTCTCTACCTTTTTTTGTTTATTTTTCTTACTGTCCTTTTTATCATATTATTTTCTCTTCGATCGCTTTTAACTTTTCATTAGGATTTGTGTGAATTATGATCATGGATAAATATTTATTAGGTTTACTTGGTAGTAGTTTTGACTCTTGATGATTAATTAGGACTTTGCACCTTTCTTTTTCATTCCTACACGTGCATTTCTTGTGTTACAGATACATAAATGTCTAGCACTTAAAACTATGATAAAGCCTTTCAGTCTCTTTCTGTATGAATGGCCATGAAATTCTTAGCATTGGAAGACAATTGGTTGCTGAATGTAGGAATATTTTCCGTTTCCAATCTTTCATTTGCGAAATCAATGCCTTGAAAACTGTTTGCTTTGATCTCTTGACTGTAGCATTATTTTTTTTATTTTTTATTTTTATTAGTTCAACAACAATTAGGCTTGAATATGATTCAAATCTATGACCTCTTGGTCTGCTGGCCAGCTATTTCTATTGTTGTCCTTTATTCTTCTCTTTTTTAAATTTTCTTGTCTATCCTTTCATTCAACATTCTCCTTACTATTACAGGTGTTAGAATTGGGTGGAACACCAACAATTGGCGACTGTGCCATGATCTTGCGAGCTGCCATAAGAGCTCCGCTACCCTCTACTTTTTTGAAAATCTTGCAGACAACCCATGGTCTTGGCTATGTATTTGGGAGGTACACTTGTTTTTATTGATTTATCATGTCCCTAAACCCTACAAAGTATAAAGAAATTAATAAATGAAACTTGGAGTTGGACTAAGAATTTGGTAACTGTGCAAAGACTAGATATTTAATTTTATGTCATTTTTCACTTTTGTGTCTCAATTCTAAAAATAATTATTTCATTTTTTAGTTTCCTTGTTTTTATGACTACTTTCTACACATTTTCGAAAAATAAATCAAATTTCAAAAACTAACATTTGAGATAAACTAACACATGAGAAAGTAGTTTCACATCCCCAAATTATACCTTGTAATAAAATTTAGGCCACAAAGTTATATCTATATGTTTAACTCTTGGGTCGTCTTTGTATTGCAGCTCTTTGTATGATGAGGTTGTCACCCTGTGTCTTGATCTTGGGGAACTGGATGCAGCCATTGCAATTGTAGCAGACCTGGAGACCACAGGAATTTCGGTTCCCGATGAAACGCTCGATCGGGTAATCTCCGCTAGACAGACGAATGATGTTGTGCCCAAACCCAATTCAGCCATTGACATTACACCCAATGATCATAGTTTAGCCAATGATGAAGCACCATAGTCAATCAGTTTCTGTTCTTTATTCTCGTTTTGTACAGTTCAGTTCTAGGTTTGGCAGCAAAAAGCTTTAGGGTAATGTATTTAGAACGTTGAAGTTGAAATATTTTGATTTCAGTGACAATATTTGAAAAAATTTTGTTTATCATGGGGGAAATCAATACTTTAAATTTGTTCAACCGTTAGTTTAAAATGTTTTACCTGTCTGCCAGCAAAAGCAGTAAAACAGTGGTACTGGTGTACACCCAGTAACAGAGGTTACGAGTTCAAATTTTCATCTCTGATGGTATTAGAACTAAAAAAATGAAGTTTCATCGGTCTCTAAGTGGAGGACTCGTAAACTGAGGCATGTGGCGCTTCTATAGATACTTCTTTAGAAGTCTCAAGTTCCAGATTATTGAGTTAAAGCATAATTATAAATCTTTATTTTTTTTTATTAGGCTCCTAACATTGAAACGGGTGCATGTGCTTCAAGTAGAACGACAGTTAAAGAAAAAGAGAGAAGATTTTTTTATTGATCCTGTAAACTCTATTTTTCTCTTGAGCCTGGACATAATAGTTCATCGAAATTTAAGGCTTATTTTATTGGAAAATTTTAGTGGATAGCCACTATTAAAAAAAAAACATATTTGGTCAAATTATAAAGTATTAATAAAATTATAAAGAAAAATAGAACTCCAGCATATGTTGTACAACCCTATGAAACATAATGAAGATTCAACGATCGAAACGCATTTCTTGCGCTGTTATTCACCTATGTGGTTTACAGTTTTGGAGACGAAGACCAAATTGAAGTCTTATTTAGCGTCCTGAAAATTCAAAAAAATATTCTTTATTAATAAAGACCATATTCTGAGTAGGAATCATATCAACCATAAATACTGTATTATGAATAAATAATAAATTATTTTATTCATTATAAGATTATTATGCTGTATTTATTATCAATGATTGTACGTAAATAAGTATACTTTGTATATGTTACATCTATATATAGAATCATAGTCGGTAATATCGGTATTGTTTTGAGGTAATCAAGTTCAACACCATGGTCATGGCGGTATTTGTAATCTCCTCCCTCAATTTGTACTAAAAAAAACATGATATTTTGGCTAAAGCGAGCATAGTGATCATGCTTGTCCAGTGCATGTTGCACGTGGCTGCATGCATCCTTATACCTCTTTTTATCATGTTCTCCTAGTATATGATTTACTTTTCATGTTGTTATTTTCTCTGGGTTTTGATGGCTCCTTCCAATTTGACGTGCAAGTCTATCACATCAAATATGGCCAAAATATACTATAGGGTATGACTTCTTGAAGTTTCTTTCCTACCAAGTTATATGTTGAATGCAATATAGTTGAAGTGATCTTTGTTGTATTTCCATACAATCTTTCAAAGATAAAATGTATTTCCAAACCTTCTTTCTTCCTTTTTCTAAAACTTTTTCACGAGGCCCGTGATGAAGGTTACACCATTTGTGCCACCTGTTTTGCGTTTTTGTTTGGTTGACTTGCTCGTTGAGTTAGAGCAGGTGCCTCACGATCACTTTGCAAACACAACAAAGTTGGATCGTGATAGTTGGTATCATAGCTTTGTTAGCTTCATTTGAACATTTTTGCAAGAATGTCCAAAAAGAAAACGATGGGCAGGGCCCACGTTGACTGGTTGGTTGAGTTGGAAAAGAAGATGATCTATCTAAAAGAGCTCACTAACACTGTTTGGTTTTTATAATCTCGACTGGATGAGATCAGTTCTAAAGCCGACAGGATCGATGCGGTAGCTGGCCGCGTAGACGGGATGCCTGTCCAAGAGTTGATGATAAGGGTCGAGACCCTTGAGGATAAAACCACACGACTTGTAGTGTTCGAGCATGGTGACAGTTCATCGGGTTTTGTTGCCTATATAGAAGAGCGTGTTGAGAACACTGAAAGTGCTTAAAGGTTTATTACTCAGTTAGTCACGAACCTTTCCGAAAATGTTAGAGCGGCACTCGATGACCTAAAGATAGAATTAGGCAAGTTGAGTGCTCGCAATGGGGAATCAAGCCTCACTTAGAGGCATTGTTTAGTTGAAAAAGGTTAACCTGCCTGAGCCAAAGCATTTTCATGAGGCTTGGGATGCCAATTAAGCTTTGAAAAAATTTCTATTCGACATGGAGCAGTATTTCAAAGCCACAAACACTGTAGTTGAAGAGTCGAAGGTCACTCTAGCCAAAACGCATTTAGAAGACGACGCTAAACTATGGTGGCTATCGCTATACATGGACATCCAAAAAAGAAGATTACTATCGACACATGGGAAAAGCTAATGCAAGAGTTGCGCTCTCAGTTTTTCCCTAAAAATGTTGAAATCCTAGTAAGACGTAAGTTGTGTGAGCAAAAACATGCAAGGTCAATCCGAGACTATGTCAAGCAGATTGTGGGGCTAATATATGACATTCGAGATATGTCAGAGAAAGACAAGGTCTTCTGTTTTGTTGAGAGACTAAAGTCACGGACAAGGTCAAAAGTATACGAAAAAGGAGTTCAAACCTTGTCAGAAGCCTATGCAGTTGCAAAACGATTGTTTGATTTAAAGGTTGATGGCAACAGTGAGAAAGCTCAAAAGATGTGAGGGGGGACAAAGTCTCTCCGTGTCGAGATAGCAGGAACATCCGCTCTAATTCTCCAAAAAGTGGGGTTGTAGACCGACCTTGTGAAAGCAAAGAACAAGGGTCGCCTCTAACTTATTTTTTATACAAAAGGCACCATAAACTATTTGATGCCTAAGCCAGACTGCCCTCAATGCCCTTCATGCGTCACTCGAAGAAAAAGCAAGAGTCGTAGAAGATGATGAACCTAAAATGGCACAGCTTATAGTCCTTGAAGAAGAGGAAAGAGAAAAATCCACGTATCAATGCGTTAAAGTACCTCTTAGCCTTGCAGAAGAATGTTGTGGAGTCGAATGAGTCATGAAGTAAAGGCCTACATGGATAAATATAGGGCAACGAAAAGTAGTATGGTAGACTTCAGGGCCGCCCACAACTTTATGTCCAAAGCAGAAGTAAGATGTATGAGTGGCATAGAGATGAAGGACGAATGAAAGCCTTCAATTCTGCAACCTTACCAGTGTTAGAACTCGCAAAGAGCGTGAGTGTCAAGCTAGGATATTGGACCGACAAAGTTGATTCGTGTTAGCCAAGATAGATGGGTTCGATGTCATATTGGGGATGAAGTTTCTCCTTAAACACAAAGTCATTCTCATCCCACTCACTGAATGCTTAGTCATCACCGGATCGAACCCTACCACTATGAAGACCAAATGAAGCACCAAAGTGGCATACACTTGTTATCGACCCTCTAACTGAAAAAGGGCTCAAGTGACTGCCGAGACAACTGGTCTTGAGTCGAGAGGTCTTCAACATGGGAGACAAGGTAGAAATCTGTGATGAGGCAGAAGTTCCTCGATAGTGCGCCCATGTGCGTGAGTAATAGGGTAAGCCCGAAGTAGCGCCCTTCTAAAGAGACTAGTTCGCTGGTTCCTGTGCATAATGTCTTTGAAGTCTTAAGTGAAGAGACAGACCAAGCAAACAACAAGAGTTCCAGCCTGCAGAAGTTTCTTGAATACAAGCATAGAGTAGTAAACACGGAAGTTCGTTAGGACCGCAAGGACAATACGAAAAGTCCATCGAATGATCTTTTAAAACTAAAAAAGAATGATATTTTAACCATGTTTAAAACTAAAAAAGAACGAAATAAAATTTTTGAAATTTGGAAACACATTAAAATTAAAAAATAGAATATTTATGAGGTTATTAAGTACAAATTGGGTGAGGAATATCGATTTTTAAGATTGAACTTGTGATGTGGTGTTGAACTAGATTACTTCCAAACAATGAAATCAACACGTCACCAACCCTTTCAGCATAAATAGTCAATTCTAGCCTCCTTATTTTAATTTGATCAACTTTTTAAAAATTTCCTACATATAAAAATATTTCCATTCTTGTTTATTTTCAATCAATTTCATTTAATTTGAAGTAATCCATTTTACTTGATTAAAACCATCAAAATTATTAATTTGTGGTCTTAATTGAAACTATATATATTCGAATTTGTTCTAAAATCTCATCCATAAAATTTTTTTTCTTTTTTATTATTCATGAAAAGTTTTTATTTTAATACAAATGGAAGAATGGGACAACAAACCTTACATACCCTCACAGATATTCGAATTACTGATCGAATGGATGTTAATGCATTATTAGTATCAGTTAAACTATCTTCTTTTTCACAAAAGTCTCATTTAATATAACAAAAATTGTAATTGCCACAAACATTACGCTAACAATATAATGAGTACTTATCAGAAAGAAAAAAAAACATTATTATGAGAGTCTTACACAACAAAATAAACACCATAACTAGTAGAGTAAAGTTGAAGCAAATCCAAATTAAACAAAGTAAAACCCACTAACAAAAGGTGAGATTGATTTATAAAAAAAACATATATTTAAAAAAGTGTGAGATTGCTGCAAAATCACTCAACTCAGAACTATGTTTGTTGCACATCATCATTTTTTCGTGTTGTAAGCTGGACTCTTTCAAAACCGTACACTATTTTTCTCAATTCAATAACTATTTTCAAATGTAGGAATGACAAGACAAATTGAGGTCGAGGATACACATTTCAATTGATCACTATGGGGTGTTTAAAAACTCGACAACCCGAATAATTCCAACTAATACAATCTAATTTGACAAATTGAGTTATCAACTTATTCGGGTTATGTTTAATTCAAATAAATAAAATGAGTTGACTTAAAATATATTTAGGTTAACCAAATCTAACTGAAATTTATAATTAATTTTTTAAAAATATTTTTTATCTATAACAATATTGCATACGCTTATATTTATTTTATTTAATTATTATTATTAGGCCTTTCATTCTTTTATATTCTTCAAAATATTTTAAAATCTTTATAATGTCACATGTGATATAAATTGAAATTGTATTATTAATAGAAGTTATCAGGTTAGATTCTATATGCCATCTATTTTTGTGGCTTTTAATCATCTATTTGCTTTATGATAACCTTTTTATAACAAGTCTATGACCTAGGATAATATGTATGGATAATTAATTAGATTAATTTTGAATTTAAAGTAACACACAAGTTCTTGGCGCGTTTAATTTCATGCTCCTACGCCCCGTGTGGCTGCCTAAAGTTTCGATCGAAATCATCTGAAAAAGTAGCTGTGTGGAGTCCATCAAACGATCATATGAACTGAATAGCCACACACGTGGACTTGTCGGAGCTGTTGGTGTGTGAACATATTGCCTGGCAAAGGGATATAATATATAGAATCGATATTGTTAATGCCGAAAAATGGTCAACGGTCTATCCACAGTACTATTTGTTTAGTTGAGGACGAAAGGGCCTGCAAAAAAGATAGATTTATGGCACACTGGTGTGGTGTGAGCCACAGGGCCTCTGATGCCTAAGTCAGAAACGGAATTAAGGGAATAAGTAAGAATACTAAGGATAGCTCAAGGTACTTAGGTTAGGAATCGCCCATTGAAAGGGAGAAATGAACTGACTCTTATAGCAGCCGGCCTTGTAAGCGTTGCGGCTCACTTATGGCGATGTAACGGTCGACCGTTTAGAAACGTCCGCCATTAAGTCGGGTATGAATACCGGCATAACTCCTGGCCGTTACCCTTTAGAGGTGTAACGGTTTTGATTCTGGACTCGGTCGACTCTTC
>JBBMEG010000009.1:6343303-6370238 GCA_037832605.1 Cyclanthera cordifolia | reverse complement strand
GCAAAACTTTTATCTACTTGAAACTTGCTGCGTTCTAGGATGTTAACAAGAGTTTGCAGCTTCTCTACATCTTGAATATGCACAAAATTCTATCTAGACTGCAAAGTTTATCACTAATCCTATTCTTTCAAAAATCAACTTTTACTGGAAGAGAAAAAGCTCATGCAGATTGGAGGATGAACCTTAGCTAAAGCAAGAATTGATGATGGGAGAATCCATAAACCTTCTCCACATATCAAACCAGAGGCAATGGCAGGAACCATCCATCCTGCCTTTTCACCATTGAAATAATGCCACACAAACACAATCAAGCTCCCCACACACATATCGATTGCGAAGTAAGCGCCGACAAGGAAAGGCACAGCCATGGCCATTGGCAGTGGGATCCATTTCCCATATCTTTCAGGTGTAAGATCTCTCATCAAATTGGCTGCTATGGCAAAGCCAAAGAAGCCATAACATAGCTGCAAGCAATGCTGAGGCAGAGCTGAGAAGCCTTCAACTCCTAAGATAGCCATGTTTCGATATATGATGGCGTATGGGACCTTATATTCGCCGTCTGGGTTGGCCAAATCAAAAGCCTTGTAGAACACAAAGAATGTGAGAGGAGCTACAATACAGCCTACAGCGGTCCCAATAGCTTGGCTTAGAAGCATGGATCTTGGAGATGTAAGTGTGAGATGACCAGTCTTGAAATCATGCATCAAATCAGAGGAGATTGAAACAATAGACTTAATCAAACCACATCCTATGAGTCCTGCAACTACACCATCATTTTTACCTGCCAAGGCAGCAAGCACGAATAGAGCCACCTTTCCGTAGTTAAATGCCATATTCATGTCAGTTAGACCCGCACCATATGCGTTGCAAAAGCTAAGAGACGGTGCCAAAGTATAGGCAACAACTATGTAATACCACTTGACCTCTGGGAACATGAATGGGATTACGATGATAGAGACAATGGAGAAGAAGATGTACCCTGTGATCGCCACCCATATTGAAATACCTTCTCTTAAGAATACTTCATTTCGTCGATGATCATCAAAATTTTGGATCGGGTCATCTTGGACTGCATCCATGTAAAGACTATGTCATAATTAAACAAAGGAAATTTGGATGTAGCATTATGCACTAGGCTAGTGTACATGCTGCAAGTGGTGAGAGGTAACTTAGCTTCATGCTAAGATTGAGCAGATACAAATTTGAAGGCAAAAACATTTAGAATCATTATTTTACATGATTTTAGCTTCTTGTTGGTTGATTTGGCATACATGCTCAAGCCCGTGAAATACAGAATTTTAAGGAAATGATAGAGTCCATCTCCAAGTATCAGAGAAATTGATACAAATACCTGCACAAAACAAGGGAACAAGAAAAACAATTCAGAACAAACTTCAATAGTGATGTACATGTCAATGAAACACCTGATTTCCTACTTTTTACCTTGTAACCATTGAGGCTTTTCATACTGCTTTGTGGTAGAGATCCCGGATACCAGTCCCCTTTAAGTCCTTCCATTAAGGGCCACATTATGCCCCAAGAAAGAATCGCACCGAGAAGCAACGACAAGTTCACAAGATGGGAACATATCATCCCAGCTCCGATATATGTCATGCTGAAATCAAAGTAAAACCTGCAAAACATGTTTGCCAATCAGTTTGAGGGAAAAAAAAAGCCAATTTCAATTTTCAAGGATAACAAAGCAGATGCAGATGTGCAAGATCTTGAGCACCCACGAGTTTTTCCAAGCTTTCATTCCAAATGTAGGAAACTGTGAGAATCCACATTTGTCTCCCCCAGAATAAAACCATTGGAATAGAGCCCATAGAAAACTGAATGAAAAATATTTCATGAATCCATAAACCTGCATCCTGGCAACATCAAGAAAAAAAGGGGGTTCTTCTAAGTTGTTTTCAACTCAAGTTCCATAAAATTCAGCGTTAAAGACTATACTTCGGTTACAAAAGCTATGGAGGATTGCATACTTCGCGATGTTGTCTCCTTTAGGTGTGTGGAAACCATTAATAAGAACAGCAGTAGCAGTCCCACTTGGATAAGTTAACTTGTAGTCTAGTATCATGATCTGCAATATAATCCAATATGTTAGTTGATAGAATCAGATTTACCACAACTCATCAGCTTAAGCGTTTGAATTTATTGGATTGATGATTTAACATAATTTAACATGGTATCATAGCAGGAGATCCGCAATTCAAATCCCTGTAAAATCATTTCTTCACCGATTAATATTAATTTCTACTTATTGGGTGTTTGTCAAATTTTCAAACCCACGGGGCCACAAGTGAAGGAGAGTATTAGTTGATGAAATTAAATTTACTCCAACCTTTCAGTTTAAGGTTTTGGGTCGCTTTACTAAATGCAACTTAAACCATACAAAGTTCTTAAAGCACATAAATTGTGTCAGAAAGAAATATACCTTTCTGAGGGGAACCATGGCAAGAAGTCCAACAAAACTACTGACGGAGAGGAAGGCAGTCATCCAACCAATTCCAGGTTCTTTGGTGCTTCCAGGAGCATTTCCATCAGTCTCTACGCCTGCTTGCTCGTATATCTTCCTGCTCAAACCAAACAAGTACGATCCAAATCCGCCTGCACAACAACAACAATAACAACAACATGAATATCGAACACAGAAACAAATCATTCCCATATAGCAAACATTTGATCAGCAAACACAGCTCTCTGACCTCCAACAGCAATGCTATAACAAGCGACAGCAGATGTCTGAATTACAGTATTTTCCTGTCGTGTAAATGGAGAGGATACAATTCCAGCTTTCTCAAGCAGCGTAGTCCATGTCTTTACAAAAACAAAGGCAATAAGAGCAGCAGAGACATTCAAATTTGGAACCAAACCTGTTGTAAGATTAAGCTTCATCACTATTACACTGTACATGATTCCTATTATTATACTTGCAATAACACCCCGGATCGTTATCTGTTTATTCCAAGGTGCAATTCTTTTTACATCATCTGCCTCAGCTCTCGTCTTCTCTTCCTCTACACTTTCAGCACTCTCTATTTCTGCCACTTCTTCTTTGTTCGAGTTCCTCATTTCAATAACAAAAACTGTTGAATCTAATCCAATTCAGCTTATCTACAATTTCCATAGTTTGAAGCATGATGTAACTACTAAATATAGTTCTGTATCAGATGTGAATAAAGAATTCAAATTCAACCCCATTTGAGTACATACCTTTGATTTATACTTCTGGATGAAAATTCAAAACTTTTGACTTGGGGACAGTCCTCTTGCCAGTTTTTTCAAAGGCAAGATACTCAAACAAAAAGAAAAGAGAGAAAAGGGGACGATTTTCAACCTTGAAGTCCTCTATCTCTGCTTTGAATCTTGATCACATTCAAAAAAGGGGATTTTGAAAACTCTTTTAGTCTCCCACAACTCTAGCCAACAACCGTAATGAATGTCACCATAAGAAGAAGCCCCAATTTTTATAGTGAGGCAGCTGAGCGGCGAAAGTGGGAACTCAAAATCCTGCCAAGCTGAGTTTGAGGTCAAGTTCCACCAAAGATTAGAAAGTTGACTTACCTTGCTGTGTTAATGAAGATATATGACACCGAACAGATTGCCCAATAACAGTACAAAGATTTGAGCTGGTTCGTGAAAAGGTAAAGGAAGAAAGGGAAAAAGAGAGAAAAAAAGAGTTGGGGTTCATTCAGTTTGAGCTGTACAGCAAGAAAAGAGGCACTAAGTCGCAATTTATAGCCAAATTAAGAATATTTCATTGTTGAGTTTGAGTTGGTATCACTGACATATTATCATCTACTCGGTCAGTAATTCGAGTTTTCGTAGTATCTTTTCTATAAGATTTGTTGCGCTCCTCTCCTAATTTGTACTGAAAAAAAAAAGAGTTAAATTAAGCATAAATCAACTGATACTAATGATATATTAGCATAATAGCATCCACTTGATCAGTAATTCGAGTGCTCGTAGTGCCCCTTATGTAAGATTTGTTGTTCTTCTTCCTAACTTGTACTCAAAAAAAAAAAAAAAAAAAATTATATCTATTCCAAAATTTCATTTGTTTGCTAATCCATCGAAAAAAGATTTAGATGGAGCTAATTTTGGTTGATCACTAATCAGCTTGGACAAACAAAAGACAACATTTTTATAGCTATGGTTGGTGACCGGATTGATTGTGAATTGATCCGACGGTGTTGAATCAATGAGAGGTTTTCTATCCAAACGTCACGTGGGGGTGGGATCCACACTACTCATTGATTAAAGAAAAGCAATTAATACAAAAGAAAATATGAAAAGAGATTTGTCTTTTTAAGAGAGAATTAGAAAGGAGTGTATAAAGTTAACAGAATCCCAAACCTCTTCTCTTTTCTTCATCACATTACAAAACGCAAGTCTTAATTGTACATTAAGGTCTTAATTAAGTTGATTACTTTATGATAATTGACATTTAATTCTTTTCTTAAGCTTGGAGATTTGGCCAATGTATTATTAAACAAAACTTTAATCAAACTTTTCAAATACTAACCACACAAATTATTTCATACCAATAATTGAGATGATACTTTTGATATTTCTGTACATTTAGGATATTTTATTGGACACTTTTTTTATTTAATTTCCAGCCATATTTTATTGCAAATATTATTCTTAACCAAGTGTTTTATTTATTAAAAACATATCACTTTCGAGTGTAGCCATTTAACCGTAAAATTAAAGAGCATGTTTGAGTCTCCAAACTCTTCGGAATTAATTAGTGATCGATTAGATGGAAGTAAACTAATGATTTATTGGATGAGAATTCGGACAAACCAAACACTTGAGATGATCTGTTATTATATTTCCTTTTCATCTCTTCTACCATTCCAAATATGCATTATAATTAATTTGAAAAGTATTAAAGTTTGAGTCCTACATTCAATTGTTTTAAATTAAAAAATTAAAAAAGGCCACTTTTTGGTATTGCTCACTTTTTTTTTTATGCCAAACCAGCTTAAAAAGCAAAAAGAACTCTCGACTTTATTCAAATTCTTGAAATTTGTTATATTGTTGTAACTTTTTGTTTTTTTTTTCAATAAAAAAAAACACAACGACATATTTGGCTATGACAAGAAGAAAAAAAAAAGAATCGAAAGAAAGAAAAAAAACGAATAAATGAAGAGAAGTACGAATAAATTAGTAATTGATGAGATGAAAGTTGATAACCAAATAAATGAAAAGAGATCTTTTCGGTTTTCGATTGTTCTTCGGAGTACACCAAACATACGTAATAATTGAATAAAAAGAAGAGAGTGAAGCTTAGAATGTAAGCTGAGGTGTTTGATAAAAATGGAATGGAGGGTAATGATCGGAATAATGGAATATGAATTGCAATTTGGTTAAGTCTTTTGTGGTTCACACTACACAGAATTATTTCATTGGTGAAACTAAAACACTCAGTACTGTTGCGTTGCCTTTTCGATTTGTTCTTTCTATATCTTTGCTGGGATTCTTTTTCTTTTCTTTTCTTTTTTTCCCTTCATATAAATATCATACGTTTTTTAATTATTTATATGGAAAACTGAGCAATAATTCAACTATTTACTGCATTTAAATCAATAATAAGCCTCTTCCTATTTTCAAAATTGTATTATACTGATCCTTTTTTTATATATAAAAACATACAACTTTGTGTGTTTTTTTCATCTAAAATGCTACACATAAATGGAGATAATTGTGATGTCTAATAGATATAGGACTTTAGTTATATTTTCAATACAAATAAAGCATATTTTTAAGGCAATAATAATATATAATAAATATAATAACTTCCATCGGTTCAATATTTGATTGTTATGATAATAATATCATAGCGCAATGATGAGTCTTCGCAATTTCATTTTATTGATTAGATTGCTCGTTTGAGCTTAACGAGCTATGATACCATATTAAACAGTGTAAACATCATCTCAAAATTAATTGATATGAGGGGAATAACGCCCACTTATCTTATAATATGCTATGAGATCACCTCACTCTCATTCATATGTGGTATTATGCATTCTTTTATTGCTTATAAACTCAAACGGTTTATGTTCACCAACTTTGGTTTTAGTTCAGCACAGAACAACATCTTATTATAATATGTTTTGCTATAATATAATTTATAACACTTCATATGTACCCAAGATTCGAACCAAGATTTAGAACCTAGCTTTGATTCGACATTCCTTGCATCTTCTGCAAGATTTTGCCAAGCTACTTGTTGCTTTGAACAACGACTTCTAAGAGTGAAAACTATCATTACATGTCAACACATGTCATCTCAGGACATTTTGTTCTCATGAAGATTCTCAGGAATCATCGTACATAGAATCGCTCTAAGTTAAAGTAAGCTTGCCTTTAGACTTTCTCTTATTAAATTGTCTTATGAAAAGGTACACCATGAAAGATAAATAGTAGCTACTAGTTCTTTTAAAAATTTCTTCTTCATTATTTGCATATGTTCAAGATCTCTTTATCCAAATGTGATTAAAATTCATTCAAGATTCCATACTAAACTAGGGCGTTACATGCAATAGTTAATATCAACTCATATTAGATTTGTAGAGCAACTCGCATCAAAATTCAAAATAAGATTTCTTACAAATCGACCAACAGAGCATTAACCCAACGAAATTTTTATTCTCATTAATAAAAATTCAAATCTCTAATTTCTTAATTGTGGTTGAACTATAAAAATATTTGGAAATAGTAGTAAAGCCCAATTATTTGGTCCAAAATCAAAAGCCCAATGTTTGATCCAAATCGAGAGCCCAACAACTTTGTCCCAAATCAAAAGCCCAAACATTGGCCCGAAATTAAGCGCCCAATTCACTTCTTCTTCTTCTTCTTCTTCTTCTTCTTCAGTTCTGCGATCCATTCCGTCTCCCGACACCGAGGATCTCTCTGTTTAATTCCCTCGTTTTGGTTAACATAATTCCAAGGAGATAATTCACATCTTAGTTTGTCGTTGAATTTCATAGAAATCTTTCACCTGCTTTTTCCTGCTTGCATTTGGTGGGAGAGAATCCTCCATGGGGGTTTCGTCAGAGACCAAGTTCTTGCAGGAACTCATACTCTACGCAGCCAGTGCCGCGCTAAGCTGTTTGGTGTTGTTCGCAGGCCTTCGACACCTTGATCCGAACCGCGAGGCTTCGAAGAAAGCTCTCGAGCATAAGAAGGAGATAGCCAAGCGATTGGGCCGCCCACTAATTCAGACTAACCCTTATGAGGTACCTGTTCTTTTCTTTCTATTAAGGAATGACAAAGCATCGTTGCACCAATTTGGCTTCTTTGTTATAATTTATCTCTTTGCAACTTCCTGCACGGGACTAGCTTGTTATATGTTTAATGATCGGTTCGGTTGTTGTTTTATCATTTGCAAATGGGGCTGTGCGAGTGTTAGAGCGGATAATATATCAGTATGTTCTTCCATATACTTGTTCAAGGAAACCCCTTAAAAATGTGTATGAAAATGTGATTAATTACGGATTGAAAGAATGTGTCGTGTTGTGTCTAAGCTCAATGCCCGAGGATTCTTGATGTGTGGATATTTAAAACGCCATCAATCATTTTGCCTTTCTACAGGATGTCATTGCCTGCGATGTTATAAATCCTGATCACATTGATGTGGAATTTAACTCTATTGGAGGATTAGAGACCATCAAGCATTCATTATATGAACTTGTGATACTTCCTCTTAAGAGACCTGAGTTATTTTCGCACGGGAAGCTCTTAGGTCCCCAGAAAGGCGTATTGCTTTATGGGCCACCAGGTACAGGAAAAACCATGCTTGCAAAGGCTATTGCAAAAGAGTCTGGAGCAGTATTTATCAACGTTAGGATTTCAAATCTGATGAGCAAGTGGTTTGGTGATGCACAGAAGCTTGGTAAGCTCAAAATTTTAGATTATTATTTAACTTCATTCTTGATTCGAGGTTTTCCTTGCTCATTCTGGAAAATTATACTTTGTTATGCCAGTAATGATTCAATTTGATGCCGTAGTTTTCTTCATACTTTGTAGTGAAATTTGGTGTGTGTGTGTATGTTTATATGTTTATATATATATATATATATATATATATATATATCTTGGTTCAAGAGATTTTGATATTTCTTGACCTATGGATTTCTAAAAAAAAGGGCGTTCTTTTAATTGTATCTCATTCGAAGTAAAGAACAAAATTACGATCTAAGAATTACATTGCATTACACACAAATTTTAGCTGATACGGTACGGTAATTAAGATTGTTTAATTGTAATCATTCCAGTATATGATATGGAATCTAGTTTGTTCTCCAATTTTGATGCTTGACATCTAATCAGTATTTTTTTAACCTATATTTGCATCTCTGTTATAACCAGAATGCATTAATTCCAGGGGACAATAAAATGAACTGAAAAAAAAAACAGTTGTATGTTGATGACAGGGGATGCAATCAATAAATGGATCAAAGGAGATCTCATGTCATCCTATATAAAGCTAGAAGCCCACTGGGGTTGACTTGCTTTTGCTCTACGTAAAATTAGAATATTGTGTGAGAGTGATGACCTATAAAATAAACAATTCTCTTCAGTGACAACATAGCAATTAAGTGCATAAGAAGTGTACGTCTACTCCGAATTGATCATTGCATTAAAAAGTTTTACAATTGAATTGACCATAATCAGACAAATGCTATTTTGTCCCTTTTTGCCTTTATGTTTCAACTGATTTGAATAACTATTTTGCAGTGGCTGCTGTGTTTAGCTTGGCTTATAAACTTCAGCCTTCTATCATTTTTATTGATGAGGTAGACAGTTTTTTGAGTCAACGACGCTCTAGTGACCACGAAGCTTTATCAAACATGAAAACTGAGTTCATGGCTTTGTGGGATGGATTTACCACGGATCGTGAGTATCTGGGACTTCAGACTACTAATTTTATAGTTGCTGTTCTTTTACAATTTATCACACAAGAAAAAGGAAATATTCTTGTCTCTTAGTAACTTCGCCATGACCAGAATATTATTTATTTATTTTAATATCTAATTTGTATTGTTCGTTAGCAAGTTAGTTTAGGGAACACATTTGCTTGACGACTTCTATTCTGGTTCTACAGAGAATGCACGTGTTATGGTCCTTGCTGCTACCAATCGTCCATCAGAACTTGATGATGCAATTCTTAGACGACTTCCCCAAGCGTTTGAAATTGGGATACCCAATAAAAGGGAGAGGGCTGAGATACTAAAGGTGGTTCTGAAGGGTGAGAAGGTTGAAGAGAACATTGACTATGATCACATAGCTAGCTTATGCGAGGGGTATACTGGTTCAGACCTTCTGGAGCTCTGCAAGAAAGCTGCATATTTCCCAATCAGAGATCTACTTGATGAAGAAAAAAAAGGAAAACAGTCTAATGTAAGTTTATAATCGGCCCCATTTTTCTTATTTCTGATGTTTCATCTGCCAGCCATATTCAATCTTTATTCTGGAATTACAGTGTAAAACAGTAAAAGTATTTAGATATCCTTTGGTTGCCATATATGACCTTTTAGTGGACGTGACCTTCCTTCCCTCTTACTTTTCAGTCGCCGAGGCCACTGTCACAGTCAGATTTGGAGACCGCTCTCTTCTCATCAAGGAAGACAAAGGTTGTTGCTAGCGAGTACGCTGGATTAGGGTTGCAACAGACTGAACCAAGTGATCCCCATATTCAAGTAGTGTTGAGAGAACTCTCTAAGTTTGGCATTTCTCCAGAAAATCTTGGATCAGAAGAAGATGACTCTTGAGAGAGATCCTGATACAACTCCACTTTGGTGCAGGACAAACACACCCATGGTGAGGGAGAGGTTTCTGTTTCATTCGTTACATTGATGCCATAGTTTTAACATTGATGATTCTATAGTTGTCATCGGGAAAAGCCAAAAAAGTATCAAAATCTTGTTGATAGGTTTGAATAGTTGTGTTTTGGAATCTACATCAATATTGGTAAAATATTTCCGATAATTTACGCGTTTACATTTGTACAATAACCACAAACCTGTTCATGTGGAAGCTCTCTCCATATTTTGAAATGCAAATACTGCCATTACAAGCAAAAAGCAACACGACACTGACAAATTACTATGCTAGGGCCGAGTCTTATTGTTTGATAACTTACGAGATTCGATGATCTACCATAGGGCATGCAACCTCTAGCTTATTTATTGATTTAACTCTGTCAAATATCACCCTTACTTAAAAGCCGAGTCTTACTGTCTGATAGCTTACATCTGGAATGAGCATAGTATTAGTGATGGCATTAGATTAGATTACATTTTGTAATCCCTCAAACTTACCATCAGGATATGATTAATACTTTCAGGTAAAAATTGTGTTCACAATTCTGCTTCTGGCCTAACATTAAGAATCACTAATGTTATTTTCCTGCAGTGAAATTTTCCAGGGTGAAAATCTTAATTCTCTTGTTTGAAACCAAAACCATTTGTTTCCCATCATGATTTGAAGTTTCCAACGTAGTTGTAGAACTATATGTTGTTTTTTTTATTTGTTACTGTCAGAGATCCGTTTACGCACCCATCGACAATTTTTACAATATATATCATCTAATTTCAAGACATTTGATATCTACCAATGTATCTATCACCATAGAAAATTTTGCTCTACAGGTTTGGTTGATCCGATTGAGGCGATGAGAATTTAGGTCATATAGCTTAACCATTATATCAAATCATTACCTTTAAAAGTTGATTCTTGTTATAGAATTGTGTTATGTGGGAAAGTTACAGATATAAGCCATTTAAATACATATTTCCTTCATGCTCAACTTTTCAGCTTTATTGCAAGTTACTAGCAACTTTACTGAATATATTTTTAGCTTGTCAAGGTAATTGGTAAAAATTTAATTTTTAGGTTTGTTAGTACGACTTCTTTCAAAAGAAAAAAAAAAAAAAAAGCGTATCCGTATACTGATGTCAAACAAGCATATGGATCAGAAGCCGGAGGCTTTATGTAAACTTTGGCATAGGTCAGAGTTCTTGAATTCAATTGTAAGCAATGTTACCACAAAATGCAGTAGATTTTGTTGACTCTAAAAATAAGGGTTTCATATTGCTATATAAGTCAAGACCGACCTTCCAATTGGAAAGGTTGCTGATGAGTAGGAAATTGAGGCAGTCAACAGGCAATGGCTACAAGATGAAGAATGAGCACTTTGGTTTTGTTAAGTAGGCAGGCTAGTGCTTAAAAGAAACAAGCGACAGTAACCTGCGGTGCGGGGCTTTTGATTTGAGGTCTTAAAACTTGAAAAATATGAACTTCATGGCATTTCAATGAACATAAGATGTATCTACTACACTTATCTGAATTCATGCCAATATACACATAAACAAATATTATATTAATAAAAAAAAACAAAAACAAATTTCACATAAATTTTGCTGATTGAGGGAAGCTTAACGAACTCTGCTACGCTTAGCATCTGTAGAAGCAACTTTCAAGTCTCCAATGAAGAAAAGGATCCTCTCCGGATTTGTCTTCTGATAGGAACTCTTTTTGAACTCAAGGAAGAAAACTAGTCTGCCCATTCCGTGTCTACTTGAACCGTTGGCATAATCGATAAAGTAGTCGTTCTGGTCTCTAACTATATTTAGGCTCTTGGTTGCAGTTGTTACGTCACATGAATTGGAAATAAATATATACTATAACTTAAGTATTATTGAACATGGTTTTTCTTGACATTAAACCCAGGAAACACAACCTATGAGGTATTAAAGAGATCTTAAATTATAACCAATTGGAAGATTAAGGAAATTGTAAAGGATACCTAGTACTGATGTAGGTCTCCTTGAATTGAGTGAGGAGGAGAATATGGCTCAGTCCAAGTCGATCACATTATCTTCCATATGCAGTGTTCAATGACTTCGAACCAACTGGGTGATAAAATGTAGGATTGTCCTCTCCCCACCTCTTCTTCGATAAGTTCAACCACAAGATATTGTCTGAAGCTAAGGAGTTCCACTTCCTGCAAACTTCAAGCAGCAGGTTGCAGTGTTAACAGCTAATCGCCAATTGAAGCAATAAAGCAAAGGGTGGGGATCAACTATTGAAAAGTAAAGAGTAAATGTTCATATTGAGGAATCAAACTTCTTACCAGTTTTCTTGACATTAGGATCATGTAACCATTTTTGGTTCCCCGAAGCCTCATTTAACTAATAGACAACCCATCTGGGTTAGAGAAAGACAGGACTTCCCTCTTCATCTGGGTTTCATTTTATCAGAAGAATTTTTTATCTTCTACTCTGATCTTAAAGAAAATCTTCCCTTCAATCCAGACCAGTACAAGTATGAAAGAAAGAGTTGGGGGATCGGAGTGGTAATATGAAGTTCAAAGTCAAACTGTTATAATCAAATTAGGGGGAATTAATCAAGCAATGAGCAAGAATCATGGATAACGTATGTTTAGTTTACCAAAAATCTTATCCACGAAATTCTTCATGGTGAAATTTGCAGTAACACCTCATCCCATTTCTGCTGAATCAAATGTTAGTATTTTCATTTGTACCATAATTAGAAGATAAACTAGAGTGGAACTGAAAACAAGCTATATATCTAGCCAAAAACTTACACAAAGCCCAAACGGTTAAAAGAGAGAGATACAAACAAAATATACCTATATCACCTTTTTGCTGTATTTGGAAACCAAATGCTTAATATACAATAATATAAACTCGCTTTGTTTAACAAAATAAAAATGTGATAAGCTCAATGGCAGACTGATAGGGAAGTTAAAATAAACCTTTCACTTCAATCCCTTAGGCTTCCCAGTTTGTATTGCTTAAAAATACTTACAGAAAACTTCTCAATTTCAAGATAGCAACAACAACGCAGATTCCATTAGGCTTCCCAGCTTCTTTCTCAAGATGGAAACAGTGTTTCTTAAAGTTTTAGGCACTAATTCCTCCATGTCACCAGATTCATCATTCTGTAATGTGTGGAGCTTCCTTTTCAAATATGTTCGGAGACTAGCCTCTGCGACATTGACAAGGCAGACAGCAGGATTTGTGTACATAAATTTCATCACCATAAATGCAGCAAGAACAGGTTGATCAGCCTTTACAAGCTCTGATATGAAGATGGGGAAGGCAATCTTCCTGAAAAGCTGCAACTCTCTCCCATTGTTATTACTCAGGCATGATCCTTTCTGTTTAAGGCATATTATTTGGTCTTCTTGAAAGCGACGAGAAAAGTTTCCTGCCAGATAACAGAGATAGGAGAAAGTACTATCATAAGAAGCATTGATGACAATAGTTGATACAATTCCAGAGGTTAATACAAGCAATAAAAATTCAAGGTCCCCGCCCAATTCAAGTTCTGAGATTCCATCTCGTTTCAATTTATTTTCAACTGCATTCAGACTCTCCAATCTTAATGCTTCATAAGGCAACAACATCGTCAATTTCAGAGCCATAAAACAATCTTTATCATTTAAGATGTGGCTCAGGGTTTTCACATCGCCTTCACCAAGTAACATTCCACAAGATTTTGACAATGATTCATCAATTAATCTCAACACATCCTTAGGCCGAGAAAGTGAAATGAGTTTTTTAAAAATTTCAGTCCAACAGACATGTAGAGGGTGGAGTGGAAGGGCAGTCTCACAAACTTTATTCTCTGCTGGTTCTACTTCCTGAAAACTTTCCCACCCTTCATCCCAACAATCTTCACTCCAGTCATTTCCTCCACTTGCTGCTGCAGAGGCTTCAGCTTCATCTCTCTCAATTAGGAAAAGTCCTTCCCATTCTACCAAAATGGCCAGTAAACTATCTGCATGGACATCTGTAGTTGCAACTGCATATAATTCCATGAAGCAAGAAACTGCAGTCTCGATACTCAGAAGTTTATCAGATGTGACTTCCAAGTTGGGTGAGATTGTCGCTGCAAGCTGAGTTGACTTTAGGGCAACTAAAGTACTTTTAAGCCTGCTAGAAGTATCCTTATCGTCTAATGTTGTTGGAATACTAGTCATGTCACTTTCCTTAATTGTATATTGGAACTGATCCCAGCCTTCCCAAGGTAAAACATTATGCTCTATCTCGGATGAAAAACCTTTGATATTTCTACCTGTGATATACTGCATAAGCTCTAATACATAGACACGGGCAGAACTCGGTAATTGTAGATTATCAGAGAACTCAGCCATTCTTTCCCAAACTTTACCTCTGGTACTCCTTAAATTCTCCAGATCTCCTTCTAATCTACCAAGGGAGGACAACAAATGGTGCAAATTCTGGTGCTCATGGGAGTAATTGACCAAGTCTAGTAGAACAGGCTCCAACATATTCAGGTATAGACGAGAAATATCCAGGATCTCAATCTCAGTTCCAGAAGCCAAAGCAGCAGGATATAGTGATACAGACTCAGAAAACACCTGTTCTACGGCTCCAAAACCACAACGAGAAAAAACCATTGCTCTGCAGAAAACAAAAGCTTCAAAAGCAGAATTATCTAGTAAACCATATGTAGCATAGCTTACAATGGTGTTCCAAGCCTCACTTGGTGAGACACTATCCTCTATAACTAATCTAATAAGAACCTTAAGACAACACTTTAAACATTCAGGATTAAACTTCAAACATTCACCTCTTGTTTCAATTTCACTCATTTCATCTACCAATCTAATATAAAAATTCAAGAGGATGATAAGGCACTCCTGCCATGCTGAGCTATCGGGTATATCTCCATAGTTACTATATAGAGGTAAAGTTACAGTGAAATACTGCTTCATAACGTCCAAAGCATCTGAATGAGACAACAGTCTTTTATAAGTAGAGCTTAAGTCATAACTGTGCTCAAGTTGACCAACAAAAGCCTGAAAATTCTCTGGGCTTCCATTCTTGAAATCAATGCTTATTCTAGTCTCCAAGGCCGTTAAAAGTTTCAGGATGTAGTGTTTATAAATGTCCTGAGAACATATGAGACCCCCAGGCACTGAATCATTATAAATACCAGCAAGGGTCTCTACCATTTGCGCCAAAGCTTCAACATTACCATCATCAATATGCAAGTAGATTTCACTATTGAAGTGTTCGAAATTTAACCCACTTAATCCAGCAATGTTTTTGAAGTTGAGATTCTTTATGATGGCAACTCGTTTGCATTCTTGCCCAACAATTTTATAGAAATGGCTCAAACTGAAGCTTGATGCATATACTTTTTCAGGAAGTGCCTTTTGAGGTAACCATCCACTTTTTTCCAACTTTAAGTAGCATTCAGAGAGCAAACCATATATACAATGTAGCCGCAACTTATTGGTCCCATCAATAGCTGGGTACACAGCTGTGGAAATAGTTTCGATGGTTTCTGCAGCACAACCAATGATCTCCACTCTAAATTCTGAGATCTCAAATATAATTTCCTCGTTGTTCCAAACCTCTGAAACAAGGATAGAACTTAGATATTTTAGTAGCACCTGCAGGAAACAAATCATGGTTAAAAATGAGGCAATCGTATTCTAAAGTCAACACCTTAAGATATCAAAGCTAGAAAGCTCATATACCTCAGTGTGATTCATGCCATATGTATTAGCTAAATTTAGAATATCCTTCAAAATATGTTTCTTCTCCAAATTTACTGATTCAATCAAGGACAGAACAACACTTTCAATGTAATAACGGTCTCCAGATAAAAATCGAGAAGTTTCAACTCCAGGAATAATACTCTCCAGTGTTCTAGAATGATCAGCTACACGTTTCTGTTCTTCTAGCTTCAGTTTCCATTCCCGCCAAAATGTTGATTCCACTTCATTAGTTTTTCTGTTTTGATCTGAAAACAAAAAATAAACAACAAAGAAGTTTTCAACACATTCCAGAGTAATAGAAAGAAACATTGTGAAGAAAAAAAGGATATCAACAATTAAAAATTCCCAAATAATATAAAAGGCAAAACCACTCACCAGAGCTAAAAGTGTTATTTTCTTTAAACTTTTCAAGAAGCAGCTGCCTCCTTTGACTTGGATTGTCGCACTTAACTCCAGAGTCATGTAACAAACAATAAGTCATTCCCACAGTCATTATGCTACTGGCTTCTTGGTAGTCTGCCCTCATCCTTAATTGTTCTTCAAAAACTTCAACCCCATTGAAGGCATCCACAAGATTCAACAATAGCATACAGCCAGTCAAGTCTGCCTCCTTGGTAGGAGATTCAATAACTGATTTTGCAAGAGACGTGATTAAGCTGTCTTTAGGAACAAATCCATTCCTAGCTAACCATGACAAAATAGTAACAATAGCTTGCGTTCTCAAACTTGAGTATTGTGTTCCTGAACTTAGTTTCTTAATTTCTGCATTCTTACTCAGTTCAAGCAACCAAGGGAGTTGCAAATAAGCAAATGACAAAATTTTTCCATTCTCACTTAGAAAGGTTGCCAATTTAGTCCTATTTTCAACAGGCATGTCTTTTGCAACAAAAAATAACATATTCAGTACACCATTCAAAAAAGATTCTTGATCATCCCAGCCTACACTTTCAGCTAATTCAAAACCATCTTTGAACTGACCAATATTATGAATATTGTTTCCCTGAAGTGAGGAAAGCAAAGAACTTTGTACTGGAGGGATTGAACAGTCTATCCCAGGCATCATCAATTTTGTGCACTGCCCTTGCATGTCAAGTTCTTTCCATGCATGGAGGAGTTCAGAAATTGATTCCTCATCACAATGACTTAAAGCAAAACCTAGAAGGTTCTTTCGAGAATTAATATCCATATTCTCGAGGGAAGGACCCCTTGCTATTGCAGCACACAAATCCCAAACGGAACCATGCCCTTTCTTTGTTAAACCAAGGCAGAGATCAAATGCCAATTGCAGATCACCAGCAACTGCAGCTTCTCTAGCTATGGCTTCTTCAACTCCTGATATCTCTGTTGGAGAGCCCAATCCAAGAAGCTTGCCAACCTGAATGAGTTCATCAACATGTATATAAGCTCCATTCTGACTTGAAATTGCCATTTTTATTATTTCCATTGGATCTTTTATTTGTCTAAATTGCACGGGCAGAAGAGTCACTCCAAGGCTTGGAAGAAATTCTGTGAGCGCATCAATAATATCAACCTCTGCTTTGACATGTCTACTGCTTGCAAATATGTTGAGACACTCTTTTGCCTTCCAGACCTATAATAAGATTTACCAAGGACATCTATAACTTCTATTGTAATAATATGGTGCAAAAAAATTGTAATGTAAAGATTATTGCATCCTAATCCTTGATTTTTTTTTGTGTTTGAAATACAAGCAACCACCCATATATAAGATACAAGATAAAAGAAAATGTAGTGAGATTATAGACTCAAAGTATAATACTATAAATGTGTGTCCATCAGCTATTCTAAAATGTTCAAAAATGTAATAATACAAATAGTTAGACATAATATCATATTCAGCCATGATTCCCATGTTAAGGCAGTGCCATTAAGTACACTTTTGAGCTTCCAGTTACTCAGTTTAGTGATCAGATATAAATAACTTTCAATGTCAATTAAATTTAAGATCCACATACTGAACTAAGTAGCAACATAACAAATGGTAGAAGTACCCTTCAGGTATTTTGAAAACAATAGACACAAATTGAAATTCCGACGAAGACAAATTAGAAAATTTTAGCTTAACGTTATGACTGATTAATTAAAATTAGGAAACTTACTTCTGGGCTATTAAGACTAGAAGCAGAGAAAAAATATTCCCTAGCCGCTTGAATAACAAGGTTTTCTGCCTTCTCTGCTCCTAAAGAGACTGAGCTTGTACCCCTTAAGTAGTTTCTCGCAAGTGAAAATTTCCCAGCCTTTAGCAGTCCTCGGCAAAATTCTATCAGCATATACTCCAGGTCCAGAAAAGGAAATGCCTTCTCCCTCAAACACAGCATATCACGCCACATATTTGCCCAATCATTGTCCGATCGACTGGACTGTCGACGAATAAACTTTGAGAGTATAAGGCGCATAATTTGTTTTACACCTTTACCATCGTCATGAGCTTCTAAGAAAAAATGCATTGGCTTCGGCACCTGGAACATTAGAAAGAAAACTGGATATTGTTGGATTTGAAACTAGAAGAATGCAAGCAAAAAAAAACAAAAAAGAGTTTCAGTTTTAAAACAGTAATCTCAACTAGTTAAGAGAAGTCTACCAACCTGGTAAAATGACAAAAGCCTTCCAGCTTCAACGTGGCCTTCTGCCACCTTGACTCTTCTCTTCATGTCATCAGGGGATTCAGAGTCTGAGTATAACCAATTGTGATTAAGAGATTACCAATTGCCTCATTGTAAAATACAACAAGCAAAAAAGTAAACAATTATAGCAGAATTATGGTGTAGATTAGATATCGGAAATATAGAAGAATCGACATCAACATCGCATAACAATTATGGACCATATCTTATTCCTTTATTGGCAATATAAGGGGCTGACATCCATGCAGGAAAAAAGAATTTTAAAGTAAGGTTTTAGCTACTCAGACGTATGTAGCTTTCTTTGCCTGACCCACCTATGCAGTATAAAAAGTAAGATCAGTAGGTTTACTTTGGCATCCTTAAATAACTATAAGAAATTATGGTATGAGATTAAAAAAATGGCTCTTTTTTTAAACAAGAAACAAGCTTTTTGTTATGAAAATGAAAAGAATCTGAAGCTCATAGATACAAAATCCCACAGGATTGTAAAAGAAATAAAAGAATGGAAACATAATGAAAGATATAACTGATGGGGATTTATATACACATCCCAGACAAATCGGACCCAAAAAAATATACAGAAGCCTTGAAGTTGATAAAATAAAAAACAATCTTTCAAACCGAAGACGTGCAACACACGGCCAATCCCAGCTCCAAAAAATAGCAGAAAGAGCATTCAAAGAGCAACAAACAAAAAAAATTCTGAACAAATGCAAAAGATCATAAAGAGCACATCTGAGCTCAAGGAAATGTGGCATAACCAGTAAAACAAACACGGAGAAAAATCCAAAAATCCACCAAAAGAAGAATAACAAAGTAGTCACAGATTCGAAATGCTACGCTATATTTGGGAGGAATTGCTTTCGATTGGATTTGATACATCAATAATAGAATGGAATTGCCAGGAACATCAAAACTTAAGACATGTTGATAATCTAAACAAAGAGCTAAATTTGCCAAGTATGAAAGAGAACTATTGTTTTCCAAACCATGGTTGTTATATGTTTCAAAAAAAAGAAAAATCTACTGACGTTGGTTTCTGAATCAGCAACCAGTTCGACACAAAGGGGTTATAGAATCCGAAGGTTTGGGGTTTTGACACGATCTCATTGCAAACTTACAAGTTAAAATAGACAAAATAAGTATCATGAAGATGTGAAGCCATTTCCATAACATAAATAATATAGCAGGCATCAAATAGAAAATGAAATTATTATATCTATAGGCCAACTAGCATTTGTTAAAAACATAACAGTTCTAAAAGAAAACAATAATTGTATGCTCAACATCAGCAAGAGAAACTTTTTTGTCAACAAAGCAGCAGAATGGTATGGTTCGAGTTTGAGGTAAGGTTAAATCACCTTGTATTTGAGGTAGTTTTAACAAAATTTCCGCCATGGTACTCCATCTATCAGTTACTGTAGATAAATATATGCACTGTAATGCACAGTCAATAGCTTCAACCTCACTTTTAAAAAACTCACTAGTTTCCAAGTCTCTACACCCTTCTTCAATGACCAATAGGCATATCTCCAACTTATTCTTCAAAGCTATTTCCTTCATCCATTTAAATAGAAATGATTCGTGGCTTTCCAAAAAGTCAGACTCTTCTTGCGGATCTTTAGGAGCTGAAATCATATCAGTTGATCTTTTTCTCATGAATGGAATTGCTTTTTCAACTAACCTTCTGATTACATTTCCCTCATTTATACCCTTCAGCATCAATTTAAATTTATCATAAGAAGACAGCTGCTCCCAAGAAGCAAGATTAATGCAGATATTCTCATCACCTCCTTCAGAATATATTAGCTGGTGCAAGTAACTGACATCCTCATAAAATTCTTGTAATTCATGAATACCTTTTCGATTAGCACACTCAAGCAAGTTGAGACAGTTGTCAAGTTGTCCACTCAAAGTATCCATGTCTCTAGCTCTTTTCATGAACCATGTCGTGAGTTCACTAATTGAAGGCCAGACAAGTCCTAGATATTTCTTGACAATAGGTTCAGTTTTAATCTGTGAACTGAGCTCATGATTTTTAGGTAGTTTCATTATAAAGTTTAACATATTCTGACATTCAACCCAGTCCTCTTCCCTCACTGCAATGCTAGTAGGAGGAGACCTTCCAGGAAGAAGCTGCATATAAGTCGACACAGGAACTGTTTCTGGAATAGCAGATAAAATTTCTAACAAGACAGGACTTATAGAATATGTATGGCGCTTGAACAAAAGGTTCAAGGCCCCAATTTTTCCGTTTTCAGCAAGATTGATAGCAGCTTCCTTGATAGGCTTATTACGAAAGCTACTGTATTCCTGCACAGAAAACCTGATGAAGTGTTGTCAAACTGCTAGTCAGCATAAGTTATAAAAACAAGAAAGCTTCATGAAGAACCCAACACAGATATGCAACAGAAATTACTCCAAAATCTTATAATTTTCAAATTTTAACCCACTTCAATGACTACCCATCCCTTCTTTCTCACAATAATCATGAAGCATGAGTTATAGAACAACACTATTTTATGTTCATTTTCCATCACTCTATTACAAAAATACAATAGCTACAAATGTATTTGGGCAGACACACCATTTTCTCATCAAAAGCAATAAATAATAGGGCTTATTGCCAATGTTCAACGAACAATAACATTAAAGTATTTCTCAAAGCATAATACCTGCCCATATTTATGCCAAGATATGTTTCCAGTCTGTCCTTAGATTGCAATAACCGCAATCTAGCCAAGCGAAAATTCCATGTTTCATTGCTTTCAAGATCTTCTACTTCAAAGAACTGGTACTGGTTGGTTAACTTCAGCCCATAATCAAGCATTGCCTTTGCAGCATCTTCTGTTGGTCCAACTTTTTCAATACATTCAGAAAGGATGAAAATCTGATCCTTTATCTTTGGCAAATATGCATTTATATCATCAATTCCTTGATCAGAATGCAACCACTGTGACTTCAAAATGTCATCTTTATCCAATCCATAGCAATTGGCAAAGTTTGAAGCGTCTTGATACTTCTGATTCCTAATTAAGCTATTGTACATTTCAAAAACAGATCTCTGCGTGAGTGATAGCAAGCTCCACTCCAAACAAGAGACATCAAGATTATTGATTGACTCTTCCATCCTCTGGTTCATATGATGCAAGTCCCTATGTTCCTTATATTTAGCTGCATCTAACATCCCTTTGTTTTCTGATTGCTCTAAAAGAAAATTTTGGCCTTCAAACTGCCGTACCCTTTCAATGATAGGCCTGGAATACACAGTACTGCCCTCTTGAACTCTTATGCCACTGAGGATGTTAAGCATAGCAACAAGACCATTTCTCCTAGCAACAGTAAGTATATGATCATTCCACCATGTAAAATCCAAAATGTCACTAAGAAGCTTGTTGGATCCATTTAACGTATTATTTATTGCATGCGAGTCGTGTTTCTCTTGAGAAGAAAAGCTTGAAATTGTAAAGTGCTCTCTATCCAAATTAAATATGTGCAATTGTCCTTTCACATCTAGAGTAGCAACGAATCGAGCCTTCGGTGAAACTTGTAGCTTTGGATATGATGTTTGACCTCCATATCCTTTTGGTATAGAGTATAAACCATCAAACTGAATAGAATGTAACGGCTCCAAATCTAACATCCCACTACGCCAAAGAGACAGATAACAAGGTCCTGGAAAAAAACATTAAAAATAACTATAAAAATATGTTGTCTTGTTATCACTTAATTACACAATTTTTAGGATGCACGCATCACATAAAATGTATAAAGAAATAATATATGGTACTGGTTCATAACAGGCAGTTATAATCTATGGAATATCAATAACTGTACTAGAAAATCATTGCCAGAATATGCAACAAAAAGGGTCTTTAAGGAATCAAACTAGGAAGAACTAGTATGAATTGACGGTCAATAATTTTATCTTGCAAATACTACAAGGCTATGGTAGCCTGCAATGCACAGTTAAATAGGCGCTCGCCTAGTAGTAACTTTCGTGAAGCCCAAGGGTGAGACAAGGTGTGCGCTTCTGGGGCTTTCGTAATTTATTGAGACCCTCGTACTAGGTTATTTGAAGCACAAGATAATGGATTCAAGGTAACTCATGCAGACAACCACTTCCATTTTTTCTCCTCCACAGCTCAAATTCTCATACTTCTAGCCACACATTCTCAAGTTCTGCATCCACATCATCATCCATGAATTCTTCTTCAATAACATTACGTTCAAAGGTCAAGAGGGTCAGGACAGTCACAAATTCAATATTAATTTCCAATGAGCCTCTTTGACATCCAAATGTGTAAGGTTAAGCGGAATATCTTGTGACAATAGTTGAGATGCGTACAAACTGGCCTGGACAATCACAGATATATAAATAAAAACTACGTTCAAAAATTAATAGTTGAATCTTATGTATTTTTATATATTATTCCTGAATAAAACTTCATTTCTAACCATGAAAATGAAGGTTATAGTTGAATTCTTATGTAAGTTGGTTAAAACCTCATTGCTTTTTATGAAAGCGTTTTTATTGTGTACATATGTATTAAGGAAAAGAACTTAACTTGGAAGAGAGAGAGAGATGAAGCCTGATCAAGAAAATATTGAAGGTTTATTGGAGCTATCACAATGTTCGATGAAAAAAGGAGATCAATACTAAAAGCTGAGATTTCCCCTTTTAGGACCAAAAGTTGGATGTTTAAGAGATTCAAATTTGTATTCACCTGTAGCCTCCCTAGTTTCTGCATGTCTTCACAGTTTTCTGAGATTTCTTTCTACAGTTTATCTTCTTTAGGTGGATTGTTCTTTGTAGCTCCCACTTTTTATCTTTCTCATGGTTTCCTAGTTTACTTTTCTCGTTGCTGTTTTTGCTATTTGTCTCAATAGGCTTTTGTAATGCTTTCATATCATCAATGGCAAGTCTTGTTTCCAATAAAAAAAAACTAGAGGTCTCAGAATTGAAGGTGAAGAATACAACCTTCTTCTATGTGAGCAAAAAATTTACGGCCAAGAGTTTTTTTTTTTTTAAGAAATGATAACTTTCATTGATGTATTAAAAGCTACAAAAGGGGATAATTTGAGAAATTAGTTACAAAATGACTTCAATGAGCAAACAAAGTAGAAAAATTATAGTCTTTGAAAGGATGTACAAGTGTTCCCGCGGTATAGCTAAAAAAGTGATATCTTCCATTAGATCACCTTTGTCTTTTGATGTCTACAGAAAAGTTCGGTCATTTCTAGTCCTCCAAATAGTCCACCAAAACACATTGAGAAACAGAATCTATAGTTCTCTCTTTTCTTCTTTGATGCAAATTTAGGGCGAAAAGTGATAGCTTATAATTATGCTAATATGAACATGTGTTGTGAAACACCAGATCAGTCTTATGATAGACCCCTGATCACTAAGGTATATAAGAGAAGGACATAATGAACATGTGAGAAGCATGTGTGTAATAAATAATGAATGATGTAATAGTGATATGTTAGAATTGTGTCAAGTAAATAAGCATGTGACAAGCACATGTCTAGTTGACATGTGAGAGGCACATGAGGAGGTAGTTATGTTAGTTTGGTGTAGGGGTCACTCCCCGATTAGTGAACATTTTGTAATTTCTCAATTCTTGGAGAAAAGGGGAACAAGATTCTTGTTCTTGGCTCTTGATAATCAAAGTTGACAGATTCTATCATCTTATTTTTCAGAAAATAAGTTTTCAATAAAAAAGAAAAACTACAAGGCCATGCAAAAGAAGATCTCAACTAACATGTACAGTTAGTACAAAAAGTTACCATATAAAAATAAGAAGGAAGAAAGATAAATTTGAACTACCTCTCGATGATTTTTTTTAAAGCTGCAGTAATCCAAAAAATGGTACACAACATAATAATTAAATGATAAATTGAACGTTTCACTTTCCCATAATAAATTATAAAAGAGTGGTGTGCTACTGCTTAGATTGACTTTATTATTTTCTCTTTTCAACCCTTAAGCAGAGTTTGCCTTGCAGACTTGCATTTAAATTGGGATGCTTTTATTTGGCTTATGTTCTTTATAATTCTGATTTGCTTATTTTTTCATTCTATTTTGGAATTTGTATCTTTCGAGCACAAGTTTCTTCTCATTTCATCAAAAATAAAATAAAATAAAGTTTTGTTTCTTGTTAAAAAGAATACTAATTCAAGAGTATGTGATATCATACCAGAGTTTCTGTTGGAAGATATAGATGTGCTAAAACTACCCACAACCATGAACAAGGAAAGTTCAGAATAATAATCAAAGCAGAAAACTCTGCTTGGAAATTGGCGTTTGGGGGAAAATCCACTATTTGAGCGAGCTGAAGGAAATGATATAGTTGGCTCTTCACTGATTTCCATTTGCCGAATGGAACCATCTGATGCAACAACAATGAAGCTACACCTGGAATACAGAGAATGGACAGATTTACATGTTGATCAAAAAATGAAACTAGAATTCCCATCTATTTACAACACAAACGAGAACTTTTTTGCAACCAAACTTGGATAATTGCTTACAAGTAAGATCTCCGAGTATCAGAATCCTCTACTGCAATTAGACCTATTATAGGCAGAGAAAACTTCAATTGCCTTCCTGTAATTCTTGATATTTCTTCACCATTTGATTTGATAAAATAAATTGTATTGTTGTCGTCAATGACTCCAAGAACATTGCAACTTTCGGACCAAGCTCCCATAGTAAATGAAGTAACATTGGTGTCTGATGCATGGAAAAATGAAAACAACACTAGTTGAGTTTTCTCTGCGGATTCAAATATCCATTATACCAATAAAGGCATCATCTTAATAAAATGAATAAACCCAATTCTCTAACGTTACCAGAAAATACTATTAAAAAATAAAGGAATTCGGGGAAAGAAAGAAACTTTTGACATGTCAATGATTTGGAATTGAAATTAGGTTTAAATTTATCTCAAAATAAACTAACAAGAGCATGTTAACACACTGCATCCAAGTTTTTCCATTTGGGGATATTTGATAAAATTGGAATGTGCTACATCCCGGTAAAAACAGTCACGTGAAATATGAACTTGAAATGAAAATAAATGAGAAAAAGGAGGAATTAAAGCAAGGAAAAAACAAAATCCTAGATAATAAACGTGGTGAGTAATTAAAAACTGAATTTGACGAACTAGGACTACTACATTTCAAAAAGTGATTTGCAAGAAATTAACATAAGAAAAAAAATACCAGAAAAAATGCCAATTGGATCCAAGTAGTTGTCTTCCTTCTGCAATATCGTTATCTGATTTCCAGCAACCACTGCCACACGTTCCCCACTTGAAGAAATAAACAATGAAGCTGATCTTCCTATTCTCTGCAGTTGGTTGTATCCTATCCATTTATCTCTAAGTATGCCTGCCATTTCATGTAGCAAGATACACGTACAAATAAATTCATAGAATGACTAAAAAAAAGTACATCATATAAATGCTCAATCTTCAGGAAAAAAAAATCAAGAAACACCATCTTGAAACTAAGTGAATTGAAGATCACAACCACTTACAGTCATTAACACATTTTGACTTTCATCGGTGATTCGGTATCAACGTTAGAGTATGACAAGAAATATCGTAATCATTTCCAAAATCACTTTTTATTCATCTTAACTTGAATCAATCCCAAAGTTCAGAAATGCAAGATAATGACAATGGTTGATAGTGAACAGAAACACTTTCATTCAAAGGATTGACTGAAGTTAAACTACAAGCCAATTGGCAATCACATTCGTGACTTGGAATAATTACATCATAACTGAACAGTAAAACCTTTAACAGTCATTTGCTTTAAACAAGCGTCGCAAATCTATTGAGCAAGACACCAATTGAGAGAAAAGTAAAATGATTCGCCTTGGAATCTTAAAAATAAAAATCGCACAGAAATGCAACATACCTCCAATGCGAAACAGAGAGAGGAAGCTCCCTCTAGCACCATCATTCCCCTGAATTCAACCCAAAGATATACACATACATAGGTTAACAACAAATAAAACCAAAAAAACAAATTGAAGTTTACAGAATTGAGCTGATAGACTCCAGCAAAAGTATGACCTGTTGAGGAGGATAGTTGGGATGGAATGGTCTCGAAAGGAGACGGCAAGTTTCGTAGAGTACTTTCTGTTCAGGCTCCTCCATGGCCAAATTTGCATCAACTTTTCACCGGAGATCGCAGACAAACCAGAAGAGGAAGAGAAAGAAAGGGAGAGAGGACCAGATGAACTAAATTGGGCCTAGCAGGACAAAATCAATCGAATTGGGCCTGAAAGAGACAGTGGACTCCCATTCTGAGCCCATATCAATCCACTATCATGGGCTCCTTCTAAACCAAAATTTGTTGGGTCAAGTAAGGAAATGGTTAAATATATGGAAATAATTAATTAATAATAAAACTAACTTCCTCAAATATGTAGTGCATATTTAATGTTATTTATGTAGTTCATAAGGTAATTATATATAAATGTTTTCAAAAAATATATTAAAAATTTGTGATTTAACTAATGAGAAGAAAAAAATGATAAATTGAAATAGAGGCGATCGCAGTGCATACAATAAAGCGAAAAAAGGACAGACAGAAAATGGGAGGAGAATTCGAATTTGAGAGAGATTTAGAAGAAGAAAGATAATTTAAGCATTTAGTTAGATGTTAGTTACCTCGAGGAAGTGATTGATTGATTTTG
>JBBMEG010000009.1:6316674-6336322 GCA_037832605.1 Cyclanthera cordifolia | reverse complement strand
TAAAAATTAAAAAGGTACTTTTTAATGTCGGTCACTTAAAACCGTCACCAAAAGTCTTTAGTGTCACATATAAATAACCGACACCAAAGGTCTTTAATGTCGGTCAAAACCGACACCAATAAAGAGCTTTGGTGTCGATTTTGACCGACACTATAGATCTTTGGTGTCGGTCATGACCGACACTAAAGGTGTCCAAATCGACACCAAAAGAAGCTTTAATGTCGGTCATGACCGACACTAAAGGGCTTTGGTGTCGGTTTTGACCGACATTAAAGCTTCTTTTGGTGTCGTTTTTGGACACCTTTAGTGTCGGTCATGACCGACACCAAAAGTAACTGTCACTAAATGTCTTTAATGACACCGGTATTAATGACGATCTTTTGACCGACACCAAATATCTTTAGTGTCGGCATATGCCCGTCACTAAAAGTTCGATTTCTACTAGTGCGAGTAGCTTTATCCTTTATGTGATAATATAAGTGTTGGGTGATTCACTACTACAATTAGATGAAAAGATGAAAGGTCAAATAAATATGATCAAAAAACACGAAAAACGATGACAAGCATTAAGATGTTGGGTATATAACGGTGATAGGCAATGCTCGACATCTTAAACAATCGACATTTTAAGTGCCCGTCATTTTAAGTGATAGACATCTTATATGCTCGTCATCGATATTACCTATCATTGCTAAACGACCAACATTGTAATTGCTCATCATCTTTTCCGTGAAACTCATTTGCATTTTTTTCCAAAAAAAGATATTTTACATTACACAATGTTCATAACGTCTCTCTAAACTGTTCGTACGCCATTTTTTCGTTCGTTCAAGCTTCATTTCATTTTAATCTCAGTGAGTTATTCTATTTCGTGGTAAAGGCCCGACCCTTCCGAGGTCTCACCTAGGCCTTTACCCTAGGTGCATGAATAAAACGACCTTTAAATTCCTTTTAGAACATAGCAAGTAAATACTTCATTAAAATAATTTCAACGATTAACTCTCAAAGCATTAATAAGTCCAGGGTACCCTTTTTAAAAGAAGAAAAGGAATCAGTTCATTAAGGTAGAAAATATGTAAACACATATTCTCAGTAAAATCCGAGAAATAAGATTAGACATGATGCAAAAATGAAATAAGAGACTCTATAGGTCCATGGTCCCTACTGCACTAGATCAGCCACCTTGGTAAAGCCCGTGCGTACATGTGGTTGGCCACATAAAGAAAAGAAAGTGTGAGTATATTAAGCTTAGTAAGGATTCCTTAACTTAGGATAAGTAACGAGCATGAATGCGATAGTTAAAATAAATGATTATATCAACCATGAATTTAAAGCGTAAAAGTGTTGGGGCAACTCGAGGTCTAAGCCATCCTGATCACTCGTGTTTCGCATACCGGGACAACCCTGCTGGGGATAAGGCTACCCGGATCCGTTACAGTTAATGCCGTCGGGGAAACCCTGATAGGCTAAGCCGAACCGATCTTGATCAGATAGAACATCACACAGGTAAGAATCACAGAATACATATCGAGAATTCATATCAAGTTGTCAGATATGTTCCTCTAATTCATCTAAACATACATAGAATTAGACACAGTAATTCAAGTCAAGGATATGCCCCCTTACCTTGGTCATTTACAACTAAAAGTGCTAACAAATGCCCGAACCACGACTCTTGGACGTTTCTCTGACGAAAACAGAGCAATATAGGATCAAAAGTCAGATTTAGCCCTGAAAACTATAAAAAATGGGTCCAGAGCATTGAAAATTACTCAAAATTTTCCAGCGATTAACGGCAACGCGTGGCTGGAAGAATGATCGGCGGCGGCGCGTGGAGGAGAAGTTCGCCAACGCGTAACCAGGCGCGCAGGGACAAATTCTACAAGCTCGGGACGCGTGGCGGGCGTGGGATGGCTGAAAATAGGTTCGGATTGGGACAAATTCTACAAGCTCGGGCGACACAAGCTCAGCTCCGGATTGGATGCACAGTGGAACGCGCGTGGTGATTGCTCGTGCGTTCCGATGAGTTGAAGCTGCCTGCGATGTTACAACGTGGACGGTTCTAGTTCGTTGACGCTGGCGGCTGTGCTGAGCTCGAGGTCCAACCGTGCTGAAGATGAGGTGGCAATCGGCGGCTGCAGGTGAAGGTTGTCAGAACTTTGCAGAAAACGAGAGAATTTTACCAGCTGCCGCTGAAAACGATAATTTCACTCAAAACTCTAATCATTTTTCCCATTTTGGCATTTTAAATAAAGACAAAACATCCGGAAAAAAATTACAAAAATGCTCATAGGACTAAAATGTTATTTTACCCCTAGTTTTCAATTTCTGACTTCACGACTCTCGAGATAAGACTTTATATAAGTACATTTAACCCAAAATAATTTTCAAAACAGCTCCCGAGTGTCCCGATAAGCCCAAAAGGCAAACTAACCTTGAAATTATGGAGGGAAAACCCAGGCTGTTACATTCGTCCTCTTCTAAGTTTTGTTGTTGGTTTGTCATTCTTTGTTATGGAAAATTTTCCTTCATATTGTCATTTTACATTTTAGTTTGTTTTGTGTTTTTATTTCTTTTTGTTATTCTATTTCTTCCTCTTCTAAGTTTTTATTCAATGTTTTTGTGTGTGTTGTTTTTATTCTATTTTTAGGTTTCATTTATTGTTTTGGTTATGTATGATTCTCTTCCCATCATGTTTCCTATTTTTTGAACGAGTTTTATTTCTTGTTAATTACACAATTGCTGATTACTAAAATGTGACTATTATTTAGTCACATTTTATTCTTTTATCTTAATTAGTTGCACATTTACATTGTATAGTTGCATTTTTAGTTGTATTGTAACATTGTATAGTTGCATATTTTGTATTTCTACCGTATATTTTTTGTGCTGGGGATTGATATCATGTGTAGGGCAATGATTGATCATGATGATTTTTTCTTGTCTATGTCTGCACCTCAAAGCAAGTTTACTAGAGGCATTACAGTTATGTGAAAAATAGAATGCGACAAGATGGCTGAAGAATATCACATAATCAAATACAACAAAAATGATCGGGAGATAAGCGATGGTGCAACCAAATTGGGTAGTCTAATTGGTGCTTGTGTTAAATCAAAAACACCTCTACACATTGGATGCTTGGAAAGATGTCCTTATAGAATTGAAAGAGAAGTTGTGGGATTGTATAGAGGGAAGCATTTCATATTCGTAGTATAACTTCATATGCATAGTACTTATCAACCAATCTAACATTTGTTAGCATGCTGATGTCGTTTCTGTTGGATCTTAAACAAAACACGAAGTTATGAAGTCTATGTCCAGGACATTGATCAGGACATTCACATATATGTTGAATGTTAAATATATCAAGCTATATGTAGCGTCAAATCAGTTGGAAGTAGCTCCACCTAATATACTTTTTCATCACCCTAGAGCAACAAGATTATTTTGTGGTGTAGGATCGAAAGTCAACACTAGAGGGGGTGAATAGAGTTAGCTAACTTTTTAGTTCTTTAAATTTGATTTTATGATCTAAACTTTGTTATCAAAAAACACTCAATAAAGTAAATATGAGATGCAATAATGAAGTAGCGGAATATAAAAGTTAAGAGAAAGAGAGACACCAAAGTTTTTTAAGTGGTTCAAAAAATTCCTACTTCACCCCAAGACTACTTCTTGGGGATTCTATTGGTGATCATCTTACGGGTGAGAATCAAACCTTCACGACCCTTTTCTCCTAGGCTAAAATCCATTACTACTCTCTTTTTCAGGCGAAAGAGAAACTCAATCCTTTTACTAGTTCAGGATTAAACCAGCTTCTTCACAAATTTGTAATATACGCTGATTCAAGAATATGTGAAGTACTAAAACTTTTAGGGGCTGCATTGAATGGATATGTTTCTGTCTCTAATTCAAAATTTTGAGAGAAGAGATTTATGGAAGAGATGAGAAAAGTCGACCGTTGGATTTAGGGCAAAATGATCAACGGGTGAGATTTGATGAAGGTGTGATAAATTGTGGCTTTTTGATTTAGAGTAAATGTAATGGATGGATGAGATTGAGTAGGGATGAGATGGAAAGAGATTTGGTGTTAAAGGAAACAATAATAGAAGGAAAATCTCGTTTTTTCATTTGGCGAATTTTCCTTCCAAACTTCAAATGTCCATATCTCCTCATTTTAGCTTCGATTTGAACGATTCAAAATGTGTTGGAATCGTCTCTTCATTCTCTACATATTAAACCCTTCAAAACTCTAAAATATCAGTAAACAATATTCGAGTTTGTTATCATCAAAATATTAATTAATTAATTAAAATTAATTAATTTGAGATAATAGCCAAAAAGCCAACATGTGCAAGTTAGAATGACTGAGGAATTTAAGGTAACTAGTTATTGTTTTTATTAAGTTTAATGTGGAGAACATAACTAATATCATCTTACATGTTATACAGCAAAAATGTAAAAAGCAAGCAAACATGTCGACTCTTTTAAAATATCCATATCACTCGGCTCAGAAGGGCTATGCCCAAATTGCTAATGTATTAAGTAGTGTTAATTATATAATATCATTTGAATTAATGAACTCTTTATTAGTAATTTATTTGCCTAACTGAATTTTATTTGTAGAAACTAAATGCCAACTCTAATTCCTACTAACGTGCCCGTTGATGGAAAAAAGCTCGAAAGGGAAAGAATAAAGAGTTCTTGGACCAAGGCATAATTGAAATGATCAATCGAATTGTAAGTGCTTGTTCATTTTGATTCGTGGTTTATTTTCAAAATTCTAAATAATTGTCTTAATTTATATTTTTAGCTAAAAATTCAGTTCAAAAATGTCAATGCATGTCAAAATGTTATGATTGAAGCATTGAGCACTTCAAAACATCATGGGCATGTGAGAGGTTGGGTCAATTTATCTATCCCTCAATCTACTTCAAAAAAACCTATCTGTAGACTAACCTGGGCCAACAACCAAATCAACCTAATATGGAAGTTGGTGCACCGAAGGTGGAAGTTTGTTAATCTTTTCGTGTGGAAACCCAATATCTCAATTCACCATGAAAAACCCATTCACGAGGCAAAATGAGATCCATCAAGAAGTTCTTATTGCCTAAGCACTCATCGAACAGCTTGTCCAAGATATAGGAGAGGTACGTTTCATGTATAATTTTATCATATATTTGTATCATGGTCTCATGCATTCAGTATAAAGATAACTACTGTTGCTTAGAAGAAAATGTACTTTTATAGTTTAGAAGTTTATAAATTAGTTGCTTATTGATTATTTTACTAATAATGGAAAAAAAGTGTAGCCATCTATTAATAATAAATGGAAGAAGGTTGTGTCTGATACACAATCTTGTCAATCGGGCAAGAAGCTTCCAACTCCGATGAAGTTTGTATATGAAAATGCTCATCAGGTTATGGGTTCAAATGACAATGTCATAATTGACCTTCTCGAAAGCATGTTTAGTGTACATAAACTTCTTGATTCATGAATCGAGAAGAAGTCTTGCAATAATGCGAGATACAAGAAATTCAGTATATGCCCATATTGGCCTAAATAATGTAAGCAACTCTTACATTAAGCTAGCGAAGCATAAGCTTCCATATTGGCATCCCTAAGGGTTCAACTTCCATTCTCCTAATGGTTCAGCTTCCATTAGATCATGTCAAATATGGCAATGGAAGTATAAGCTTAGGCTACAAAATTGGTATAGAAGCCATTGAAGGTAAATTCAATTAGATTATTTCATGAATATTGTTTTCATGTTAAATTCTCATTTATTAAGTATATATAAATTGTATATGTAGTGCCTTCACCAAATTGAATCAATAGTATGTGGATATTATGTCCAAATGTACTTATAAAGGATTATTCCCACATGGGCACACTCATACATAAAATGGTAAGTTTTGTTTATCATATTATTAGCGATTTGGTTTGTTTACTAATTGTGTTTTTTTATTTCTTATATTTGTAGTTCAACACCACAAAATCATTTACTCACGAAGAAAATGACGTGATTCGAGCAGAGTGGGTATGATTAGTAGGTATATACATGTAGTTTATTTTTCTCAAGGTTTTGTTAATTCACATGAATGCATGTATATAGACTGTATAGTACTGTTAGGGACTTAGCTTGTATAGATTGTTTGGATCTTTCAATGTATAATAGTAAAGAATTGTGTTCACTTCAATGTATAATTCTTGAAGGACAATGTCTTGTTCTAAAATATTATATGCATTTGAATATGTATAGAGGATATAATAGTTATGTACATGTATTCGATTTTTGAGAATCATATTATTGTGTCATTATGCTACTGAAATATTTTTTGCACAGTTTGTTATTTTTTTACACCAAGTGTTCTTAAAGTTCTCCTTGCTTTTTGTTTTCTTCACTAAGAGGTTCTTAAAATCTATTGCCTAAATATTTTCTCAAGTGTTCAAAGTTTCTTTGCACTTTGTTTTCTTGAACTAAGTGTTCTTAAAGTTCACTCTGCACATTGTTTTCTTTTATTAAGTGTTCTTAAAATCTGTTGCATTAATATTTTCTCAAGTGCTCAAAGTTTCTTTCAACTTTGTTTTTCTTTGCACTAAGTGTTGTTAAAGTTATCTCTTGCACTTTTTTTTCTTTTGTTAAGTGTTCTTAAAATCTAATGCTTGAATATAAGTATGGTTTTGCTTTGCAACATTTGTTTGTTTTATGTCAAAAACTAAGTGTACTAAGAAATTACTCTTGGCGCTTGGTACGTCTACATACCAACAAAAAAAAAAGTGTGGTTTGCATTTTTTTATACAAGTAATATGAAATTATATGTCAAGCACAAATAATGACCGTTCTTAAAATACATTTTTTTAATATTGATGTTGATTTTTAGTGACATACACTTTTAATGTCGGACAAATATTGAAAGTTAGTCATTTAAGGTTTAATTATAGCAGGCAAACAACAACAATGACAAATATTATATGCCCGTTAGTGAAAATTTAAAATGGCGGGTTAGTTAAGCCTATCATCGAATATTGAAAATGTCAGCCAGCATGGTCTGTCATTAATATTAAAAGACAACGAGCCTTCCTACTATATCATTGAAGGCGAACAACTCCTGACTTCTAAAGTGCCCGCCATCAATCATTTTTTATGTCATTATGATAGATTTAAGATGTCAGTCACTATCCGACATCTTTTCTCCAAATTCTTGTAGTGATGGATTGTGAATCTAGTTTTTCATGCTTGAAAAAAGCATATTGATATTGATTTTCCTTTTGTTCGAGATCATGTGATTTATAGATAACTAGAGGTTCGGTATATACCCTTGTTAGATAGGCATGTCTATTACTAAACTTTTTCTCACTCACACAAAGTTTATTTATTTATAGTCCAAACTCAGGCACTGCAAGAAAAATAGCTATAGGCGACGGACTCTTTGGCGACGGAAGGCTAATCCGTCGTCTTAGTTACTTTACGGCGACGGAAACCAAGATGCGTCGCCATAGCTTGACGAGAAGGCGACGAAAACCGAATTCATCGCTTTAGCATCTCGTACTATCACTGTAAGCAACGAAAACGGTGTTTTGTCGCCTGAGAATCAAGAGACGGCGACACAACTTCTAATCCGTCGCTGTAGCTTGTGACATAAGGGGACAGAACACCGCTTCCGTCGCCCAGGCTTGACGTTTTACGAAGGTATAGGAGATGCTACGGCGACGGAATCCGAACTCTGTCGCCTTAGACTCTTGATACGGCGACGCCACTTTGATTCCGTCGTTGTAGCTTGTGAACTAAGGGGACAGAACACCGCTTCCGTCGCCCAGGCTTAACGTTTTACGAAGGTGAACGAGATGCTACGGTGACGGAATCCCTGCTCTGTCGCCTTCGAGTCCGGATACGACGACGCAAGTTCGATTCCGTCGCTGTAGCTTGTTACCTAAGGGGACAGAACGCCGCTTCCGTCGCCTAGGCTTGACGTTTTACGAAGGTGAAGGAGATGCTATGCGATGGAATCCGTGCACCGTCGTCGTCGAGTCTGGATACGGCGACGCCGCTTTTAATTCGTCGCTGTAGCTTGTGACCTAAGGGGACATAATACATTTTCCGTCACCTCAGGCTTGACGTTGCACGAAGTTGAAGGAGATGCTAAGGCGACGGCGGTAGCTTCCGTCGCCTTAGGTCCTCCATAATGTTTCATTTTCCCCCTAAAAGTGAAAAATGAGGGGGGGGGGGGGGAATGCGACGTCGTCGTAGCCTTCAGTTTAATTTTTAAAAGAGGCTAAGGCAATGGAACTTTATTCCGTCGTCGTAGCCTATATTACAGAATACAGATTCAACCTCTTCTTTCATTTTCTCACTTTCCCTCCCCTCGAACCCTCAAAATTCTCTCAAAATCCACCCCACCCACCGCCGCCACCGCTCCTCCTTCGCCTGTTCTCCTCCGTCTAGAATTACTTAAGTTTCATCTTGTTTTGAGGGGATGTGAATGGATAGTTTGGGATGGTGCTTGGATTTTGTTAAGAACTTGCTCACGATCTTTTCAACCATATATTATATGATCAAATCTATTGTACATCTTGTATTTTGTTATTTTAATTATTTATTTATCAAATATTCTTTTAGATAAGGATACATGTCATATAAAGTAAATATCAAGACTATTTCTCCAAAGCTCATCTAAACTAAAAACGTCTTTTAGGATCTTTCATATATATATATTTATATATATATATATATATATATATAGCAAAAAAACACTAAAACAAAATCATGTATAGCAAAATTATAAAAATATTTTCTATATAGCAGAGGTCGTTTATGTAAAATGATTAAAATGTCGTCGGCTCAATCAGTTCAATTGATAACTTCAATTAGTTTAGTTTATAGTCTTCAATTAGTTTAACTGATAGTCTTCAATCAGTACTTTAACTTCACCTGATAGCCTTTCATTAGTAATTCAACTAATAGACTCAATCAGTTCGCTGATAGATTCAATCAGCTCACTAACAATCTTCAATCATTTTGTTGAAAAGAGAGGTAAAATTGAAAATTTTAAAAAACGAATGAAAATCTGCTAGGTTGAATTTTTTTTTATTATTGTTATAATTAAAATAAATGAATGAAAAATTACTATGTATAGTAATTTCTCAATGTTTTTTCCTTGCATAAATTTTATCCAAATTAGTATGTTGGAAAATTACTAATTCACCTTTTTTTAATTATAACATTTTCTAAGAAAATAATTCTTACATAACAGAATTTGCTTTTAAAGAATTCTAATTTTATCCTCTCTAAGAGAACCGATGGAAAACTATCAATAAATTATTGATGGAAGCAAGAATATTTAATCATTTCACATTGATCAGCCCAATTACATACTATACGAAAAATACTTTTAAAATTTTTCTATTACGTACAATTAATTTTCTTTGGGTTTTTTTTTCGTATGCATGAAAAATCTCTTAGGGCTATTTAGATTTAGAGAAGAGGAAGATGAGTAGTTGAATTTCTTGTTTGTTTTTAGGACATCACAACTTCTCTCCAATTCTTTCTGAATCTCTCTTCAACTTCTCTCCATCCAACATTTCATCAAACCTTAAATCAAATTTTATATTAAATTTTATCTAAAATAAACATTTTCTCTTTTAAACACAAATCCTAAAAAAAACTTTTTCTCTCTAAAAATCAATCCCAAATAAATATTTTGTATCTTAAAATTATTTTGTTCCTCTTCTTCTACCTTCTATGATATCTTCTTCTCTCCTCTATTCAACTCCAAAATCCAAACGCACCTAATATTTAATGAGTTAATGGGCCAAGACCTCTTATCTTTCATTGCATTCACATAAAACAAACATATTGATTAATTATAATCATTATTAAAACAAACAAAGACAAAGGTATAGTAAGGATACCAATGAGAAACACAATGGGTGGCATCCCCAAATATCTCCAAATGGAGTGAGCTGGTGGCCATATAATTCATATTAATTTATATTATATTTTCTCTTTTTCTCCCATTATTTATTCAAATTCTCTTTTTTTCCTTTAATTTTGTGAATGGGGTCACAATAAGTTAGGTTATTTCTTGGAAGATTCCCCCACACTTTCATTTCTTTAATATACATCAAGATTCTTTCCACTAATTCAATTTCAATATTATACCAAAATAACAAAGTTCTCTTCTTCTTTTTTTTTTTAATATTGATCATATCATAGATATCTCATAGGTTGTGTCATTTGAAATATCAAACAACTTGGTTCTTCTTTTATCTATAAACTTTGTCAAACAAGGTCTAACATTCAGCTCGTAGTACCTTTCGAAATGTGCTTATCGCCAATGGTAGTCATTTCGAGCGGATGGTGGCCAAGAAGAAGAGAATTTGATCGGAGGTATTTTTTATTTGACATCATTTTGATGAAACAAAGGAGGCGCGTCTGGCTTTGAAGAATTTTATCTATCTATCTATATCGGCAAGTCAAAGTTCTTGGCTCTTATTATGACTCTCTCTATCTCGTCTCAAGCTTCTTCGTTTTTTGAGTATGAATGTATTGGTAATTTTCTTTTCTTCGATAAGTTACATGATAAATGATGAGTGAGAATTTAAATCCATTTAAACTAAAAAGAAAAAAGTTAAATATTTAACTACTATGAATGATGTATTAGAGTTAATAGATGTATTGAGAGTCATGAGATCAATCAAATTAATCTAATTTATTTTTATGTTGTCTATGAAAATATCTCTTGATCTCTTTTTTCTTTTCTTTTTTTTTTTTTCTTGTTCTCACTTTGTGACAAAATCAAACGAAAAAAGAACAAAAGGGTGTTGAATAAGCATGTTTTTGGAATGATTATTGATGTGATTTGAATTTCATTTTCCTTAATTTGGTTTAATTATAGCTGCATTTATTCATATGGTTGCTGTAAAAATTTATTATTTTCTTACAATAAATAATAAATTTTCTATTTGGTTTAATGATGTTATTAGAATTAATTTTTGTAATGATTATTGATGTAATTTGAAATTTATTTTTCTTAATTTGGTTTAATGATAGCTGCATATCTGTATCTAAATGGTTTAACTATCCTTGGCTGCATATTGATGATATTTTCCTTTTTCTCTTCCTTTTATTTTTTAAAAAATTATTTTTTATTAAATTATAGAGCCAAGGATAGTTAATAAAAGGTTAACAAAAAATTATTGTTTTGGTATGCATTTTGTATTTTTCAAATTTTTATATTTAATTGCGTTAAAAATACTCATCTTGTGACATTTATCTTAAATGAGAGGTTTTGAAGTGCCAATTTTAAAATATCAGTTGATTTAATTGATTTTGAGGCCTCACTTTTTATTAACTAATAAGTAATTATGTGTCTTTTAAATTTATTTTATACTTTTTCTTTTGAAAAAATTTAATTATGATTAATACCAAAATAACACTATATATACATACATACATACATGCAAATTTATAATTATTGTAATTACTAAAATTGAACATTATTGAAGATAAAAATATTTTGATTTTAAAATATATGATTAAATAGATAAAAACTACTTAGCTATAACTTTATAATTTAAGTTATATATGCGTGTAAAATTATCCAACCAATTCCTTTAGATTTTGATTTATTAAAAGAAAAGAAAAAAAGACATTGATTTTCACGTCTATCCAAACTTTGGATCCTTTTCTTCAATATTATAAATCAATCGATTGGATTCCAATTTTGCACCCAATCCTTGAAACCTTAAAGTAGAGGAAATCAAGATTTCTTTTTTCTTTTTTTAGGATTTTCATGAGTAAAAAAAATCAAATATAAGCAAAAACAAGATTACAAGTGATAGTTATATAGTCCCGAAGGGGGTAACACAGTTGGTTAAATACTTGGGCTCGAGAGGTGTGCTCCTTCAAGACGTTCGAAACCTATATTTGACAATAGTTTGTAGTCTCCAATGATAGTTGAGAGACCAAATTAGGACGAACCACTCAAATACAATTTCTTTTCCCTCTGGGGTGAAGGTTTATTTATTACTGGCTTCAAACAATTTATCATCTTTTTATTCTTTTTCTAATGAGACTCGGAAATTAATTTTTCTATTGAATTTGAATCTCTAAAATTACAATGCAATCTCGATTTTCATGTAATACCATTAAAATATTTGTACTCGAGATATGTGAAGTTAGAGATGGATGATGAATGAGTCTGCCTATCCATAGAAATTGTATGGGTGACATTCATTGAGAATTTGAACTCCATGTGAGTGTCAATATCTTTCATTTTAAGAGGGAGGAGATTGGGGTTGAAGATAGAGAAAATAATGACTGATGAAGAGGGAGATAGAAGAGTCAATTTTTTTTAAACTCATCTTTGACTTGAAATAGACGGTAGGACTAAACTTAAGCTTTTATCATAGTTGGGGGTTGAATTTGAACTTTTCATAATTGCGAGACTTAAATGGAGTTTATAGCATAGTCCGGGGACTAATTTAGTATTTTAACCTTAATTTAAACAATTAAATTAAAATCCTCAAAATTAATGTGTCAAATATTATTAATCAATTATTTTTGAACTATTCAAATTAGTTCTCCGTACGTACTAATAGTGAGCATAGCTAAGAGACCAATAGACCTACAGATTGGAAGCTCGACAACAAGAGATTCAATCCATATTTGTTAACATGAAGCTTATTCCACTAAAGGCATGTGTTGATCTATCTCACATGTAGGACGAGTTATGTCTACAAATATAATTGAGCATCTGTTGTATATGATTCTTCACAAGTTGTTCATAATTACAACTTGGTTAAATGTTCATTTTACCCATGTAATTACATATTTTTTATTCAATGTCATTAATTCCTCTAATGGAAAAGTGTTCATGTGGTCCAACCACAAATCAGTATCCTCTTGGGCTAGAGAGATGCATGTACTCTTTGTTCAAACCCTAAAACCAATCCTTAGGAGATCAACTTATGTACTTCCATAAGAATAGGCAATGAATGTCGTCTATTAACGTTACGTTCCCAACTACTCAGTACGACAATCCTTAAAGCGAAAGGTTTATTAAACAGATGCTATATTTGGTTGTTCTAACCTATGGATATCAAAGGATGCTTTTACAAACAGAAGTTCATGACTTGCTCGGGATTGAGATCATACTAATATACGATCATCCTACTAAATTATTAATCCAAGTCTATAATGAAATTTCTTAGAAGAATCAAATATTTCTGGTCCGGTCTTATGCAAAATTCTTTTGGTTAAATCACCAATCAACCCAAGAGTTTAAGTTGATAAGTTGGAATAAATTTAATTAGTTTAGCTAATATAAACATAAGAGAAATGCTCACATTAAAGGAGTTCGAATATACTTACATGAATTTAAATTAATGATTCTAAGATTATGAAACATTGATCCTAGATGTCTATCAAAACCCATTTTAGATTACTTATATTTGAACAACTAATTTTTAAATTAGATACCAATTTTCAAACATCCATAAACAATGAGTAAATTAACTATCTTTAACCAATTTTAAATCATTGTCAAGTCCTATAAATCTAAGATGTTAATGATGTTATCTCGAGCAAAAATTTTGTTCAAAAATTCTAACAAACGTGCTTATATGTGAACTCTCTATCAACTTAAACATATAATTATATTGCATAAAAATAATTAACAAGATCATCTACATCAAATTGTTTTTCCTTGCACACATCTACAACCCTTTAATCTTTGTCTTAACCGAATGACTAAAGAGGAAAGAATGAGCTATTCCTCGAGAACATGTTTCTCAAAATAATAATAAACACAAAAATGAAATTAAAAAAATGATAGATCAAATTATATATATCAAGCACTACCAGCCGTATTTTTGGAAATGAGACAATAATAAACTGAAATGGAAAAAAAAAAAATTCTTCTTTTCTAATAATGAAAATTAAAATAGAAAATAAAAAATTTTCTCCGACCACTATCGAGACCTCTTCCTTAGTCTATATTTGTTTTTGTAGAAAGTGAGTGGTTAAACACTACTAAAAATATTTTTGTATTTGATAGTAAACTATCACCCAACCACTCATCATACTCTCGATCAAATCACAGCATCAAATTTCACTTCAAACATCTCAACTACTAGCATCAATCTCCAAACAAGTAATTAATTAATAATTATTCAATCACTATTAACCTCAATCATCAAACAAGTTCTCTCCCTTCCATTCTTTTCTACAAAAAAAATTAAAAAAATAAAATAACACTCTTAATTCTCGATAATAATGTTTGAAATTGAATTTTTGTGACTAGTAATATAAATAATTTAAAAGAAATGTACAATTAATAACTAACCAATTATGTATAAATGTTAAATGAGTTGGTTTGTTGCCCGAGTCATGCATATGGCCTAATTTAGACATTAATTTTATTTTTGAGTTTAAAATAAAGCATGGTCCAAAATAGAGTATGTGAGATAGAAATGGTTACTGATTGAGACAAGGCATTTTGGTTAAAGGGTTAGGGTTAAACCCAATTGAGGCAGTTTATTTTGTGAAAGATGAGAACAAATGGCCAATCAAAGACCTAAGATAGAGGTCAATTGCTGGAATAAAGGAGATCAGTTCACACAAGTCAACATTAACCTCAATAGTGTTGACTGAACAATGCCAAAACCTTCTTTACTCATCCGAACCCTCTTCACAACTACTTCACAAGGTGCTTCGCGAGTTCATCAGAAGACTCCGCACCGGAAAATTACACCAATTGTGGCTGACCCAACAATTTCCACAGAATATCATCTTCATCATGACGACATAGTTACCCAAAATCTTGAAGAATGGAAGTTTTACTCCGATGCATTTCAAGTCTCAATCTACAGCCGTTATGGAATCACCCGATCTTCCGTTAATGTCCATAAGCTAGCTATGGTATCACCGATCTCTCGAACGCTCCCCGAATATTGTCTCCACAATGTAGTCTTCAAACCAAGCACTTGGAATGGGTTAGAAAAATAAAAAAGTGTTCATAATGCTTTTCCCACAACATCCAGAATTCAAGAAAAATCAAATACCACTCCAATTCCAACCTTCACTTTCATACATGATACATAAAAATGGCTCAACTAATTGCCGCACACTATATTTTCGAAAAACTAATAATAATAAGCAAGCATAATACAACACTGCTGCCTATATTTCCTCGTAATCTCATCAACAGAAACAACGAAAGTTTGTTTCTTCATTGTGCTGCTTTGCCTTTTACAACATTGCAATCAACAACCATAACACCAAATAATCTGAATCAAGTCAAAACAAACAAAGCCTCCCCCTCTGCATTCCTCATGATAATGACTGCAGATATTCAACTTCGAATCAAATCCTGTCATATGGAGAGACTAATACTATGTCGATAACCGGATAAATCATAATCGACACAGCGGAGTAGATCAGATAAAATCTACTAGCAAAGCTTGCAGATACAAACAATGGATGGAGTGGAATGGCCATGATGCAGCCAAATAAATAACTTTATCACAAATCATTTTGACTTCTCTACAACATCCAGTTTGATCCAGATATAATATACCCCCCCGATACATGTTCTGCAATTAAAAATTTTCCGAACTTAATCTCTCTTTTGTTATATACAATCCCGTGTCACCTTCCTTACCTATCTATCGAAGGGATACTCCAAATTATTTTCGGTCACTTTGAAATGTTGTGGACGTTGTCCAGAGCAATGCAAGTTCCACATTTTGAAGTATGACCTTTCCAGGTTCCTCACCTATTACACACAACACACAAATTTGGAGTCAGGGATTGTAAGCAATTTTTGTACAACATACAAAACAAACAACGTTGTTTTACACGTGGATCCTATGAGCATCATCATACCCATCGAGCCGTGTCGAACAGAGGGCAAGTCATCCTCACAGCCTTCAATTTGTTGGTAAGTGCTTGCAGTTTCGAACTATTCAGTGCTAATGATACAGCCTTCTCCTCATATTCTTTCATACTAGACAACATTTTAATCGAAATAAATAAATAAAAGAATGGTGACTACAGGTTTAAGAAAAATTGCAATAACAAGGAACAAAGAAAAAACTTGGACTTCAAAATAAATAAATTAATTTCAAAAAAAAGCTTGGCAAAAGTTCAAGTAATATATCACTGCAAACAGAGGAAAAATCTACAATATTATAAACTGTGACGAACACACAACTTAAGCATTAGAATGAATTTCTATTTCAGAAAACAAAACTTGACAACCGGGGATTTCTATTTTAGAATGAATTTCTATTTCAGAACACGCAAAACTTGATAATAAATAAACAATCACCTGCTAACAATCATCTCGTCTCCCAATCCAGTCGCAAGACAGAGAGAACCAGCAACCCTAGTAGCCATTTTCTCGAGGGGCAGGGTAATCATTGGTAAACCCGCCCATAAGATGTCTGTTCCGGTTGTATGTGCATTGCACAAAGGCCTGGACATCCATATCACATAACGTTAGAAAACCCACAAAAGAATTAATTAGGATAAAGATGGAGGAAGAGAGGAATGACTGACGTGTCCAGGAACAAATCTGCCAAAGCACTACGTCTGATATGTTCATTTTTCATGGCAACATCTGTGAAAACTATTTGCTCCGGTTGCACTCCTTGAGCAATAGCATCTGCGGGGGGGTCAAATCTCTCATTTGCCAGTGAAAATTTTTTTTCAAAGCCAATAGCTTAAAAAACTCATCACACAAGAAAATTTTTATCACTGCCAAAAACAATATCAAATGAATTGTCATACACGCTCGAAGTCTCATTTCACCAGCAGCTGGGAATCTCAGAAGCCAAAGTGCACTGTTTGGCACGCGTTTAAGAATATTGCACCTGGTGCCAATAAGAAAATCTTTTGGTGAGCTGAAAAACTCTCAAGAAAATGAATCGGATATGGAGCTATCATTACCAGGTGTTGAAGATCTCTGGATCCATTTTGTACAACTGATTGAAGCAAGCAAAAATGAATTTCCCTTCAGGTAAACCATAGTCCGAACGTTTGTGCTGGCAATTTGGATCCAACACATCCAGATTTTTCTGCACACACAGCAAATAATAAGGCAAACAAAAAACGTATTATAAAACTAATCAGTACAAAATTACATTTTAAAAATAAAATACTAACCTGCTTATAATCATTGACAAAGTAACAGTGTGGGAGGTGGACAATCTTCTCAGAGTAAATATGTGCATAACGTAACGGAGAAACAAACTGAAAATAGAAAAGAAAGTTCAGAAGATTTAACAAAACGATTAAAAAAAAAATTAAATAGAGAATTGAGAATGCTGAAACCAAGAGTAAGCTGACCTCATCGGTCACTAAATAATCTATGTAAGTTGCCCCTGTTGTTCCTGGAAATCCCATGTATGAAACTTGAATAGGAGCAGGCTGCATGGCAAATATTTCATTTCTAGCTCCCTGCAAATTTCATCTAGATACTTATCGTACTTTAAAAATAAAAATCAATAAATAACAAACATTAAGAAGAAAAACTAAAATGCAGAAACATATTAACCCAATAGCTTTAAGCATTTCAAAATGGTAGGCCAGTCCCCTGTGAAAACAAAATACACAAATAATACAGAAATAACACTTACTCCTCTTAAAGAGTACTAAGGTTTAGAGCAAGTTTTGAGTCTTTTGGTCTGGGTTGGTGCATCCCAAAAGGTCGTAATCAAGGGTTTAGGGTTGGAGAGATATTAGGAGAACGATCCTCTCAGGTTGGATAGATTTTGGGAGGTATATATATCCCAAAATAAAATAACATATCTTCCTATTATGAATCAAGATTTTTAAAATTAAAAGGAAAAAAAACATACGCATAGAACATTATTTGAACATGCAAAATAATGAAAAACAATATTCAAAATAATTCTGGAAAACGAGGTTTGAAGAAATATCATCATAAGAATAACAGAATCTTAAATTAAACATGAGTTGCTTCACAAAGAAAATACAGAATAAAAATATACCTTTGTATACCCATTCAAATTTATCAGTACTTGTATTTTGTCATCATTGATCATTTTTGCAATCACATCAGATGTCATGACAGAGACGTCCACGAAGTGCTCCGCTTCAAATTGAATACGCTGTCTCCACTCTGTATTATCGTTTGAACTCAAAGCATAGCAAAAGACCTAAAATGAAAAGAGTCAGAAGAAAAGAAAAAAGAAACGAACTACTCAAAAATGCAAAAACAATTTTTTCCAGACCTCAACATGCTCTCTGTTGTGCATGCCAAAAACAGATCCCATAAGATGTGATAAGGGGTGATTACCGAAGTCACTGCTTACATAGCTGCAGGTCAACCAACAGCTTCAGTGAAACGAACAATTTCTGAAGAAATTAAAAATGATATTTTTAAGTAAATACATACCCAACTCTAAGCCTCTCAAAACCACCATTTCGCTTTACAGGAACAGGTGAAGGGTGGTTGAAACTAGGAAGTGAAAATCGAGATGCAATTTTCAAGCAGTGTGACGCGTAACAGCGGCTGTAATAGCACAGAAAAATTGAGAGCTGCATTCGATTTTCAGAGCATAAACAATAGGTAAGTAACTGTACCTTATTTCAAGAGCAAGCAATGGATCAATCGGATATGCAATTGCGTGAAAAGGTTGAACACTTGGTAGAACAGACATCTGAAAAAACGAGCAGCCAGGCACAAAATTACTTGGCCAGAAGCGGGACAAAATAAGTTGAAGTGGAAGGACCAAAAAGATGAGTCATACTGACATTAATTTGCCTCTTGATAATCCCCTCTACCTCAGCAAACATTTTATCACGGTCCTCCCAGTTGCAGACACACTGCAAAAGAAAAAATATACATGTTTCTTGCCAATAAACTTAACACCAAGCTTCATCGAGCTGGCCCAAACCAAAAAGCAAAAGTTTCACCCATTGATTAAGTTGAACTTCGCATTTAAACACTGATGCGGCTTTCTTAAAACATTCTCATAAAATTTCTAGACCCAAAAGTTGGAAATAGAAGAAAATATAGACAACAGGACAAAGGCATAATATTGTTGTGACAGAAGCAACCGTGTGAAAGCAGCATTTTGATGCAAACGATCTATACTAGCAGAAACTAATTCATAGAAGCACCCAAGAAGAATAATTGACAAAGAGAGAAAAGAAACATTTATCAGCTTGCTTATGGGACCATCCTTTATACATTCCGTACTTTAGATGGCACAAAAAAAAGAAGGTTACAGTCCATGCTCCTTTCATTTAACTATAAAACATGGGAAATGTAAATAAATCTTCAATACCTGTAATGTATGCAGAAGGTTGCATGTTGCCTCAGGAAACTCGGACCGAAGGAGTAATGCTTGCTTATAGCTCTTGATAGCAGCCTCAACACGTCCACTATGTTACCCAAAGATATGAAATTAAATTAAAATCAATACAAATAGACAGTTATCATTTCTGTCCTTCAAAATTAAAGGAGGAAATGAATAAAAGCAGTAAATCAAGAATTAATGTAAATATATATATATACACATTTTTTTTCAAGGTCTGAATCAACAAACTTGCAGTATATTAGTGTCGTTCCTGTATAGAAAAGAACATGTTGCTTGATCTGAAAGCTAATTTCA
>JBBMEG010000009.1:6298887-6316574 GCA_037832605.1 Cyclanthera cordifolia | reverse complement strand
AAAATAAAACATATGAACACTTCAATTTTCAGAATCCAATCAACCAAGACACATCTTGAACATTCAATACCCAGAAAAGAACATGTTGCTTGATCTGAAAGCTAATTTCAAAAATAAAACATATGAACACTTCAATTTTCAGAATCCAATCAACCAAGACACATCTTGAACATTCAATACCCAGAAATCATCCACGAGAGGGAGAGAAGCAGAAGAAGATAAACCAACTTTTGTAGTGAAAACTTACAAGGGCGTTAAAAGCTACATACTAAAGATGCATTTGATGACAACACGGTCAAATCATTTTGAAAAAGTGGTCAAATCATTTACAAAAAAAGAACCAATAAATGTAAGGGAATTTTAGGGCACAACTAAAAACTAACTGCCTTTACAAGGAAAGAGAAAATACCTATCCTTATATGCTGAAGCTAAATTAGCATGGGCTTCAGCCATTGTAGGCCGGATATTGATGGCCCGTATGTAGTCCTGAATTGCTTCACTCACCCTACCGATTTCCTTATAAGTGTTTCCCCTATTCACAAGGCCATCAGCTGCTAATGGGTCAATACGAAGGACCTCATTGTAGCAAGAAATTGCATCAGCATAATTTCCCTGTTGTAGGTAAAGATAAAGGGTTAGAAACCGAAAGCAGTTCCGTAACCGTCATCTTGGGACAACCTCATACACATAGTTCAGTTTCATTCATGGTTCAAACCACTATGTACAAATGAGTAGGGTATGTGGCATTTGTTACCTGTTGCTTATATATGATGGCAAGATTGTTAAATGGGGCTGACAATCCAGTAGTTACTCTAAGTGTGGCCTTGTAATATGAAGCAGCAGCAGGCACCATATTCCTATCAGCACAAAATCAGCTATTATAAATCATCACTATAAGCTGTGGAATAAATAGTAAGGGTTATATAGTAGCATCATATAAACAGTTGAAATGTGTACCATTCCATGTATATATTCCCAAGGTTGGTAAGAGCCTGTGGATGGCTTGGTTGCATAGCAAGGCATTGCTTCACACAGAAACATGATGTGAATAGCTGCAATAAAGATCTAGAAAGGAGGAGAATTAAAACCGAGAAAAAACTTACATTGTAACATTGTATAGCCTCATCCACTCTGCCGAACTCCTTAAGAGCATTACCCTTAAAAATGACAGAACGAGAAAAAAAATACAGTTTAAGAGATAGTAGACAAAATTTGAAGGCAAGATAAATGTTCATGTGGGCACTAAAGATTAGAAATCATAAAAGAACTAACCAAATTGTTGTAGGCCTCCAAGAATCTAGGATCGCATGTAATAGCTTGCTTGTAGTGAAGTATTGCCAAATCAAGTTGACTTTGTTCGTAATAGGTACTTGCCAAATTACCTGGAATATTCAACACGTGTCAACAACAGTAGCAAATATGTGGTCGAAATGACATAACCAATAACCAACAAAACATGGAGAACATAAACAATAAATTTAACATGAACAACTTAAGCTTCAACTCTCAAGCACCAGATAGGAAAACTCAGTCCCATATTTTTTCACATTAAAAAAAAAAAAAGAAGAAATTTCCAAATGATAGAAGCACAGCCAATAGCCATAGTTGAAGTTCTATCAAATAGAATATCAAGATACTCTCAAATCCCACAAGGGCCACAACTAAGTAATCAGCTCAAAAAAGACCCCATACATCCACGACATAACAATTTACTCAAAAACCTTGATATATAGCATGAACATTTACCATATGCTATTGCATAATTTGGGCGCATCTGAATAGCACGTTGATAGCACACAATTGCTTCCTGAGGCATTCCCAAAGCCTGGAAAAAAGCAAAAGAAACCTCATGTTTATTTTTTCTCTAATGCCAGGATAAAGAATCCACTCCAATGCAAGGACAAGCACTTGCAGCCCTGAACCTGCTCATACAAGGTGAAGGAATATGATACCTTACCTTATAAACATTTCCCAAGTTCAAATAGGCATCTGGAAACTGGGGTTTGAGTTTTACAGCCTCCTATAAATTAGGAAGTACAAAAAAAAATCAGTAAAACATAAAAGTTTATTGAAATTAAGAACTTTCATTGTGACTAGTGGTGTGAATTAAATAAGAACAAGAATACCTTGTAGTATTGAAGTGCTCTGTTAAGGTCACCAGATTCCATGAAAAGACCAGCAAGATTTGACCAAGCAATAGCAAATGTAGGCTGTATACGTAAAGCTTCAAGGTAGCAGCTGTATGCCTGCACAAAATGTTAGTTTCCTTGACAATTTGCAGACTTGGCATGGAAGTAAGAACAAGACCAACCATCATCTGTTCCCTGGCCTGAAGATAACAAATAGAAATATGTATCGAACTGTGGATTCCAACACAGTTCCACCAATGAATTGTTTCAATCAGTAACTTTACTGGATGAAGAGAGACATTAAGTATGAAAATCTAAATAATATATGGAAGTTGGAACTCTTCCCCTCAGTCCCAAGTACAAAAAAATGAACGAGTAAATTCATTGGGTTCTATTGCAACATCCCTGTTCTCCTCATTAACTTAGATGAAGGCTCTGTCATCTCTCAATTAGGCTTGGGGGTTTTTTAATATTGATGAATGTTATTCTTTTGACTATTGATGAACCATCTTAGCTTCTCCCACCAAAACATCAAAAGAAAAAGAAACCATTGTGTGAAGAACGTTAAGGCATGTGGTGCTCAAACAAATTTCAGATCCAACCCAATCTCTAGAATTTTTTTTCCTCGTCAATAAAATAACTTTGGAGGGTGTGTAATTAATTTGTTAGGAGAGCACAAGGGGGATCTGAACTTGTTCTTGTTCAAAAGAAGAGTGACATTAAGAGTGCTAAGCTCATAGGTAAACATGAATTTCAATCGAATATGGGAAATGGAGGACTCAAAATCCCAGCTCCCATATATCCAAAGCTCAACTATTCACACACACAAATTAAAGAGAGGAATCTGAAAATACTTACTTCTTGAGCAAGGCCTTGTGCTTTCATGAGATTCCCAAGGTTGCTATGAGCATCAACCTATTTTACAAAAAACAGGAGAAGTATCAAAATCCTTGTTGATGCATAACAGCACAATTTTGCATGATAGCAAACACATCATTAGATAGTTAGAGAGGAAGAGAATACATGGAAACTTTAAAAAGAAACCCAAAAGGAGAGCCATGAAAAGATAATGAAGATGGAGCTGAATTTCTGAAATCAGTAGGAAGAGCAAGAAGGACAGTCTACTACTCTTAGAACATGCACAATTCTGCATATTGATATACCAAAATGTCGGAGCCATCTTGCTTTGTATCTTATCTAGAATCTTTTTGAGGAAACGCAGATTTCATCCTCGAATCCCACTAGTCACTTAAGGGTGAAATTGGTGCGTTTAAAAACACTACATAAAAACTATTACTATATAATTCAACACTTCAGAAATCTACCAGTAAATAACAAACCAAATGGTTTACGTCATGACTACGACTACCCAATTCGAACCAGCAATTTTTTTCAAGAAACGATTTCACTTATAAAACGAAATAAATGAGTAAAATCCACACAGAACCAACAATGTTACAAGCAACACTGTAATAATGAAATACTGACAAGAAACCCATAAGAGATTAAAGTTTATACTGGAATAAAACGTCCATACATACAATCGTGCAAACAAACAGATATATAGAGTGAAGTTGAGAAATTACCAGAAGAGGATTCAATGCAAGTGCCTGACGACAACATTGTGCAGCCTCACTAAGCCTGCCTTTCCTCATATATGCACTAGCCAAGTTCGACCATGCATCACAAAAATTGGGTCGAAGCTGCAGTATCACATCAAAATAGGTTCAGGGCCACAGAGGTAAAAAAAAGAAAATGAGCATTGAGAACTACAAAAGAATGCATTACTAAAATAATATAATCCATAAACTCTACACAAGTCACTTCAAGAAAAATCATATGAATTAATAATTATAAAGATGGGAAGAAAATCTTCAAAACTATTTTCAGCAAGGCCACCAAATAATCTTCAGAAGAATAAATGCCGACAAAAGCATGTAACACTTCCAGCCAGAAAAGAAAGCAAAGACTCAACAAGTAATAAATGCCACAATCAACCTATGGAGCATAAAATAAGGTGTAAACAGCATCAGATAAAAACCATCACTTCATTTTGCCAAGCCTTGTCCATCTTTTTGGATAAAAAACAAATTCATTAAATTATGAAATTACAAAAGGGGAAACCTCAATCAGTTACAAAAATAGATCTCAATTTGTCATGTCAAGCCTTGTCCATCTTAAAAAGCTGTTAAGTTCCTTCAGTATTTTAAAGATTACCCATCAGACCAAGAAACCTACAAAATTGGACACTATAACATGCTCAAAACAAAAAAATAAGCTAAAAAGCAATTCAATAAATGTAATTTTTTACTGTCTCGCCAAAGTCATGACTACAAATGATATTGAGAGAGCCTCATTAAAAGGACAGTTGGAAATAAACTATCGGTGTGGCTGCTGAGAGTTTATCAAATGAATTGATTGGATGGTGAATTTACATTGTATACAACTATGTGGCTATGTGCCCCAATATGATACAGGTTAGTTAGGTCATTGTTAATACCAATTACATCTACAACACTCTTCATGAAAAGGAATCAAGAATCTTCACAAACCTCAATGGCAAGTAGATAGTAACGAATTGCAAGATCTATGTTTCCTTTTTCCTGCATTGTGCATGTAGGCAGTAGCATCAGCATAGTCCAATGAAGATCAAGAACAATTAGAATGCCAAGTACAATCACAAGAATTACCTTCCAAGCATTAGCCATATTTCCATAACACTCAGCAAAACGTGGCTCTATATTGAGAGCTTCTTCATTTTTTGCAATACACGTATCAAAATCACTCAACTGTAAAGAAAAGGCCAAGGATTAACAAGAAGTTTCGAATTAATAAAAACTTCAAAAATGAGCATAAGGAAATCAAAGAAAACTAGTAACTTGATGAAGTCGTTAATTTTACTAACGAAGATTTAAAAATGCTTTTTGGTATAAGAGTTGGTCAGTTTCCAACCCAGAGCAAAATACCTGATAGTATATGGCGCCCATGAGAAGAAGATTATCTGTGCGAAGTGAATTCCTCTCATAAACTTTGGTACTATGCTCCAACGCCTGTTTATAATCACCATTCTTGTACTTCTGATGAGCAAGAGCCAGATAGGTTTCTTCATCAACTACAACACAAGGGTGTTATTACTTATTAGAACAAGTAATTCAAATATTGGAAATTAAGAACATTTGAATTCATTAAATTGTCTCTCTCTCTTCTCCTCGAGTTCTTATTTTTCCTTTTCTTTTCTTTGAGTTGCAATTAATGCAAATTAATGTTTTTTTTATATCCTTGACTGCTGTCATCGAATGTACAGTCTAACCTAAAACATTTGGATGCAAAAAAACCGATAAAAAAAGTTAAAATTAATTCCAGTTAGATGATCAATTGAACTCAACCCCTCCTTGAAACTTAAGAAATTACTATGAATATATACTTAAATTAATAGCAGAGAAGTGAAATACACCAAAAAAAATCCCTGCTAAAACAATTCGCCAAATGAGGTGAACTACGTAAAAGAATGGTCTTTCGTCCAAATTAACGCAAAGAATAAAAACATGCGAGCATGACATTCCCAATGCACCAACAAGTTAAAAGCACACAAAGATATCTACGCCACAAACGCCGATTCAGAATCAACATCAACTATGAAGCACCTTTACCAGCTAGGTTTCAACTAATAACGAAATATTCATCACAAAAAATCTAACTACTTCCCTATTCACAAAAAAAAACACAAACCTTCATGCGAATCGGGACTCTCGAACGTAAGCAGGCTGAGCGATGGGGGCTCCGCCTTCACCGGAAATGACTCGCCGCCACGATCAGAGCTGAAAGCAGAAGCTCGAGAAACCCCAGCCCCAGCCAGAATCTGCTGGTGGCGAACCTCGCCCTGTACCGACATCATCACCGCGATCCCTTAACCGGATCAAAACAATCCAGATCGGAGGTCCAGCAACCAAAACCCCACGAGAGAACACAGTTTTACAGAAAATCAAACCGACTAAAATGGAAGAAGAAGACGAAAAACTGAAAGATCCCGGAAAAACCAAACCAGACCCTAAGTCAGTTTGGAATTTTCGAGTAGTTCTTCGAATTTTATGGAGGAAGAAGAAGAAGCCAAAGAACAATTGCCCCCCAAAAGAAAATATTTATTAAATAAGTGGCAAAGCGTATAAATAGGGGTATGAAAAATATAAACGAAAGACAGTCGAAAGAAAGAAGAGATCTGAACCGTTGACGTGGATGGTGAAGATTGAACGGTTGTGACATGTATAGGTGTATGAAGGAAAGAGAAGTGAGAGATGTATGAAAGAAATTTTGGCATGAGATCCTTATATTCTATCTTCCCTTCTATTCTAAAGTTGTATGGAATTTTCTCTCTTTATTTTCTTCTTTATTTTGATTTCTATTCTAGAATCTTCTTTTTCAATGATACTATGTGCACATTCTTTTTCCCTTTTTTTAATTAATATTCGGACTTCATTGAAATATTGTTATGCAACTGTTTTTCTATCTTAGGTTTAGGATTCTTGTGTCAATGATGAGACTTAGAAATTTCTTTGTAACCAAGAAAAGTTTAAAGCTCAAAATTAAAAAGCAAGATCTAGGCCAAATATCCAAGTGCTAAGCTCAACCCATCAACCAAACACCGAGTCCATGAGATAAACATGTCGAGTGGAACTGTTAATCCCATTAAAGGATCGTTGTTTGACTTAAAATATCACCTAGATCCGTCAATTCTCCTAAAGGATTAGCACCTAGCGTTAGGGGTGTACATGGCCCCGGTTAGATTGGGTCGGAGGAAATTTTAAGACCAACCCAAAGTTTCTAGTAGGGCTGTTCATACATTCTCCTAAAATTGATTCGACCAACTGAATTAAAGAGCGTTCGGTCAGTTTTTAAGTATATGTTGGTCGGTGTCAGTTAAAAAAAATATTTAACCGAATTTTTTGATCGGTTTGGTCGGTTAAGTTAGTCGGTTCGACTTGATCAATTGATAAAAACTCTTTCATATAATATTAATATTTTTGTTTAATTAATTACATTTGTTATTAATTATCGTAAAATTAATTTAATTTAAAATGTGTTTTTAAAAAGTATATGGTAGGTTCTTTTTTTTAATTAATTCTTAAAACTTCAATAAAAATTTGTATGATGAATATCTTTTTTTATTAAAAAAAGAAAAAATAATAATTAAAATGAATTAACCAACTTAACCAACCTAACCAACCGTTTTGACCGAATTAACTGACTTAACTGATCGGCTAGTTCGATTTGATTTTCTAGTGATAGGGTCGGTTTGGTGTTAATTTTCACCAAAAACCGACATCGACCGACCGATGAACAATCTTAGTATTTGGTTGGTCAATCATGTAACTCGTCCAACCCTATGCATTGAAGTAACTCGACCCAATCCAACCCAATATTTTCAGGTTGGGTTGGGTTCTCTGGTTATATTAATCTACTTTCTCTTTTATAAAACAAATATATTCATGCTCTATAAGTATATAACAAATGAATAAAAGATTGATAATATTATAACTTGAACATAGATTACCTATTTTATTAATACATGTAATTTATCAATAAAACAATATCTTATTGATTTATTTATTTTCTCTCATACACATCTATATGTACATGTATATATTATTTCTTAATCAGGTTGGGTTGGGTTGAATGAGCCAAAAATTGGTCAACCCTAAAACCAACCCAACCCAACCCAACAAAAATTAAAAAATCATAACTCAACCCAACCGAAATAGAATTATAACCTAACCTGACCCTTACGATTTGGGTTGGGAAGTCCAGGTTGTTTGGGTTGTCAGTTCTTTTGAACACCCCTACCTAGCGTTTAAAGGGTTGGATGACATTGTTGATTCTTATAAAGGATCTACACCTAATCTACAAAGGGTTGGGTGGCGTTGCTTATCCCTTCAAAATATCAATGAATACTATTTTACAGGTTGGGCATTACAAACGATCCCTTATATGATTAGCACCTAGTTCACGTGACTTGGACGACCTTGCACGATATTATAAGGGATCAACACCTAACTTGTGTGAGCTATGCAGCACTGTCAAATCCCTTAAAAGGATCAATGTTCAGCTCATACAAATTATATAATGTCGCCAGTCTAGTAGTTTGTAATTAAAGAACAAAACATTTAATGTTAGATATTTAATGTTATATATTAGTTATTAATAAAGTTTGTTATTTTCATTAATTGTACATTTAATATTCAAACACCAATTAGCCTTATCGCATTAATGGGATTAATGGTGATATACTCATGGTTATTTAGATGAAATGTATGTGAGACATACAAATGGATCTAGTTCCAAGTTAATAACTTAAAGCGTCTATAGTATATGCTAAGGCAATGACGTTTATGTTCTGGTGACATTTTAACAACTTAATCCTATTTGTTCATGTGGAGACATATGAGTAGGAATGTCTATTTAGAAAAGGGTTTTTGTATAAGGCGGGACCTAAAATTTTATGGTCAAGCTAGTAAATCTGTTATAGACTTGTATCAACTACTTCGCTAAGGATGATCGTATGTCGATGTGATCTGAATCATGAGTGATTTGTGAGCTACTTTATGAAAGCATCCATTGATGTGCATGGGTGTGACCATCCAAACAGTGTTAGGTCAATAAGTCTCCCACGTTGGAGATTGCAGTAGTGAGTGAATAGGAACACAATGTCACGAGAAGAAATTCACGTCTTCCCAAATATTGAGGAATAAGTAGAGGTATTCTCTTAAGAACTGATTTTAAGGCTTGAACATAGGGATTCCACCTCTCATTGACCCGAGAAGACATTAGTTTATAGTTGGATTAAAAACACATGTTCATTAGAGGAATCAGTGATGCTTTAAGAAGAAAGATGTAACCATAGAGGTAAAACATATATTTCAACCTAGTTGTGGATTACGAACAAGCTCGTGAAGGATCACATGGCACATGACCGATTATATCCGTGGACATAACTTGTCATATAGTGTGAAAGAGTTCAACACATGCCTTAAGTGAAATAAGCTTCATGTTAACGAATAGGAATTGGATCTCAGGTCATTGTATCTTTCAACCTATAAGTCCACCAATTCTCAGACCTAACTTATACTTGCTAGTCATTATTTTAATAGAAAGTGAATTTGAGAAGTTCAAGTTCACAGTTAATTATCTGAGACATAATTAATAGGAGCTTTGAGTTTAATAGTTAAAACTTAATTAAGCAATATATCAGATATATTGAATTAATATTTATTGGATAAATATTAATGAGGAGAAATTAATTTATTAGATAAATTAGTTATAAATAATTATTGTATAATTATTTAATAAGAGATCTTAGTAATTAATGTGTCCAACATATTAATTAATTTAATAATTATTGGATGATTATCAATTGAGAATATTAATTAATATGTTGGACATATTAATTGATTTAATAATTATTGAATAATTATTAAATGAGAGAATATTAAGTAATATGGTGGACATATTAATTTGGTTAATAGTTATTAGGTAATCATCAAAGTAGAGAACTAATAATATATTAGATATGTTATTTAGGAATTTATTTATTTAATAATATATTTGATTTATTATGGGGTTGATATTCATTGAATGAATATCAATTAAAAATAAATAAATAATATAAGGGATATATTGTAAATTCAAAATTTGTCCCCGTTGGAAAGAAAATTTTGTCCCCATGGGGGAAGGATGAAATTTCGAAATTATTGTTTAGATGGGAAGAGAAAATCTTTGATTTTATCAAATATCTTTTAATATTAGATATTGAAAGATATTGTATTTTTTCTAATTTAAATATTCATTCCTCTACTATAAATATAAGTAGAGGCGTGTGAAGTTTTATTCTCATCTTACCCAGTTTTAGAGTAACAAATTCTCAAAGAGAGTAACCCCTATGAAAGTTGAGATTCTTTTCCTTCTACCTAGTCATATCTCTAACAAAAAGTTCTAAGCTCCATTCTCTAGAGAATAGATCAGAACGGTTTAAATGCGTCATTCAATATAAGTATGTTCTTAATAAAAAAATCAATCACTAGTGTAAATGCATATAGATTAATTAATATGATTAATCAATATTAATTAATTGAATTAATTAATATACTTTTTTTTTGTCAAGTCAATCATCTAGGGTAAATGCATGTAGATTAATATGTATTAATTAATTAGATTAATTAATATAAATTTTTTTGCAATCACACGCTTCTGCCACATTAATTGCATGTTCCTACCCTAATTCACCGGGCAGGATTGCCTGATTTCCTATGTACATCAAAGTAAAACCCTTTAACAAAGAGAGGAAAATAAAGAGAATGAGATTCATGTTAAATGCAGAAAATCTCCCATTCCTAAAAACCTACATTACAAGAAATGTAATCACCATAAAGAAAATAACTAAATACTTTGTGATATCAAATGTTATATTTTAAAACATAAATCTCGTACAATCATTGCACTTAAAGAATGATAGTATAATACAAGAATAGTAAGGAGAAATGTACGAAATATTCTAAGGTTGAAACCCCTTTATCTATATCCTTACCACTAAGTCTACTAATTTAAGTGTCACGAGTGTCAGTGTGTAGACACTACTTCTTCACTTTTTTTAAGGTCATTCATATTCCTCGAAATACAAGTTTTTGGTGGATTCCAAATCTAGTGTTAGCAAACTTTATTGATTCATGGATTGACCTAATGGTCAAAAATGATCTATAAGATCTTAGAAATTTAAGTTCAGTCTATAATAATTAATCATCTATCTAAAAAAAATTGTTTTGACTAGTTTTTAGAATATCAAAATATTGCAGGGATTGTTTATCTATTAAAGATAATTTATGTGACATTCCAATCCTTAAACGTGAGGTTAACCCGAGTGTCACTATATACGTGCAAAAATTTGGTTTAAAACATTGCTCTGCTAAAAACAAAAACTCATGGGCGTTGCCACTGAAATCCATATTCAACAAGTTTATCAAGTTTTTCCAACACAAGCAATGGCTAAATATATGTTTGTATGTTTCATCGAAGAGGTAAAAGGTTATAGATTTTTCACTATATAGAAAAGAAGTGTGTGAACGGTAGAAATGTTGTCTTTAGATAACATGAATTATATAAACATTAATAAATACATTCTGGCTCTAATATAGTACTTGTATATACCCATACTAATACACATTTAATACATAATAATACAAAGATTGAGGTGAAGCTACCTACTAGAACTAGTTCTAATTCACTAGTTAGTAATAAAGGTTATGTAGATAGTAGTGAATCTAGTGAATATGAGGTAGAAGACAACCATGCAAACCTAAGAAATTATTCTCTTGATAGAAATAGATAGAAGAGAAGTATTAAATGACCTTCTAGGTATGTAGAGGCAGATTGTATTAAACTATACTAACTATATTAATCTTACATTATTGCAACTAGTTTTAGTACGTGAGACATACAAGTAGATCTAGTTCCAAGTTAATAATCTAAAACGTTTACGGTATATGGATTAAGGCAAAGACATCTAAGTCCTTGTAACACTATTGACGATGCTGCCCACTTTTCAAGAGTTGCAAACGACCTAGTCTTGGAGTGCCTATGCAAAAAGAAGTTTTTGCATAAGACGGGACCAGAAGTTTTAGGATCAAGCTAGTAATTCCGTTATAAACTCGCATCAACTAATTTGCTAAGGAAAATCGTATGTCAATGTGATCTGAATCCCGAGTGGGGTGTGAACTCCTACTTTATGAAAGTGTCATTTGATGTACATGAGTGAGACTAGCCAAACAACGTTGGGTCAATTAGCCTCCCACGTTGAGGATAACTGTTGTCACTAGATGTAAATGCAACGTCACAAGAAGAAATTCATGTATTCTCTAATATTCAGATAGAAGTAGGGTTTTTCCCTTAAGAACTGATTCTAGGGCTTGAACAAATAGATCTCACCTCTCATTGGTTTGAGAGGATATTCACTTATAGTGGGATTATAAACAACTTATTCACTAGAGTAATTAGTGGCGTTTAAGGAGAAAAATGTAATCACAAAGAACGAATACTTTCAAGATGTTAACGAGGAGAGATTAGATCTCAGGTTGTTGTAGCTTTCAACGCACCAGTTCCTAGGCTAGCTCATAATTGTCGGTATACTATTTAATTAGAGATTGATTTGAAGAGTTCAAATTCATGGATTAATTATGTTGGACATAATTAATAGAAGTGTTAAGTTTAATTAATGGTTAAACTTAATTAATTAGTATACTAGATATATTAATTTAATATTTATTGGATAAATACTAATAAGGATAAATTAATTTATAGGATAAATTAATTATAAATAAGTATTGGATAATTGCTTATTGAGAGAACTCTGTTATTTATATGTTGTACATATTAATTAATAATTATTAGATAATTATTATGTTTGAGATATATTGGTCAAATTCGAAAATCCTTCCCTTTATTTGTGGAAAGAGAATTACTTCCATCCTAGTTTAGAGAGTGAATTTCGAACTTCTCTATTTTAAATGAAAAGAGAAAATCTTTGATTTTTTCCAATATTTTTTAATATTGAATATTGGAAAATATTGTATTTTTTTCACCTAAAAAAATATATTGTATTTTTTTTTTCCTAATTTGAATATCCATTCATCTACTATAAATAAGAGGTCTGTGAGGTTTTCATTGTGATCTCACTTTTTTAGAGTAACTCATCCCTCAAACAAGAACTCTCTCAGAAGTTGAGTATTCTTTATTCCTACTCTATAGTCAAACCTCTGATTGAAGGATAATCAAGAAAGGTTCTAGAGGATTTCTTTGTGATCTTCTCAACATAAAGACCTGTCAGACTAATTGAGAAGTGTCAATCAATGTAAGTCTTTGTGTTTTCATCACAACAATTAATCACCTAAGAGTTGTATATAGAATAAGTAACTAATAATTAATTGGATTAATTATTATTAAATTTTTGGGATTACACCTACGCTTTCGACAAATTAATTGCATTTGAAGAAACCATTAGTAATTCTCAAGAACCTAATGAATAAAGCCTATGAATAAAGACTTGAATTATCTAAAAATTTATGATACTTTCGAATTAGTCCCACACCTTAAAAGGTATAAGGTAAAATTGAAAGAAGATCTATACTGTGTTCTAAATAAATCTATATATGGCTTCAAAGAGTCACTTACAAACTTGTATCCAAGTTTAATTAATACATATTGAAAATATGATTTTCTAATAATTTTTAAAATGGTTGTGTTTACATAAACCTCATTTCATACAGTACCAATATATTTCTGTTTTTAATATGTGAATGATATGCTTATTGCAAGCAAGTCTAAGAAAGATATTAAATATATCAAATATTTACTTAACAAAGAATTTTTTGTATGAAAGATCTAGGAGAATATACAAGAATATGACGTATGTGGTTCAAAGAGATAGGTCAAAAGGAACTTTTAGCATAAGTCAAGCTATTTATTGCATAATTATTCTAAAAAAAATTCAAATTAGAAGATGCGAAGGTTGTTACTACTCCACTTTATTAAATCTTAACCCAAGAGCCAGAAAGCTCTAACAAAACTAAAGCCAGCACCTCCGGGGAGTACTTCTTCCAGTCAAAGTCCACACAGCTATTAGATACAAAGGGATTCGACAAACATAACAAAAAAGACCTAGTCTCCTCCGACGACTTAGCCAACAAATCAGCGACTCGGTTACAACCTCGCTTACAAAAAGAAAATGAAATCCCATGAAACCGAGGAATGAAATCTAAAATATCCTCAACAATGTTGTTGAGATCAGAGATATCTTGGAAAATCCCATTAACCAGATTGATAAGATTTCGGGAGTCGGATTCCACCAAGATAAAAGGAAGGGCCCTGGATTAGTATCCAAAATGTGTGCTTAAGACCTTCCTTCATTGCCAAGCCTTCGATAAATAGTGTTAAAGAAGCCATGACATTCTTGCAAGCATCAGCCAATAGGGGCACACCACGATCATCACGCACAATCCAGCCTAAACCCCCAACCTCAGAACGAATGTCCCACCAACCATCAACATTCAGTTTCCACCTCCCTGCATGGGGGCTTCCAAATGTCCGAGCAACCATTATTGTTTTCCATAGAGACCTCGTCACTTGTACCAGAGCCAAATTTAGCTGAATAAGAATCAATCGCATTGGATATCATACAAAAAAACTTTTCATAAGTGTTATCAGAACAATTATGAATCAAATCATTGCGAAAATTCCACAGCTGCCAGATCACAATCATGGCTTTTGGGAGATCACAACTTGGAACTCTTTTGATCATTCCTTCCCAAAAACCTTCATCAGACTTAGCACACCTGAAATAAGAAGAGAAATCAGATAAGTAAGGAAAAAAGTAAATTCACGCTTTAATTGCCACTTTACCGTCTTTAATGATATGTAAATTTGTTTCTAGGCTCTTTCCACACAAGATGCAAGTACCATTGGTATACACACCTCTACTCATAATGTTTACTTTAGACGAGATGACATTATTCAACAAATTTCAAGCCTCGATTTTAATCTTAGGGACAATGTCAGCCTTTTAGAAGGACTTCCAAATCTTGGTTTCAAAAGAGAAATTAGAAGGAGAAGGCAATGTGGCACCCGACAAGTTCGTAGCCAGATGATAAGCACTTTTGACATTAAAAAGACCATTAGAACTTAAGTTCCAGATTATCTCGTCTTCCCGATGCCTCTCCCCCCAACGGGGTTCCCAAAATAATCCTCGTCTCATCATCAGAGAAAATACTTTTAATTTTACGGACATCCCACTTTCGCGCATCATTAAAAAGATTGGCCACTTTCATGTCCTTCCAAAGAGAATGAACGCTAAGCACGAATGAATTTTCAACTCTACCAATCCTCAGATCTCTACCAATCACAATCGGGTTACCCTTGCCCACTTTCTACCGATAACCATGCCGGAAGAGGTCCCTACCCCAAAGGACACTATGCCAAATGATCAATGGGGATCTCCCAAGTTGTGCACCCAGGAAATTCCCATCCCTAAAATAACGACCTCTCAGGACCTTGCCAATAAGCACTCCGGCTCCCTTAAGATTCGCCAACTTTGTTTAGTGAGCAAGGCTTGATTGAAACTGGCACAAGCTGCGAAACCCCAGGCCTCCACGCTCTTTACTCGAGCACAACTTGTTCCAACTCATCTAGTGGGCTTTGTTTCTCCCCTTACCACATCCATACCAGAAGTTAGCACAGGCTTGATCCATTTCCTCGCACACGACTTTAGGGATGGGAAAACAGCTCATAGTGTAAGTTGGAATCGCTGCCGTAATAAGAGTTTCCTTTCCCTTTTCGAGAGGATTTTACCTTCCCAACTTTGAAGACGGCTCCTAGCGAGCCCAAAGATCTTTTGAAATAAAAGTTTCTTATTCCGCCCTGCTTGCAAAGGCATACCCAGGTAGCTACCTAAGTCGTTACAAGCCTTGACTCCCAGAATTTTGCACCGATTAATCCTATCTAGACTATCCACATTTTTGATAAACATCACTGCAGACTTCTCGAGGTTGACCACTTGTCCCGACGCAGTCCCATACACATCGATGATCTTTTTAATGGCCAGACAATCAGACTCAGTTGCCCTAAAAAATAACAAACTATCATCAGTAAAGAAAAGATGAGGTATAGAAGGACATAACTTATTAATTTTTAACCCTTTGTACACGTTTTGTCCTCCCCCCCCTATGCAGGAGCAAAGAGAAACCTTCAGCACAGATAAGGAAGAGACATGGAAAGAGCGGGTCACCCTGCCTTAACCCCCTACCCGAAACTATAGAACCCTGAGGGGAACCGTTAATAAGCACAACAGAGCGGACTGTAGAAATACAACCCATAATTTTCTTGATCCACGAATCATTGAAGCCCATCATTCTCATCATATTGCTAATAAAACTCCGGTTCACCCTGTCATAGGCTTTACTCATATCCATCTTCAGCGCAGCCCAACCATCTCTACCTTTATTTTTATGGTTAATAGCATGAATACACTCAAAGCCAATCATCACAGGTTGTTACTACTCCACTAGTACAAGGACTTCAAGCTTTCTAATGAGAACTCACCAAAGAAGAATGAATATGATCATATAAAATATATATTTAGTACTCTTTATTCATAAGTTGTAGGCAACCTTATGTATCTAATGATCTCTACTTGACAATATTTATCTTATTCATTAAGTCTAGTAAGTAGGTATATGTCTAATCTAGAAAAGGACATTGGGAAACCACCAAATAGATAATACAAGTATTTTTCATAAATACTGTGATAAATACATAGTTTCAAACAAAGACATATCCTGATAAAAAAAGAAAGTTTCATCAATTGTGTAAGCTTTGCACTTTCTCAAATTCTACTAATCCTAACAATCCGAGTTAAGAATCTACATTTGGGGAATAAAAAGATTTGATGAAAGGTAATAATAATAATAGTTCAATGGTCATTGCATATGTCCATGACAAATTATATTTATAAGTTTGAAACTTTTCATAATTGTTAATTGGGGAAAGAAATTTGGTAAAAATCACATACAAAAAGATGGTGAGGGTACTTTGTTGGGTTGGTTGGCCACAAGCTTTCAAAATAAATTAAGCATATTAAAAGAAAACACTTGCAACTTCTGATAATGATGGATCAATGCCAACTTAATATAGTGGAGAATAATAGTAAGCTTAGAGACAAAAGTGATTTTAAATGTAGTTTTTTAAATCTCAATTAAAATTTTGAAGAACATCTAGATTTGTTTTTGTTTTATAGTTCAACGATCAAATAGAGTCGTTAAATTTAAACGTATAATCTCTTAATTATTAAGATGGTGTTATTGTCATGTATTGAAATGGTTTGTTTATAATTCTATTTTATTTATTATTAATCAAACATAATTTAATTGGTTAAGTTATTATAATAAAAATGACAATAAATAAAGTATGATTTGTATAAGAAAAATGATTGGAGAGTTTAAAATCAGTTATTACATTGTTAAGTAGCATTAGTTCACTAGTATCAAATGTATCGCAATGTCATGCATTTAAATCTTTTTTATATTATAGTTGAAATTGAAATAAATTTATTATTACATTTTATCTTACATTATTTTATTTTAATAGTAAGAAAATATTTGTTTTGTTTGTTACTCTATCAATTCATATTTTTTAAAATGAGATTTTTCATTAAAAACAAAATAAAGAATTCAAACATATAAAAAACTAATTATGTTAAATGGATGGTTTTAATTAACCCACAAAACTGGTGATTTCAATCGAGTGAAAACTCTTAATTTTAATACAGTAATATTGATGGCTTAAATTGATTGAAAATAATTAAGTGAATTTGAATGTAAAATGAAAATTAAAATTGTTATAACCAAAAATATCCCGAAAGACTCGGAAGAGGTCGGGACCCGCACGAAGAACAAGGAAGCCATTGGCGACCCCCTAGGGTCGGCCAAATGGAGGCCTCGACCCCCAAGGGGTCGGCCAAGCCCATTG
>JBBMEG010000009.1:6273640-6298787 GCA_037832605.1 Cyclanthera cordifolia | reverse complement strand
ATGTGTGTGAATCAGTATGTATATTTGTTCTTTAATTTAAGCAAGTTTCTTTTTCTATGGCCTTTCTTTTTTTTTTATTATAAACTTGAACTTTCATTGATGAACAAAAAGTTAAAAAGTATCCAAATTGGATTACAAGAAGGATTTCGAGTGAGACATAAGAGTTTATGGCAGTTCCTATGTTGTCACATTTGTTTTAATTAAAAATAACAGATGCATACTTATGAATAATAGTTGATGAAAGATCTAAATATTAATCGGAATTCTTAATACAACCAGAGAGGTATAGAAACAACATAAATGTGTGAACTATGCACGTATGCTAGAGTAGTTATGAGGAAACATATCATAATGAAGAATGCAGCTACCTCAGTTTGCAGAATTGATCTTGAAGTAGTATATACGAGCTCCCATTTCCCATTTAATAAATCAGAATTGAGTGGTTCCTTTACGGGGTTGGCTGCTTCTAGCTTACGTGATATCTGTTGGTAGTATATCAAGTTGAGAAAATAAAATTTGTAAGGACTTGAAAAAGTGAATACAAATATAAATTAACTATGTTATGATTTATTGGAAGAAATATTTATGCATTAATAATTTAACTTCTAAAACTGATAAATATTCAATTGAGTGTCACAGTACTTTTGTTTGAAACAAGAAACAAACTCTTTATCAAGTAATAAAAAGAAGCAAAAACTTTAGATATTGAACCTCAAAAAAGAGGGAGATAACAAAAGATACAAAAAGGCAAAAAGACCAAAACAAGGCAAAATAACTAAACAGTAGCAAGAACAACAAAAAATCACAAGAAGGTCTGAGATGCCAAACATGACAGAGAACCAAGCAAACAACAAATCTTCAAGCTTTAATCTTCGTAGACAAAATTCATTAACGAACACCAACGTCAAGATAAGCTGATGGAAGCAATCCAGCAAAAAGTTGAACTACTAAAATTCAAATGAGACAAACTAACTCAACAGTCAACCCATAAAGATTATCCGGAACTTCAACTTGCAGAGCATATTGCCAATCTACGACATTCCTTAAATAGAAATTCACAAGTGACAATAATGTTGGCAAACTTTAAAAGAATTTCAATAGGAGCACAATGTTGAGCATCAGAGAGGCAATGGAGAGGAAACAGCTAGTGCAGCTAAATCAAAAGGACAAATCAAATCTTCTTGAACCTGAGACGTAGCTTCATCCCAATGATCAGCTAATGATTCAATACAACTAACACTAATATCATCTTCCATGTATGAATCAAGATGAGATAAGAGATCAAGAGCCTTGAAAAGGAGAAGAAGCATGTGATTTATGATGAATAACAATCTCATGAATCATGAAATTGTTAGAACTAGGCGAATGAAGGATGGGATTGAAATCAAAGGAATGAGGAGAGAGAGAAAGTTGGCAATGAGAGGCTGAGAGAATGAAGGATGGGTTGGTTAGAAGGAATGAATAATGGAATGCAAAGCAATGAGGATTCAAGACTTAAAGGGATGAGGTAGATTTGCATCTTCAGAAGTAAAGGTTTAATACGAGAAGAAGAGAGCAGAGAATTTAAAATGGGGGTGAAAGGGGAGGCAATTGAGATAGAATGCATATAAGTGTGAGGGTTTTATGAGAACTTTCTGTACTTTTAGAACTTTCTTTAGCCACTTCATCCAAACGTGGGGTTGAGGATATAGATATTTTAGGAAGGAATTTGTGGGGACTTTTTGAAGCAGCTCCATCCTACCGTGGGATTGAGTCATTCCATGAACAAATCTTTGTTTTAGACACCAGCTTGCGCACACCTCGACTATAATCACATGATATACCGTCTGATTCTACAACATGTGGATGTCAAGAAAATCGTAGAAAATTTATTCTTGACCACCATGAATTGAACTCACTCTTACTTTTTCACCGTCAACCACTAAGGTACTCCGTGATGGTTAAGCTGGCTCAAAAATCTTACGTGACATCTAGATAGGTGCTAACCTGACGGGGGCTATTCAAGCTACAAATCTCAAGAAAGTAAACCACAGGACAATCAAAATTCAAAAGCAATTATACAAAGAAGGAAAACCAACCTGATCAACCATTTCCTGATCTTCAGGAGTGGCCTCAGCTCCTCGATCAAGAGGCGTAATTGCCAGAAGAAGCTCCTCTTTAAGAGCACCAACATCTTTTCCTTTGTTCAAAAATGCAGGAAAGAAAGAAATTCTGAGCCTCCATTTGTCCGAAGGCGCAGCAGCGAGGAGCTTGTTGATTGAAGTTGGGGCAGCGGAAATGGGGTTCGAGGGCATGCGAAGGAGAAGCCTGGCTGGTTGAGATGTTGAAGGAGGCGACAATTTGAAGGTTGGTTTTACTGTAGATGAGGATAAGGCCATCGCCATTTTTCTTCTCTCTCTTTTTGTGTGCTGAGGAACGCACACAATAAGAAGAGGTTGCCATTTGTGTTGCAGAGGGGTCTCTTTGTTTTTGTATGGCTGTGGGTGATCAACTTTTTTTTTTTTTCTTTTTTCTTTTTAGTTCAACTTTGGGGCTATATTTGTATTCGGTACAAAACTGAGACTTCTCAAAAATTATTTGTTTGTGTTCGGTAGTAAACAATTATTCACCAAGCTTTCTGTCAAATCATTTGACCAAATTTCACATGAAGCACATAATTTGACGACTATTAATATCCAAACAAATAATTAATTACTAAGTACTACTAACATCAATTCTCAAACAAGTATTCAAATTATTAACCTCTCCACTCCTCAAAACTCTACTATTTTTTACTGAAAACAAACACTCTTAGCTGAAATCTTTTGATTGTGAATGGATTTTGGGATTGATAAAAAGAAAGAAGAGGAAGTGAAAGAAGTAACGAAAATTGAATGATTGGGAGATATGAAATATTTATTTGAAAATTGATATTTTATAAAGGAGAGGTTGCAAAAAAAAATTTGGAGATTTGTGTTTATTAGAAAAGGTTTATATTATATAAAAATTGATATAAAATTTGATTTAAGATTTGATCGAATGTTGAAAAAAATGATGAACAACTAAACAGATCAACTCGTAATATACTAAAACAGACAAGGAGCAGAACTCTTCCTCTCATCAACCCATTTAAGAAAAGTATTTGGAATCATTATACAAAAAATAAGAAGCATTATCTTTCTATTTGTTTCGGTCACTGAGCATCATCATCATCATTGCTATTTTAATAACTATTTACTGTTTTTTTATAACTAGTTTTTATTAGTTAGTGATAACATTTTGTATTTTTATAATCCATTTTTATTCTCATCATATCAACTAGAAATTATAATTTTCACCACAAATGACAATTTTCTTCGTAATCATTTTATTTTTTTTCTAAATATGATTATATTAAATAGTATTGAGATAAAAGCTACAAGGTGAGTATCTCTAACATGTCTCTCAATATGATGCATATCCAAATTTTTTTTTGACTAAAAAACTCATTTTGGCTTACCCACTTGGGTCAGTTCCAAATTTATGGGTTCAAATACCCGCTTGGAGGACTAATAACTCAATGGAGCTCTATATTGTATTAGATAGTATGAGCTTACACTTCAAAATCAATTGGTTGTGAAGAGAGTAGACTACGTATCATATAAATGTGTTGAACACTACTCACCTTTTTAATTTGAGACAAAGGCTACAAGTTAAGTATTATTTTTTTTTTTTTTTTTTTGAGATATACAAGTTAAGTATTATTAATAGATCATTCTCTCCACTAATCATAGTCTTTTATACTCTATTTCTAATTTTCATCACGGTGATAATCATTTTATTTCTCTTGCCCCAACACTACTATGAATGTGTTTGGATGTGAAGTTGTAGAATTATTATTCTGATTGATTATAAATGAGAAATTATTTTAAGTGATTACAAATTTGAATTTTAATAATAGCTCATTTGGATAATGATTTACTTAATAGTTCATTTGGATGATTGTTTTTGTATAATGGTTGTAGACAATAATTCATTTAGATGTGGTTAAAGTGAGTGTTATTTTGAGAAGTTGGAAATGAGTGATTTATAAATGAATAATTGGAAATGAGTGGTTAAAAATAAGTTGTTAGAAATGAATGATTATTTTGATTGGTTGGAAATGAGTGATTTAAAATGAGTGATTATTTTGAGTGATTACTATAGCTCCTTTGGATGTACATGTTTGAAGAGAAGTTAGTAAAATCTCATTTTTAATAGCTTGTTAATAACGCGAAACAAACACCACAATATGTTTTTTGGATTTTCTTTTAAAAATTAAACCTATATCAAAATCAAATAATCATTTAATATAATCATATATTGAAATGTAAACCTAGTCTAACCATCATCCTAATCAACATATCCTAATCAACATTTCATTGTGTCGTTAACGGTTTTATCATCTCATGATTAAAATTTAATATAATTGAAATATAAGAGATAAACATGTTTACTTTTAAACACATGAATAAATAGAAATTTTCGCTCAAAATCTATTTTTATAACATTTGAGACAGATACACATGTTTGTGTCACAATCCAACTTCGTTGTTTTGAGAAGCGATGCTGATACACCTGCTCTAACCAAGTGAGCAAGTTAGCCAAATGAAAAATGTCAAGCGGGTGACACAACTGGACAAGCATGACTGGGACATTCTTTCCCTCTTAAATGGTTGAAAATCCGGTCAACCAACTCTACTCGAACTTAGAGATTGTTCGAGAAACTTACTATCTTGTCGTTGCGGTCCCATCAGACTTCTGTGTTTGCACTCTAAGCTAGTCTTCAATTGGACTCTTGATGTCAGCTTGGTCAATCTCTTCGGCTAAGACTTCAAGGCATTATGCAACAGAATCGACAGGCTGATCTCTTCAGAACGGCGTACTTCGGGCTGACCCTATTACTCGCACACATGGCACACTATCAGGGTACTTTGCCCTATTACAGATTTATGCTTCGTTTCCCTTGTTGGAAACTTCTCTACTAGAGACCAGTTGTTTAGACGATCACCTGGGCTCTTTTTCAGTAAGACGACTGATAACAAGTGCACACCACTTGGGTGCTTCAACTTGGTCTTCATAGTGTTGAACCCGGTGATAACTAAACATTTAGTGAATGAGATGTGAATGACTTTGTGTTGAAGAAGAAACTTCATTCCTAATATGACACCAAAGTCATCCATCCTCACTATCACGAAGTCACATTTGCCAGTCCAATTTCCTAGCTTGACACTCGCGTTCTTCACGAGTCATGACACTAGTATGGCTGCAGAATTGACGGCCTTCATCCGTCTTTCATCTCTATGCCAAATAAAGTTAAAACATCTAGCTTCTCAGACATAAAGTTGTGGGTGGTCCTAAAGGCTACCATAATATTTTTTGTTGCCTTATAGTTTATCTGCATCGACATACATAAGGCCTTTGCTTGATGACTTCTTCGGATCCCAACATTCTTTTGCAAGTCCGAGAGGTACTTTAATGCACTAATGAGAGAATTTTCCTTTCCTCTTATTCAAGACTATTAGCTGTGTCATTTCAATTTCTTCATCTTCTTCGGTCCATGTCCTTTCTTTGAGTGACGCATAAAGAGAATTGAGGGCAAGCCGGCTTGGACATTCAACTACTTTTTATGGGGGCCCTTGTATTGAAAACAAGTTAGAGATCCTCGCCTTACCTTCGAGAGTGGCCCTTATTTTTTGCTTTGCCAAGACTGGTCTGCTCCCCACTTTTAGGAGAATTAAAGTGGTCAATTCTATTATCTCGACACGGGGAGGCTTCGTTATGCCTCACATCTTGAGTTTTCTCACAGTTCTCGTCAAACTTCAAATCAAACAGTCGTTCAGCGACCGCATAGGCTTTTGACAAGGTTTAGATTCTTTGTTCATAAACTTTTGACCTTGCTCATGACTTTAGTCCCTCAAAAAAACATAAGACATTGTCTTTCTATGACATGTCTCGGATGTCTAGCATTAGCTCAGCAAATTGGATTGACATATTCTTGCATTCAACATATAACTTGGTAGGAAGAAAGGTTTAAGAGTTCGCACCCCTGCCCCCCTCCCCCCCCCCCCCCCCCCATAGTATATTTTGGCACATATTTTATGTGGCAAACTTACACATCAAAATGGTGAGGAGTCATACAGCTCCAAAATTCAAAGGAAATAACAACAACTTGAAAAGTAAATCTTATACTAGAAAAACATGATATAAAAAAGAGCTCATGAATATTTTAACTTCGCAATTAAAATATCATCCACCAAAAACGGTTTTAATTTAGTTAATATTAAAGAATTCTCTTGTTCTATTGGAACAATCTATTGAATTTTGGGCTAATGAGAGGAAAGAAGAGGAGATGAGAGAAAGTGGAGGGGAAGAGGAAATGAAGTGATTTTGAAATATGAAGTATTTGTTTGGAGATTTGTGTTTTAGAGAAGACAGGCTACTAAATGTTTTTTTTGGAGATTTGTGCTTAAGAAAGAAGATGTTCATTTTAGATGAAATTTGATATAAAGTTTGATTTGAGATGTGATGAGGTGTCGAAGAGAACTTGAGTAAAAATAGAGGAAGAGTTGAGAAGAAGTTTTGATGTTCTAAAAACAAACAAAGAGAGTTTATTGATAAAGTCCAATATCAATCATTTAAATCAATTATCAACATTTTATGGAATAAAACTTTGTATGTAATAAATAGATTTCAAATTCGAATCTTCTACCTCAAATATTGTTTAAGAAAAATTATTTATTTTAATGTAATCTAAATAGATTTATTACATTTTTCTTAATAGATTAATTATTTAAACTTTTTTAATATACTGACAACATAAATTTTCTCTTTAATATTAATCTAATAAAAGTCTTTTAACAAAAACATAATTTTTCTCTTAAATTTTCATATTTTAATATATTCAATGTATTAAATAATTATTTGAACTTTTTAAATGAATCACTTCAACCCAATCAAATTATATTGTTATGATGAACTCTAACACGTGGATCGCATGAACCTATAAGTTGTAAAGTTCAAATATTCAAAATTAATTTGACTAAACTTTTTAATCAAACTCAATCTTCATCTTCCAATAAAGATCTGTATATAAACTCTAGACACACCGTATGATAAGTAATGCATATAGATATAATTAATTATGTACGAGTTTATCATTCTCGAGTATTCATAATTACAACTAAGTCTAAAGTTTGGTTAACCTATTTAAGTTGCTTATTATTCTTATATCTTTTTGATTCATCTAATGAACAAGTTATTAGTAGTCTAATCGTAAATACAAAATCTCTCAAGTTAGTGAGAGTCGGTTACTATTTATTCAAGTTTCAAAATCAACACTTAAGAGAACTCCTACACTTTTCTAAATTGGAATGGAGTGAATTCATATCATAGAATTCTATTTCAGCTCCATGGCGATGATAATCCCCAACCTAAAAAAGTTTATTCAATCAAAGTTGACAACTTTTCTCACTCATGCACATTAAAGAACATTTTCATATATAGAAGTATATAACTCATTCATGATCCAATATCAAGTACGCATACGATTATCGTAATAAAATATTGTTCTCGGTCTATAATAAAATTACATGGAGATATCAATATATCTCGGCCTAGTCTTATTGCAAACTATTCGCTCAAAATACTACATCCACATGTCTTTACATGAATTACCTATATCAAGTCATTTACAATAAATGGGCTCAATCAACCATGTTAAAAGGATAAAGCAACTTAACTTGATCTATAATACTGCAGATCTTTAGGTTATTAATTCAAACATGATCCATGTAAGAACCCAAACCAAAACATGAGTCCAAACCTAGGTCTTTACCCTAATACATAAAAATTCAATGATAAAGACATAACATGACATAGTTTCACAAATCAAATGTGATAATAAATGAAAGTAAACATAGTTCAAGTATAGTAGTTTTTAAACACATAATAAGGGTACCCAAGTAAAACAATAAAACGACAAAACATAATTAAGTTTTTACAAGCCTCTATAATAGTTCACGCATCAGGAAAATAGTATTTAGAAATAAAAACTTTAAAAAGATGCAGCCATGTCTCATGGTTATCTCTAGTTCAATCAGACATTCAATTACAACCTAAAATACATGTGGTAATCCCATTGGAAAAGGTGGATTTATTAAACCTAGTAAGAATCCATCAACATGGGGTCAAACATTAATACATTCAAGAGTTGTAAGCACACATAATTTGTTGAGGGTTGTGCCCTAAAGACCCAGTAGTTTGCATATTTAAGAATGAGCATTTAATGTTAAGACATTTAATGTCATTTTCAGTTATTAATAAAAGTTTTTTTTAATAAATCTGCGTATTTAATATTCAAACGTCATTCAACCTTATAAAATTAATTTGATTAATTTCGATAAACCCTTGGTTATTAATATGAACACTTTGACAAATATGTGAGATATATAAGTGGATGTAGTTCCAAGTTTATAACCTAAATTGTCTACAATATATGGACTAAGGTTAGGGTGCCTTGATCCTAGTTATTCATGTGGAGACATATGAGTGGTGGCACCTATGCAAAAATGAGTTTTTGCATATAACTGAACCAAAAGTTTTATGATCGAGCTAGTAATTCCGTTATAGACTCGTATTAACTACTTCTCTTAGGATGATCGTATGTCGATGTGATCTTAATCCTGAGTGGGTTGCAAACTCCTGCTTTATGAGACCAGTCAAACAACACTCGGTCAATAAGCCTCCCACATTGGAGATTGTCGTAGTGAGTAGTTGGGAACACAACATCGCAAGAAGGAATTCATGCCTTCCCTAATATTGTGGAAGATGTAGAGTTGTTCCCGAACTGATTCTAGAACTTGAACAAAGGGTACCCGTCTCTCATTGGCCCGAGATGATACTATTTATAGTGTGACTATAAACAACTTGTTCATTAGAGGAATCAGTGACGCTTAAGGAGAAAAATGTAATCACAGGGGTAGAACGGATTTCTTGTCCTAGTTGTAAATTACGAATAAGCTCGTGAATGATCATATGACAGATGACCGATTATATCCATGGACGTTAATTTGTCCTATAGTGCGAGAGAGTTCAGCACAGACCTTTAGTGGAATACGCCTGATGTTAATGAGCAGGGATTGGATCCCAAGTCGTTGTAGCTTCAAATTATAGGTCCACCGGTCCCCCGGCTAGCTCAATTGTCGTTACACGATTTTATTAGATAATGAATTTGAAGAGATCAAATTCACAAATTAATTATATTGGACATAATTAATAGGAGTGTTAAGTTTAATGGATAAACTTAACTAATTAATATATTGGATATATTAATTAAATATTTTGGATAAATATTAATTAGGATAAATTAATTTATTAGATAAATTAATTACAAATAATTATTGGATAATTATTAAGAGAACTCAGCTAATAATATGTTGGACATATTTAAAGTTTAAATAATTATTAGATCATTATTTAAAGCAAAGTTAATAAATATGTTAGACATATTTGTTTAATCATTATTGGATAATTATTAAATAGAGAATATTAATTAAATATGTTGGACATATTAATTGAATTAATAACTATTAGAGAATTATTATTTGTAGAAAAATTAATATATTGGATATAGAGATTTATTTATTATAATATATTGGATATATTATGTAGTTGATATTTATTGGATAAATATCAATTAAAAATAAATAAAACTAATTTTAAATTGTGATGGGAAAATCTTTGATTTTTCCTAATATATTTTACTATTGGATATTAAAAAATATTATATTTTCCTAATTTAAATATTCACTTTTCTACTATAAATAGGAGGCCTAGAGGTCTTCATTCTCATCTCATCCAATTGAGAGTAACCTAATTCTCAAATAGAGAAATCTCCGAGTTCTTTTTTCTCTAGAGAAAAATACTTCCAAGCTCCCTTCTATAAAAAGCTTCCTACCAAGTACTCAATATAACGGCCCAAATTTTTCCTTCCCTAAAATTCAAGGTTAGTTTTGTTATTTTTGGGTTTACCGATACGCCCGGTCGTTGTTTTGAATTTATTTTGGATTAAATGTGTTTAATTAAGCCTTATCTCGAGAAGTGTGAAGTCGGAATTTGAAAACTATTGGTAAAATGATCATTTTTAGCCCTAGGGGCATTTTGGTAATTTTGAGGCGAGTTTTGTCCTCATATATAAAGACAAAATTTTCTTTTAGGTCAATCATCAGCAATCATCGATCGCGAGACAAAAATCCACCTTTTTCTATGCTTTCACTGAAACCGAGGACACATTTTCTGCAGCCGTCGACTTCCGCTGACACGCCAATCAAGCCGTAGATCTGTTGCCCCGTTTTTAGTGCCGCCTTGTCCCTCAGATCTGGATTGGTTGCTGACTGCCCAGCTTATAGTGTTTGTCGCCTGAACTACCTGTTTTTCATCCGAAGCTATTTTCGCCCAATCAACGCGTGCCATTTACACCGAGCCTTCAGTCGCTGTTCCCTGCGCGTCTGCTTCACGCGCCGCCGCCGCCGTCACTGGAAAATTTATGGATAGTGATTATTGGGTATGTTCGATGTCGCAAGTCCATTTCTGATAGAATTATGCGTTAATTTTGACTCGTTAACCTTGTTTAGGCCAGTTGAACTTGAGGGAAACCTCCGGAACTCGCGGTTCGAGCATTCTAAGGGCAATTTAACGATTTTCGCCCAATGTAAGGGAATTTTAACCTTAGCTTGAAATCATGGGGATAAATAGAAGCATGTGTAGAATAATTTAAGTGAACTAACGCTCATTGATTGCATTGAATTCCATGTTGTTGTGTGACAATTAATGTTATTGCTACGCCGTTAGTATATATATGTATATGTTAAGAGAGGAATTGAATGATTAATTTACATTGAGCTGGTATGTTCCATGATGCATCTGTTGATTTATCATTGAATTGCTCTGAGTATTTGTATCCGTCCTATTGTGCACCTACGAAACTCACGAGAAAACATTATATTGAAGGTCCGGGAGTGGCATTTCCCTGCAACGCTAGTCTCGGAAGTACATAACATTATCTAGTGTAGCATAGAAGATATAGGTTGGAAGATTGGAAGAGACTAATCGAGAAGGTCAAGAGATTGATCGTGATCTTACTCAGCAGGTTCATGGAATTTATCGTGATCTCTCCAGCATAAAGACCCTTCAGAATTGATCAAAGGCATCAACCAAGGTGAGTTTTTATTTACAACATGTCAATCACCTAGGGTAAATTGCATGTAGATTAATTAGATTAATTTAAAGTTTTATTAATTTTATGAATTAATGTAAAATTCACACGCTTCCGCCTCGTTTAAATGCATGCTCCTACCCTACAATTCCCAACATAATCAACATCCAATAGCACAACGAGAGTACTCATACCTAAGCTCTTTGGTTCCAAGTCAAGTGTCCTTGTTTCCGACCTGCACTACGTCGAGCAGTGTAATGCCCACATATTTAGGGGTGAAAGGAAAAACAAAAAGCAGGCGAAACCAAACCGAACCAAATGGATCCCATGGTAGTTTGATTTTTTAGAATATTATTTGGATCATTTAGTTTGATATTTTAGAAAATCGAAATATACTTGCTCGATTTCAGATCTTAATGAAAGAAAAAAAAAATCAAATCAAACCGAATATATAAACATTAAGAAAAAACGTATGTATATATATTGGTATTTTGGTTTGATGGAAGAAACAATTTAAATGTGAAATATAAAGTAAAAGCATTGAAATATTGTGATATTATTGAAAATGTTGTTTTTTATTAGTAAAATAAAAATCATTACAATCAAATAAAAAACCAAATTGAAAATAAGACAAAAAAAAGAAAAATAAACCAAATTCTGAATGAAATCAAAATCGAAAACCAAACAAAAACCAAACCGAACAAAAAAAAACTCAACCAATGGTTTTGTCTTTTATTGAACATTATTTGAGCCGAATTTATTGAAAACGAAAATATTGGTTTGGTTATAAGTTGCACAAAACTGACAAAAATTGAACCAAAATCATCTCTACCACATACTAAAAGACCGAAAAGACTGTAAGGAAACCTCTGTCTTAAAAGGCAATCTAGGCAACACTATTTAGAGGAGAGACGTACTGATTGCATAAGACCTTACATTCCCATTATAAAACCATAGATCCACCCGCCTTGCAATGAGATATTTCCATGCTACCACACACTTGATAGGTTAAGTAACAACCCAAGCTTTTCTCTTCAACAATTAATAGGTTTTTGGATTTATCGGGACTCTCTAGAGTTGTTTTTAAACTAATTTTGGATTTGGGCCACTTAAACAAGGTTTGCCTCGAGAGGGATAAAGTTGGAATTTGGAATTTAAGGGTATTTTAGTCATTTTTACAATCAAGGGCATTTTGGTAACTTTTCAGCTATTTTGGGCATATGAATAAGGATAAATCAGCACTTTTTAGGTCATTAAGCTCAAATCATTACCTACCATCGAATTTCGTGCTTTCCTTAACTCTGAGGCTACTTTTCTCTACAATTTTGACACGGTCATTCTATCTTGATTGCAACCACCGATAATGAGCACAAGTTTCTTTGCAGCATCACCGACCGACAGTTGGGGTCAACAGCGTGAAGCCATGTGTCGAAACTGGACCCCCCCCCCCCCCCGTCGTCTCGGAGGTCTCTGCTAATCAACGCTCGTGTTGATCCTTGCGTCGACAGTAACTGACAACTGTAGTTCCACAACTCGTGTTCAATGTCATCCGTTCTTGAGGAAGACCACCCACCCTTCGCCCACCGTCTATCGACGCATCACTAGATTCAGCCGTCGTGGAGATTCAGCCAATCTGAAGCTAAGGATTTATCGCCCGAGTCTGCTGCACCGTGCCTGAGCCTGTTAACGCTTCCCAAGCCAGAATTTTCAAACCGATTCGGCCATTTAGCGTGCGCCACCTCACCCCCGAGCCTGCCGTCCTGTCCCCTGCGCGTGTATCACACACGTCATCACTGCCAATCCATGCACGCGTCGCATTGTTCACCAAAAAATTTCAGATAGCCATTTTTTGGTAATTTTGATGCTCTGGGTCCGTTTTTGATAGTCTGAAGTGCTAGTTTTGACTTTATAATGTTGTTTTGGCCCAGTTTCAGATGAAAAGTCATAAAAGCTTCAGTTTAAGATTCTTCAAGCTTAATAAGTGGAATTCGACCAAGGTAAGAGAAACATATTCCTGATTTGCAATCTCGAGGGTAATTATAAGCATGTCTAAGAGTTTAATTATTAATATCGAGTTATTGACCCCCACAGGTGAATCCTTTATGTGATACCCGAACAATCTATCTCCATTGATTGTTAGTATCCATTGATGTATTCATATATGTTGTTAACTTTATTCACGCACATACTGATCTAAGTTATGGATCCTTACTGAGTTTTTGCAAACTCATCTTTTCCATTGTAAATAATTTCCACATAGTCTATTAACCATGTATCTGACCACCACCCTATATTCGTCCCCTTATCCTAACCACATTTGCCCGAGACACCAGAACGTGCTAAAACAATATGACATGCCCCCCTCCTAAGGAACCTAAAGCCTAAATATGCTTAATCAATCCATCGAAGCAAACGTCATATCAAATGCATATCCATAGCATACACACAAAGTAAGTTTTAAATCTACATGCATATCCTAGTACACTAATAAATAACATTAGTACATAACATGTCAGACACACAATTAGAACAACACGCTACATCATAATTGACTAACATACAATTAACACTATTCACATATTAACCACAATACCTCAGGGTAGTGGTCTCCTGCCTTAGTTGAAATCCATAAAAGCTTCTAAGCTATTAGTCCAGTGAGCTTGGAAAGCTAACTCTCGAACAATGTCATAAACAAACAAACATGTCAAAACTAGCACTTTAAATTACTAAAACACATGTTTATGATATCAAATTACTGAAGAGGTAAAATCTTGAAAATTGAGATCTAGTGACACACTGTAGCACATGAGGATGTACAACGGTGGTGAGTGTGGGAAGACGCCTTGGCTAAAACATGTTGAAGGGCTTTGCGTACACGATTGATAAAAGAACACGTCTCTTCTTTGACGTAGACGGTTGGGTTGATTAACAAACATGACGCAAAATAACAAAGTTATGTGGCTCGACGCTCATTCACACGGCTCGATAACAACTTAAAGCTTCTCGGTGCAAACTTGAACACACGATTGATCTCTTGGCAGACTTCGACAGACGACAACGAACTAGGCAGCAACTTAGCCAGTAGTGCAGCTTTGGATAGGGCGTGTTTGGCGACTAGGGTTCCAATTAATATTTTTCTACAAATGTAGGTAATAAATGGCAATTTATAACATGAGATCAAATTCAATAAATTACAAAGATTTATACGCAAGGATTTTTAATTAAAATTAGAAAATTTTGAGATGCTCAAATGAACATGTATGTTCATTTCATATTGTTAAAGTTTTCACTAAATAACATTAAACTATGCCCTTAAATTTGACATATATGTAGATCAGGTTCGAGTTAACCTAAATATAATTGCGTCATAATTGAACATATATCCATCAAAATAAAAAGGGCTATCAACAAAACAAAAGGAAATTAAAAAAACATAAAAGTAGCTATAATCATAATAAAGTGTTCATAAAAAAAAAGATTATGGTTGAAATAAAAACAAATAGGTAAGAAGATAATTTTTTTCATAGCTCCTCGATTGTGGAGGTTTGAATGAATGATTGAGTGATTATTTTGAGTTATTAGAAATGAATAATTATTTTAGTAGTTTGAAAGAAAAAAATTCTAGTAATAGTTTATCTGGATGAAAGTGTTTAAATACTGATTATAAAATTTCATTTATTCGAAAGAAACCCTTCAATGTTGTGTTTGGATTTAGAGGAGAGAAAGACGAGGAATGAAAGAAGACAAGTTAAGCTCCTTGTTTGTTGTTAGTACACAACTTCTCATTAACATTTCATTAAATCTCAAATCAAATTTTATAAAAAATAAACACATTCTCTCATAAACACAAATTTCACAAATTGTTTTTCCAACTTCTGTTCACTAAGGGAGTGAATGGATTTAGGGGAGAGGAAGAGGAAGACACAAACCTCTTATTTGTTTTTAATACATCATAACCTATCTCCTACTCCTTCTTAACCTCTTTTTTAACTCTTTTCAACATCTCATCAAACTTCAAATCAAACCTTAAACCAAATATAATCTAAAATAAACGTCTTCTCTAATAAAACACAAATCCCAATCAAACTTTTATATCAAATTTAATTTAAAATAAACACGTCTCTTGTAAAACACAAATTTCAATAAAAATTTATGTAGCCTCTCATTTTTAAAACACGAATTATCAAACTATTTCATATACACAAATTTCTATTCTTCCTCTATTTACTCTCCTCCCTTCTTAATAACCTCAAAATCAAATCAACCTTAGAATACCAATTCCTAAACAAATATTTTATATGCAGGCTCAATTTTCTCCTCTCCTCTCCTCTCCTCTCCTCTCAGCAATCCCAAAATCAGACCCCAAAAAGTTTTCAATCAATTGAATCCGTTAGTGCAAAACCTATACGGCACTCTTCTATATCGCAATCTGTAAGCTCAATTGGATTTTTCTCATTTGGGGGCAGGACCTTCTTATCTCTCTCTCTTTCTCAAAAAAAAAAAAAAAAAAAAAAAAAATCCAGCCGAGACGAACTGCAACACCCGAATCACTGTAGTACGAAATTTCGCTGTTCAATTTCTTCAATACAACCCCCACATGGTGATTAATTTTTCTCTACTTCAACTTCATCCATAAACATGGATCCCCAATTCGAACAGTTCTTGAATTGAGGCAGAAATGCTCTGTAAACTCCCTTCCACGTACTTGAAACCATTTCCCACGGGATTGGACCCTTCAATTTCTCTCCATGGCGATAGACGCAGATTTGGGTGTTTCACTTCAAATATTCCAGAGCCCAAGTTTCGGTTTAAGCTTGTGTGTCTGTCTATGGGAGATAAATGGCATCTCAATGACATTGATGCGAGTGAGTTTGTTAACTTTTCTTATAAGGATTGAAGAGTTCTATGGATTTCAGTTTGTTTTGTTTCTCTGTTTTTGTATTTCCTGGTGCAGCTGTTTGATTTTTTCTGTTGAAGAACAATTTCAGTTTCTGCAGACTGTAATTGCTCCTTGCTGTGATTGGATACGATAACATTTTATGATAATTTCATTTATGGAGCTAGAAATACCCGTTTCATGCATTCAGGGCGAGAACGTTTTTAGATGGAATGTGAATTAACATGGAAACAGTAGTGTTCTTCTTTGTTATGGTGGTTGGATAATTATGAGCAGCATGCCTACCTTTTCTATTAGGCGTGGAGGAGATTTTTTAAACGTGGGGGAGAAAATTGTGGGGTGTCATCTCATGTACTTCGAATGCTTATAATACTTGCAGTGAAGTAAACTAAAGATCATGATGTAATATTAGATGAAGGTTTGGAAAAGAGTTGAAGGTGTGGTAGTTGGGGCTTTAGAAGAAGTCAACTAAATTTCTAATAATCCAACTATGAAGTTCACCTTGGGTTTGAGGGCTTGGTTTGGTTGTTAAGAGTGTTATCTTTGTGACTTTCTTATACTTTTTAACAACCCACTTTTTAGATGTTTTTTTTAATATTTATTTTATTTTAAATATCCGTGCTTTTTTAGACGGTTTATGATAAGTTTTGTAGATGTTTGGGCTTTGAGAGATAAACTCGAGCTTGGAATAATCTAGCTTCATTCTAAGAGTTAGTTGGTGTTTTTGTACATTTTCATTTTATCATTAAGAATATGTACCAAAAAAGAAAAACAAGTTGGCATTTTATTACTCATTACCAAATTTGAGGATAATCGTAGTTTTAATACTTGTTAAACTTCAGCGAATGGGAGAAAGATAAAAAGTCCTTAGGAAGGGGTATTCCTGGATGGAAAAAAAGTAAATCCTAAGAGGTGATGGGATCAATCAATCGTGGTGGTCACCCGCGTAAGAATTAATTTTCTACTGGTTTATTTGACACTCAGATATTGCAAGACTTACGTAAGAATTAATCTTAAGAGGTGACGGTATGTCCCTCGAGAATAATCGAGGTGCGCGTAAGCTTGCTTGGACATTCATAGATATAAAAAAGGTTGTTTACCATAGAACAAGGAAGAAATTTGAACACTCATTGTGTCTAGGATGCTATCAAGATACCCTCCAACTCTTAGGTTCATGCCCCAAACAAAAAACAGAATAATTTTAAATCCTTGTCGTCTCCGTCTCCGTCCCTATCTCTGTCTCCATCTCCATCTCCAACGTTGGCCTTAGGATGGATGAAGTCTCCTTTAGGGTATTGCGAACAAAGCAAGGAGGGAGCTCTTCGATACTCGAGGTATAAAAAATATAGGAAAAATTGCATAAACTTTTAATTTGATCAATTAGCCCCTAAAATTTAATAATTATTGCAACCAAGTCCCCTTAAGTTAAGTTTGAGTAATGGAAAGAAACAAAATTGTCATCTGCAAAACATGTTGTCTATTCCTCTTTCAACCTCCATTTATCTCTCAAGTTATTTCTTCTTTAAAATGAAAATTGAATAAAAAATGTAAATGAAATTTCATCCATCTTTGAATTAAAATGTTTTCTGTCTTCTTCGACCTTCATTTACATGGCCTTCGACTATTCTCACGGGACAACCACTTTGAACATTAGCCTCTTTTCATTTATTTAATGAAAATTTATGTTTATTGTCAACTAAACTTTTTTTCTTTTTTTTTTTTTACTTTCATACCCGTACTTCTTCACTTTTGTCAATTTTTTTTTGAAAAGAACACAAAATTTCTCATTGAAAGAAGAAAAGGAGTACAAAAAGATAACAAACCCCGTAGGGAAATAAAAAGGAGATTACAAAAAGGAAATAACTATGAGTAGAAAACAACTAAAGACACAATAGAACCGAAATCTAGAAGTAGCAAAACAATACAATACAAAATTATGTAATAGTAGCCAAGGCCGGATATTAGGCAGGAGGATCAATGAGTGTTTCCCAATTGTTGATAATGTCTTGAGCTGTAAGAGGTTTGAAAGCACTGGCAAGGGAGCTCCAAAGGGAGGAAGAATAGAGGGTGCTATCCGAACATGCCTTCCAGGGGAGATGAACGTCTTCAAATATTCTTCGATTGCGTTCCCACCATAAATCATATAGCAGGTACTTTGTAGCGTTAGCCCACGGAATTCTAGCTTTCTTGGACATTCTAGGACCCTTGATTAGACAAACCACATTTGAATGAAATGAATGTTTAGTTGTTTCGGTTGGGTCGGACCCTTGATTAGACAAACCACATTTGAATGAAATGAATGTTTAGTTGTTTAGTTGCTTAGCCCTACTTGCTTGGGTCGGATCCTAGAATTCGGAACTGAAATCTGAATTATGAATGAAATGAATGTTTCTTACAAAAGAAAATTTTCTATACGACATATTAAGTCGATGGTTAGTTTTTATTGTTTTTCTTAGTATTGCTTATCCTTCTCCCTCGTAAGCTCTATCTCATTCGTGCTTTATTCTCATGGCTGCTGACAGATGCAGTGCAACAAAACTTAAACAAATGGCTGCTGAAGACGCAGAACTTCTTAAATGAAGTCACATCTCCAATGGGAAAAACTAGTAAGAACAAAGATTATAATTCTGCCGGAGCCTCTGGTAACACCGAATTAGAGGATATAGTTATGGCAGAACATACTGTTAATATCAGCACACCACGTGGCCTTCTCTCTTCTACTGCTGTTGTATCCATTGAGCAATTTAGCAGGTCAAATTATTACCAAATTTGATCATTCGGTCTAAAGATCTTGTTACTTAGATGACTTATTTTTAGTTTGAACTTGCCTTCTTACTGGAGAACTTCTATACATTATAGCTTAAATTGTCTAGCAGGTTTTCCCTAGAGGTTAAGGGAAAAAACTTGAGATGTTATGAACGGTCAAATCAAAGCCTATAGTTGTCATCATGAACATTGTAATTAATAGAATAGAGATGATGAAATTGTGCCTCTGGAGTTCATTATTCAACTACGTGTACATTGAATTGCAATAATGAGACTTATAATGTGTGAAGACTGTATAAATCATTTCTGTTCCATGTATATTTGTTTAAGGATGAAAATCTTGTTATAGCATGGCAACGGTTTCACTTAAAATGATTGAATCATTAAGATTTATTGACTTAGCAATAAAAATGTAAAATTTGAATGGACCCGTGCAAGGATATTTATGTTTTTGCTCTAGATTTGTTTATTTTTGTTCTTGTGTTATCTAGGTTTCTCTTTCATTTATTTATCAAGAATTATACATAATTTATTTGACTCATCAATGTCATGACTCATGACATGCAGGATGAATGGCTTGACTGGGCAGAAAATGCAGAGGATATTTAAAGCCCTTGTTCCTGAATCTGTTTACAGTGATGCTCGCAGTCTGATAGAGTATTGCTGTTTTAGGTTCTTGTCAAGGGATGGTTCAAATATTCTTTCTTCACTCAGTGTAAGTATTTCATGCATCTTGATGTTTCAGGCAATGTCTAATGGTTCAATGATGAGAAAGTATGGAGTTGTTGAGGATCCCACATTGGAAAGTGAGGAGACCTCCTATCAATTTATAAGATAGGTGGACTACTCCTCTTATAACCAATTGGTTTTGTGATAGATGCACACACTATCTAATATGGTATTAGAGCTCCCTGAGAGTTATTGGCCTCCCAAATTCCAAATCGACCCAAGTGGGCAATTAGGACCGAACCCAAGTGGGTTAAGCGGGTATTTGATCCCAATAATTTGGATCCGACCCAAGCAAGTAGGGCTAAGCAAGTATCTCGATCACAAATTCAGATATAATCCAAGATGGTCTTCCCAATATGCCACCATCTTGAGGGGTCATGGTGGAAATACTCACCTTGTCCCACATTGTAAAGGTGAAGAGTCTTCGACATATTTAATGGTATGTTTTGGCCACCAAGAACAAAAGGGAACAAAAGGAATATGGATGATTCCCGATGTTTAGGCTACTGAAAATCATTCTTCTCATAATCACGTTTTTCCAAAATCACCTTTTTATTCTTTTCTTAACTGCTTTTTATTCTTCCCATAATAACTTTATACTCTCCCTATAACTATTTTTCACTAGCATCATACCCATTATTTTTTTTCCATTTTCATTCCCTTCACCCCAAACACAAATAATCATTCTCCCATAATCATTCATTTTTTCTATTCTTTCCCTAATTCTCATTCCTCCCATAATCATTTTCATTTCCCTTCCTCCAATTATATGGATTACTCCCCGCCAATCGGTTTAGAGGTGAGGCCGCATACTATTTAATGGGTGTTCTAATTTATTTTAGGAAAAAATTCATTTTTTTCATGTTTACCTAGGTGGTTGTATTTTAAACTTAAAAAAGGATGCTCTCTAGTTTTTATCTTTCTTCGTTCTTATAGCAGATTGTTTTAGCAGAATGCAGAAGAATTTGGTTGCTCTTGGGTTTTTAATTACACTTCAAAGTGTAAACGTTATTGAGACGTAAAGAGTCGTCGTACTTTTATTATTAGAAGTAATGCCTTTATATAAAGTTTACATCTCAATCCGAATCGTAATCCTTATTCTTATCCTAATCCTAATTCATATACTAATCCTAATTCTAATCCTAATCCTAATCCATATATTAACTCTAACACTCCCCCTCAAGCTGGAGCAAATATGTCAATCATACTCAGCTTGTTGGAGAGGTAGCTTATTCGCGCTCCATTCAATGTCTTGGTGAGGAGATCACCTAATTGCTCTCCAGTCTTCACATACCCTGTCGAGATCGAGCCTTGTTGTATTTTCTCTCGAACAAAATGACAATCTACTTCAATATGCTTGGTTCTTTCATGAAATACTGGATTTGAGGCAATATGTATAGCTGCTTGATAATCACACCATAACTTCGCATGCACAACAATCTTCACTCCAATTTCTTCTAAGAGTTGGATCAACCACACAAAGACACAATATCTTCTTGATCGAGACACCACGTTCTGCTTTTTACTCTTCCATGAAACTAGATTGCCTCCTACAAAGACACAATATCCCGAAGTCGACCTCCTATCTTCTTTAGATTCTGCCCAATCGACATCTGAAAAACACTCGATATTCATATGTCCACGATTTTCATACAACACTTCTTTACCTGGTGCAGATTTCAAATAACCTAGAATTTGTTCCGCAGCTGTCTAATGATCCACTGTAGGAGCCGACATAAACAGACTGACCACACTGACAGGATACGATATATCTGGTCTTGTAACAGTTAAGTAATTTAATTTGGCGACCATCCTTCCATATCGCTCAGGATCTGAAAAAGATTTCCCTTCTTTAACCAGTTGCAAATTCGTAACCATTGGTGTACTACACGGTTTCACAGCTAACTTTCCTGTTTCAGTCTAGAACATATTTTCATTGAGACAAGAAAACCCTTATCTTATTCCTCATAACTTCAATACCTAAGAAATATTTCAGAGTTTCAAGATCCTTAGTACAAGACCGTCTGTGAAGAAATAATTTCAACGAGGCCCTGGAACATCATCCCCAGTGATAACTATATCATCAACATATACTACTAGCAAGAGAATCCGTTGTTCAAACCGTATAAAAATACAGAATGATCAGACAAGCTTTGTCTCATCCAAAACTTACTTAACGCCTGACTAAACTTGCCAAACCATGCTCGAGGACTCTGTTTTAGACCATACAACGATTTTCGAAGCCTACACACCTTGGTATTCTCCCCCTGAGTAACAAACCCAGGTGGTTGCTCCATATAAACTTCCTCCTCAAGGTCACCATGTAGAAATGCATTCTTGATATCTAGCTGATACAACGACCAAGAATTTGAGGCTGCCATTGAAATAAACAAATCGAATAGACGTCATCTTAGCAACTGGAGAAAAGGTATCGCTATAATCAACACCATAAGTTTGAGCATAACCCTTAGCAACCAACCGTGCTTTCTAACGTGCCACAGATCCATCTGAATTGACCTTGACAACAAAAACCCACTTACACCCAATTGTTTGTTTGTCTACTAGGCGATCTACTAAATCCCAAGTGCCATTATCATCCAGTGCATTCACCTCCTTAACCATCGCCTGACGCCACCCAGAATGGGATAACGCCTCACTGGTATTTTTAGGAACCACAACAGAATTAATAGATGAAATAAAAGAATAATCGGGCGAGGACAACTGATGGTAAGACACAAATGACGAAATAGGATAGGTACAAGAACGCTTACCTTTACGAAGGGCAATAGGTAAATCAAGGTCATCACTCACCTGTAAATCATGAGACGAAGAAATTGCTGATGGAGGGCAATAGGAGGACTGGAAGGAACCGATTTTGAAGGAGACAGAACAGGACTCGATGGTGATGAAGCCACCTCATATAAAAACTAGTCATCTTCCTTAGAAGACGGACTATACGACGGGCTAAACGCTACATCTTCAAAGAATGTGACATCCGCCCGAAACAAAACACTTTTTAGAAGTTGGACAATAACAACGATATCCTTTTGAACTCGAGAATAACCTATGAGATGCATTTTAAAGATTTTGGATCTATTTTTGTACGATGAGAACTAACATCATGAACAAAACATGTGCATCCAAAGACATTAGGTAAAACTGGAAACATTTCTTTAGTAGGAAACAAGACTTTAAATGGAATATCACCCCCCCAAAACACTGGAAGACATGCGATTAATCAAGAAACAAGCTGTACGAACAACATCAACCCAAAAATGCTTCGGGACATTCATTTGAAATGACAAGGCCCTTGCAGTTTCGCGGAGATGCCTATTCTTTCTCTCTGCTACCCCATTTTGGGATGGAGTATCAGGACACGAAGATTGATGAATAATACCTTTATTGCGTAAATAGGAACCAAGAACATTAGAAAAGTATTCCCCCCATTATCTGTACACAATATTTTGAAAGAAACATTGAATTAAGTTCAAATTTCTGCATTAAAGGTACAAAGTATAGAAAACAACTCAGAACGATTTTTCATTAAATAAACCCAAGTGAGACGAGGATAATCATCCACAAAAACAACAAAATACCTAAAACCAGTGTTCGAAACAACATGACTTAGACACCCAAACATCTGAATGTACTAACTCAAATAGTGCATCAACTCGCTTATTGACTCGAGAAATCGAATTAAGACGATGCAATTTGCAAATTGACAAGACTCACAATTTAAAGATGACACCTTACGAAACTCTGGATATAACTTCTTTAAAATAGACAGCGGAGGATGACCTAACTGACAATGAATCTTGAACAATGACTCGGTACTCGAACACGCTATAGCCCTTAATGGAAGTTGATCAAGAATGTAGAGACCCCCTGATCCATGCCATCTACCAATAACTTCCTTTGTCAAATGATCTTGAAATAAGCAATAACTAGGGAAAAAGGAAACGAAACAATTGAGGTCACGAGAAATTTGACTCACCGAAATTAGGTTAAAAGAAAACTTAGGAAAACATAATCAGAGGACAACAAGAAAGTAGGTGTAAGCGTGATCGCACCAGTTCCCTGAACAGAAGATGAAGACCCATCTTCTAAAGTGACAGCGGGAAACGAAACAGGCGATGATGAAAACGAAAACTAATATTACGTGTCATATGAGTAGTAGCTCTAGAGTCGATGACCCATTTTGATGCCGATGTAAGAAGACAATGATTATTACCTAAGTTGGCTAAGGTTGCAGTAGGAGGATCTGCAGAGGACGACTACGATGATTCATTTGACACTCGAAGTTTAGCAAACTCTTCCGTAGCGGAAGCATTATCACTGGATGCAAGGTGCGTATCTGAGACCGCTTCGTCATTTTTATTGAATGAGTAACAATATTTGTTGATTTAGAATCTTCCATTCTCCCTTGAAATCGAGAAAACCCGGTGCTATAAAATCAAAACAAACTACCCAAACCTGTAATGGACTAGATTGCTCACAAAATCCAACAAAAAATAGCCCGAGAAGACGGCTCACGCGCTCCCACGTGCAGCCACAAGTTGCTGTGACATAACTTTCGAAATGTGCGTGCGTTGCAAACTTCTAGGGGCGTGTGCGGCTTCGTTACTTATCTTTCGGCCATGGAATTTTGACAGGACGTAGATCCTCTCAAGAGCTTTTCAATGATAAATTGTGTGTCGAAAGCGATCGTCAGAAACCCGATGAAACTGATGTTTTTCGATGAGTGGCAGTGCTGTCTCGAAAATTGCGTTTTCGAACTTCTCTCCTCACGTGTGCACTCGATATGCGTCGGATGGCCACCAAAATTTGAAGTATTGTAGATCGATTCTTGGGCTATCAAAATCCGATAGCAGTGACGACAAACTCTGGCAGACGGCAGTGGCGGCGGTTCGGGCAGATCCCAACGAACTTTTTTTTCTTTTATTGTCATCAACGCTCTGATACCATGTAAACGTTATTGAGACGTAAAGAGTCGTCGTACTTTTATTATTAGAAGTAATGCCTTTATATAGAGTTTACATCTCAATCCTAATCCTAATCATAATCCTTATCCTTATCCTAATCCATATCCTAATCCATATACTAATCTAACACAAAGAACAAAATTTCTCATCTTCTGGTTGCCTGTGAACTAAAAAGAGAAGCAAAAATTCTGTGGATTAATATAGTCATGTCTAGTCGGGGGTTTGGGACTGAAAAACTCTTATGATTTTTGATTAATAAAATTCTGTAGGAGTGAATGGTTTTACCGCATCAACATTCATTAGCTTCTTGTTGTGCTCTTTTCAAAAACTTCTGCAATTTCTCCCTTTCTTGACATTTATACTTGTTAGAAATTACTAATTAGAATATAATTATTTAACTTATTCCGTTTTCATTTTTCGTGTTTTTCTTCCACACTACTGATAAGACCCAAACTATATTGGATTATAAAATGAATAGAAAATCAAAATACAAAGATAACCAAGTTTTAATAGGACTTGGAACCTCTCATCTCTAGAGAACCATTCTCTAAGAGCCCTAAG
>JBBMEG010000009.1:6253105-6267650 GCA_037832605.1 Cyclanthera cordifolia | reverse complement strand
CCTAACAAACTCTCTAACTAATTTCTCCTATTTATAATAGAAAATCCTAACAAACTCTCTAACTAATTACCATAATATCCCTTATATTTATTTATAATTCTTCTAAGACCTAACCCCATCAACTACTTTATTTGTAACTTTTTTTCGTGTTTATGTAGTTTTGCATCCTTTAAAGAAAACCCTTTCACATTTTAATGATCAATCAGATATTAATCTTTTCGACTCTGTACATACAACCAAAAAGTATACTAGAATCTTGAAACCCATTCAACTTGACATAATCTAAAAACAAGAAAAAGGAAAAAAAGACTACTAAGCTCTCTGCCTTAACAACAAGAAAAAGGAAAAAAAGACTACTAAGCTCTCTGCCTTAACAACAAGAAAAAGGAAAAAAAGACTACTAAGCTCTCAGCCTTAACAGGGGATGTAACCTTCCATTGAAGGATGTCACCAAGGAACTTGATCAATACAAAAAACTGAACAAGCCTTTAAAGAAACTGATATTTTCAATCAGTATATATGGATGACTAGCAAAATAACGCTTTGTTTTTTTATGAGTAACTTTTGTTTATTTCTGCAGGAACCCACATTTCAGAGATTGATATTCATAACAATGCTTGCTTGGGAAAATCCGTATCACGAGCAAACTAAGTCCTCAGAGGAGATTTCATTTCAGGTGCTTGATGATTAAACTATGCGATTTTTTGAATTTCCTTGGATGATTGTAGATTAATGTCAAAATTGATGTATGCAAAAGGGGAGACCTAGGCTAGGCTTTAGGAAAATATACATGATAGGAAACGAAGATTCCATTTGAGAAAAGAATGAAAGAACATATGGTGAAAGCGCATACGAAAGTAAAAGCCCACAAAAGGTAGCACCCATACTTTTGGAATATGAATGATTTACACGTAGTTAGCAATTCTAAGCTAATCCTAAAACTATTAAAAGAAATAATAACACAATAGTTAATTACTATGAGTTGGCCTACTAGTTAATAAGGACCCATGTAAATACTAAACAACATAGATGAAAAAGGTTCAAGGCATGAGGACCACTAATCTAAAATTTAATATCCTACGAGTCTTATTAACAAAACTGTAATAGGTGTTAGTTGATATAATTCAATTTATCCCAACCTATCAGCTTAAGTTTTTGGGTTGATTGATGATTTAACATAATTCAACATGGTATAAGAGCAGGAGATCCTAAGTTCGAGTACTTCCGTGTCGTTTTCCTCTCTATTTAAAATTAATTCCACTTGTAGGACATTTCTAAAATTTCTAAATCTACAAGTGAGAGAGAGTGTTAGTTGCTATAATGAAATTTATCCTAACCTATCAGCTTAAACTTTTGGGTTGATTGGTGGTTTAACATAATTCAACTGTAGGGTTAAGTGGTTGTCATGTGGAAATAGTGTACGCAAGTTGGCCTTTGCTCTGGCCCATACACTTCTTGGATATGAATATTAATTAAAAAGCCTACTACTGTCGTACAGTTATTATAATTTATAAGCATATTTACTTCATCATTGTCTTTATTTGTTTGGAAAATCTTTTTTATAGTATTTTATTAAATGTGGTAAGCCTTGCTATAATATAGTCAAGTTTCTTGTGGAAATTATTTTAGCAGAAAATGTAGTATATGTATGTGTCATGTGTGTGAATATAGGAACAACCTAAGAAAATAGGACACCAGCGCAAAAGTTCCTTTCTTCCGTATGCTTTTTGGAGTGAAAATTTGAAAAAGATTGCAAGGGATTAATTCTTCTTGTATTTTTCAAATTGGCAATGGGAAGCTAATTTCTTTTGTCTTGATATTTGGGATGGTGAGTCTCCTTTAAAATCAAGATTTCCTTATTTCTCCAGAGGTGTTGCATTTCGGAATGTTAGGATATTAGTAATTGCTTTAGTCTCTCTACTTCTCTCTCATCAAATAACTCTCTAACTTTTCAAAACTCTTGCTGATCGTGATCCCTCCTCCTCCGGTGTCGTCACCACCAACATTGGGGAGGAGTGAGGGTTACTCTCTGTTGCCGCACCAGGCTCTTCACTGGCGTCGAGCAACCTACTTCTTCAATGTTGGTTGACACATCCTTATAACCATCTCCAACCACGTGGTTACATGTTTTAGTACCATTGATAACTAAGGAATATGGATTTAGAAATGCTATCTAGTTTTGGTTACTGGTAAAGATAAAGAACATCTCAATATTCTCAATTTTCTTATCTCAATTTTCTTTTGGTGTAAACCTTTGCTAAAGACGGAGGTGTACAACTTATCTATTTGCAATATGGAAAAATTACTTGTAATTGGCATTAGCCCTCTAGGTTTTATCCTCCATTTTTTCATTTATCAATGAAAGGTTTCATTTTCTAAAAAACGATGGAGAACATCTCTGATCTTATTGTGCATGTGCATGTGCATGTGCATGTGCCTGTTACATTTGTCTTAGTTTGGCGGTACTTTATTTGTTTGATAATTGTAAGAAAATTTAAATTTTAACCATCACCAAATGCTTAGAGGTTATGCCTAGGGTTGACCTAATGGTCAAATAAGGGCCATATAAATCACCAAATGCTTAGAGGTTATGTGTTCAACTTACCTAAGAATTGGTATTTACGAATTACCTTAGACAACCAAATGTAGTAGTAGAGGTGTTATACATATATATCATATATATAATCAACAAGCTTGACATCAAATCAACAAGCTTGACGTCAAACTTGTTATTGACGAGATTGACATGAAAAATGGCTGTTTTTGGCATTGCAGAAGATGTTAGTTAGAGAAGAGGCTTTTATACGTATTGCGCCAGCTATTTCTGGTGTAGCTGATCGATCCACGGTACAAAATCTATTCAAGGCTCTTGCGGGTGATGAGCAGAGCATCTCTTTGAGTTCGTGGCTCAAATATGTTGATGAACTGCTCAAGTGAGCCCCTTAACTCTTTCTTGGTCTTGTATTTTTCCATGGTACACTTGTGTAAGTCTATTATCTGTAATAGTAAAATGAAGCAAAATTAAGATATTTTGTAGGTTCCTATAAAGAAAAGATATTTTATAGGTTTTCTTTTTGCTCGGTCCTCCTCACCACATGAGAATTGTTTCATGGACAGTAAATATATCATTTTACTTATTTTTCATTGAATTAATTTATTATTATTAGTATCATCATTATTTTTAGACATAATTTACTTTTAATCATGCCAGTTTCAAAATAAATAATCTAGTCTAGATAGTTCAACAAATACCAAGTTGTTAGTTCAAGGACTTTGATTGTAGTTGACAGTTTCCTTACTTTGATATGGTCATTAGCTGGGGTGACGTGATTTTTTAATTCGTAAGTTTTCCTTCTATATATATTTTTAAAATTTTTTTATGAATTAATAAGTTGTGGTTTTATACATGTTTTTTTTAATATTAATGTTCTCATCATTGCCTCCTCCGAATTCACTCCCAATTGTAAGCCTTTCCTCAATCTCCCTCAATTGTTGTCTTTCTTCCCCTACCTCCCTTTTGATCTCTATCATCAGCATCCTCCCTTGATCTGCCTCCATTGTTGCTGCCTTCATATTTCCTTCTCTTTATCTTTTTCAACCTCCCGTCTTCACTCCCTTCTCCTTTCCTTTCCCCTCTTGATTTCTTCTCTGTTTCTGACATCCTATTCATTCCTCTAGTTCTCAACGGCCACCGTTCTTTTCACTAGACATACTGCTGAATATGATAAAAAGGAAATCCCACATATGGCTTGGTGGAAAAAGTGCCTTGCCCTGAGGGCCTCTGAAGTTCAGTTATCTTTGTAATGCCAGAAGTAAGCAATTCGGGGCTCCGAAGAAAGCTATTTTGGTTCCCAATGTTGAATAAGTTGTATAGTCTGATATGAACTGGGATCCAGCTTCATGTTTGTACATTTCTAACCTCCTTGGGCTATGTGCCTCATAGGGAAGAAGTGAGAATAACAATAATAGGAAGACTTAAGACCTAAGGATAGGGAGAATAAAATGGACCATCAAGCCCTAAGAAGCTCATACACTTTAGTTTGTTTAGGGTGTCACATGTGTTGGACAGTCGAACACTCCTTCAACACTTGTTGGACACGTATTGGATACTACTTAGCCCAATAGATATGTGTTAACAAACACTAATTGTACCAGTGTAATGCCCATGAGGATAGAAACTCATGCTTAAGAAATGTTTAAAAGAAATGATTTGTACTACCTATACCAACAAAATGCACCTCTCAAACTCGGGCGTTACAGCTAGTTGTACAAAACCAATAATGGTCCAACATTTATGAAGACATGCATAGAAAACTTCTGAAGTTATTAATAGACACATAACTATATCGGACAAAAACAATACATTTTCAGGATGAAATACGCCAAACACATTTTCGTGTCCATATCATATTTGTATCCCATGTCTCGTAGTTGTATTTGTGCTTAAGCCTGCACAATCGTTTTGCATACAGTATAGAACTTGGGTTGGTTGATAACTTTTCTAATCTTCTAACTCTTGTCAACTGTTAATGTGGCAGTCTAAGTATGCATGGAATTGTACTGAATCAGGTTTAATATCTTGTTGTAACCTTACTTTGGTTGGTTTGGCTGTAGGGTTCATGAAGGACGAAAATTATATCGAGTTCGTGATAACAGTCAGTTCGTGAATGAGAATATCCTATGTATTGGTTCCAGCAAGAAGAGACCTGTTTTAAAATGGGAGAATAATATTGCATGGCCAGGAAAACTCACTCTTACCGATAAAGCTGTCTATTTTGAGGTGTTACTTTTCAGGAGTCATAATCTTTGATCAAATTTTTTCACAGTACATAGAAAATAAATCAGTTCTTTTTTTTTAGTCCAACAGATATGGGGATGATAAGATTCAAACACATAACCTCTTGATTCATGGACACACACTTATGTTGCTGAACTATTGTTCTTATTGACTAAATAAAATGCAGTTTTACTAGATGAATATAACTAATGTAGTTGAAAAGGCAGCACTCCATAAAATTTCTTAAAGACGTTATATTTACAGTGTTTATCGTAGTATCCTAGTATCAATTTAACTTTTAGTTTTTTGGGTTTCTTTTGGAATTGTCAACCAATTTATAAATGCTGCACTTTGAACCTTTTCCTAGGTGTTTAGGCGTCCAGTACCATCTTCCAAATGAAGACCTTGCATTTCTTAGGCATTGTGAGGTTTTGCTATAACTTGTTTATGACATTTATAACATTTGAAGGGCTTCCCTGTAGGTTTTCAGAATCATTGGGCTGCTATGTTTATCATTTTCATTTTTGTTTTATATTTTTTTCTAAGTCAACACTTCTTGAACTTTGAATTCTCGTACTCTCTAAAAAAAATTATTTTTTGTTATAACTTATAGAAACTTAAGGTTGTGCTCTGTGTCTTCTTTTATTTCTTCCTTGTGTAACTCTTCATTTAATTGTAGACTTAGGAATCATTTGGTTTGATCTAGAGACAAATTACAATAGATGTTTCTGGTTACTATAATCAGCCTGCTAAAATGTGCATAGAAGTAACTAAAGTTGAAGAAAATGAAATTGAGGTGAACTATACATCATTTGTTTTTTAAAAAAATATACATCATTTGTTTTTTTTTAAAAAGTACATCATACATCATGAATGATTCATCAAAATTAAAGTGCTAGCATTACTAGTGTTTATGCAAACTTCACTCAGATCGTTCATTCTTTGAATCAGTATAGGCAGTTGGAATATTTGGGCAGAAAGATATCCTGAGATTGGATCTTACAAAAGATGGAGTGCAGGTGGACAAGGCGAAAGTAGGACCTTTTGGCTCTGTTCTTTTTGATTCTGCTGTTTCTGTAACATCCAGCTCAGAGTAAGACTCTTGACTTTTTTTCTCTTTTTTCAAACAGTGACTGAAAGATGGGAAAATTCCTTGCATATTTCTAGTTAACGTTATTATTATCATAAAAAATTACCTTGGAAGGACAATTAAGACATTATAGTGATAACTAGAAATCAACTTAGGCCACAACTCTGTGCAACATGATAAATCCATGCACATAGAAGAAATTGATTGATACTTCATAAAGGATTATTTTATAGTCTTTTCATTTCAACCAATGGAAAAATAGCAGATTTGTCAATGAACAGTTAGAATGGCTTGACATGGATAATGTTTTGTTACCAGCTTGGGTAGAAGTGGAAATCACAATCTCTATGCTCGAGTTGACCGTATTGTGGGAAATACATTTCAGAAATTTTTTTCTTGATTCACATGCTGCAATTTATGCATTGCTTTGGTATCCATATTATTTGCTGTAATAATTGTCAGATGTAGGTACACAATATCTAGAGTCTTTTAATCAAATGGAAATTTGTTTTTCACCGTTTGACATTTTAAAAAAATTCATCCAAACCTTTTTCATCATTTCATCCATCGCAGCTATTCGAATTCTTATGGACTTTCAAATTGATTTAGTTTGGAGATGTTCATTTTTAGTTTTTAGATCTATTTTAGAATGATGTATCTCATAGGTTTAACAATAATTCTCTTTTTCTACTTGGGGAAACCACAATTAGTTTGTAGTTTCTATGGTTGCCTTTGGAACCTCACTAAGCCTTTTATTGTCCTTGCAATTATGTGCAGCAGGCAGATGTATATGACATTATAGTATTTCTCGATTTACATTGTAACTTATCCTTTTACCTCTTATTATTTTGTAGGATGAAAACATGGGTCTTAGAATTTGTTGACTTGGGAGGTGAAATGAGGCGAGATGTCTGGTATGCATTTATCAGTGAAGTAGTTGCTTCGCATAAGTTTATACGTGAGTATGGACCTAACGAAGATGATGAATCACGCTTTCACGTATATGGTGCTCATAAAGGAAAAGAAAAGGCCATGGCTACTGCAACTAATAGCATAGCTAGACTTCAGGCCCTTCAGTTTATGAAAAAGTTATTGGATGATCCAATAAAACTTGTGCCATTTTCATTCTTACAAAATGCACCCTATGGTGATGTTGTCCGTCAAACATTGGCTGTAAATATTTGGGGTGGACCCTTGGTGAAAAACTTGCTATCGGAGGAAAATCCGGAAGTTCAAACCGCAAGATCTACGGGTGAAGTACATGAAGGTGGTCATCATGTGTTTGACATAGATGGAAGTGTTTACTTACGTAATTGGATGAGATCTCCCTCCTGGAATACGAGTACATCCATCTCATTTTGGAAGAATACATCAGTGAAAGAAGGGGTTGTATTAAGTAAAAATCTTGTTGTAGCAGGAATGTCCCTAGTTGAAAGGGCTGCTGAAACTTGCAAACAACGCCACCAAGTGGCTGAGAAAACTCAAGCTACAATTGATTCTGCAATGATCAAAGGAATACCTAGTAATATTGATCTTTTCAAGGTTTGCTTTTCAATATTATTTTCTCTATTCCATCTCTGTTTCAGAGTTTCTATTATCCTGCTTCTATGTTCACATATAATCTTTTTGTGTATTCGTACTTATCTTTTGAGCTTTTCTACTAGATTTGTGTGAATGTTGTGATTTGTTTTTGGTTATTATATTTCATTCTTTCAAGTTTACATTCCATTTTGCACTATGATGTGGTTTGGCTTGGGAATTTATTTTTGCTGTTCTGGTTATTGTGCATCTTATACATTATTCTTCATGAAAATGTGGGATCTATGTTTTCCTATTCTTTACATTTTCTCTTCAAATAACAAAGAGATCTTATTGGTGCCACATCATGTTCCCCTTCATATGATGGTTTAAACTTTCTGAAGCGGTAAAACAGAGAAGACCAAAGACATCGACCAATTTAAATGTTTAGCATATTTGGCTATCGATCTTCTGGCTATGTAGGATTTTATGTATGGCCTCCTTGAACTTGTGCATCCTTTTCGTGTCTCTTGGGCGGTACGTGAAAGTTTTGCTTTTATTTTTGCATATGGCAGGAACTTATACTTCCTATAACCATGATAGCCAAAAGCCTTGATAAACTTCGGCGTTGGGAGGAGCCACACTTGACCGTTTCCTTTCTAGCAGTTGCATATACTATTATCTTCAGGTATAATTTCTTAAAAGTATAACGTCTGAACGTTAGTCATTTGTTAGTTTGTCTTAAATTGCCCAAAAGTTGATTTAAAATAAACTTGTGAAATATAAAAAGTTTCCTTCTCTAACTTTCCTCTACAAAATCTCTGTGAATCAGACGAAACCCTAAATCCTTATCGACCCATCTCTCCCCCTCCCCTGAGCAGGGGCTCTTCCGATAAGGGGAGGAGGAGAGGAAAAACCTCCACGATCACCAGCTCCACTGGCAATCCTCCTTTCTCGGAAGGAATGAACGTCAGACTTGCTTGAGTTCCTTGCTACAACCGGAAATGATGAGGCCCTTAGACAAGAAGGAAATCACTGCCGTGTTTGAAGAGCTCCACAAATTCACCCAAAACAACCTAAACAGCAAATTGAAATTACTGTGTAACTGGTAACTTTACAAAGGGTCTTCTATGGGACATATGCTTCAGGGATGTAAAATTTCTCAATTGTTGAAATCTGATTAACGTTCAGCCAATACATAGACAAAAGTTAAAACAAGTTGTTGGTTAAAAGAATAAGATGATTTGCATTCTTCAAGGGATGAAATTGGATGTTGGCCTAGCATTTAGGGGCCAAAGGGTAGGATAATTTTGTTTTGTTAAATATAAAATTTCTGACTTTCTATACATCCAGTCCAATTAAGTTAGTGATCATGAAACACTTCATCGTGCCTGCTGATAAGTTGGTAATTACCAAGATAGTTGTTACTACTTGAATACTACCGTTTGGCAGTGACTCTTTCATCCAAGGAGGTGTTTGGATGAATCCAAGGAGGTGTTTGGATGAATGATTGTAGGAGTAATTATTTTGAGTGATTAGAAATGAGAGGTTATTTTGAGTGGTTTTGAAGAAAAATTTGTACTAATAGCTCATTTGGATGAGGTTTTCAAAGAGTAAAAGTTTATTTTTAATAGCTCCATAAAAGCTCCAAACAAACAACTCTTAGGTTTTCTAGGACTTCTTTGACATGTTTGCCTTTCTGTTTTACATGTTTTTTATTTCCGAAAATATCATGTTTGCGCCTCGAAGACTGGAGGCATTGCTGATGAAGTAAAAGTTTAATTGCCTAATTGATTTATTATGAATGTAGCAATGGATTAGTGGTTTGGTTATTTATGTTTTCCTTGTATCATTAGTTGTTGAAGCTGATATGTTGATTTTTAATCAGAAACTTGCTGTCATTTGTATTACCTACAACATTAATGATGATGGCAGCTGGAATGCTGACATTGAAAGGACTCAAGGAGCAAGGTCGCCTCGGCCGATCTTTTGGAAAAGTGACCATTCGTGATCAACCACCTTCTAATACCATTCAAAAAATTATGGGTGTAAAAGATGCCATGCGCGATGTAGAATTATTTTTGCAGAATGTGAATGTGTCGCTTCTCAAAATGCGTACAATCATACTTGCAGGTCAGACTCAGGTATGTTTTACAGTGGAACTCAAGTTTCTCTCTTCACTGGTCGAGTTAAAGAGCATTAGTGGTGGAACAACATCCATCAAGTCTCTGCCCACATATGTTCTCTCATTTTTTAAGTTAGTGTCTAGGCCATTTTACGCATACGTCGACTATTTTCAGAAAACATACTCCTTGATCTTACAACATTTTGATATCAAGGATATTCGTTGAAAATTTATTCTTAAGTAGGTTGTTATCATTGATTAAACCAACATTTTAAAATGCTCTCTCGACCTCCAAGGCCTAGTCTCGAGGCGCAGATCTAGCATCTTGTCTTGTGCCTTGAGCACCTTGAATGAAAGGTGCATGCCATCTTATATTAATTGTAAAATAAAGTTTTAGTAGGGTTTTTTTGTTCTTTATTAACTTTAAAATAACATTTACCAATTCTTACCTTTTTTTTTATTAATCTCACTCCAACTATACCATCTTTTATTTATGAACGTTCTTATTCATAGTGCTCTTCACAAAAAAATGCCCGCTTTTTTTCCTTTTATATGTCTTGCGCTAAATACTAGAGTAGGCTATTGTGCCATGGAGCGCGTTGAGCTTTTAAAAGCACTGGATTGAACTATAATCTCTTAAGCATTGTTCGTTTGGATTCTCAAGGCTCATATATGTTTTCGTTTTAGAAACTCTTAGGATTATTAATTAAATCGATCGAATACCTTTTTTTCCAGATAACCACTGAAGTTGCGCTGGTGGTGTTGTCTTCTGCAATCCTTCTCCTTATTGTTCCTTTCAAGTATGTACTATCGGCGCTAATCTTCGATTTCTTCACACGCGAGCTCCAGTTTCGACAAGAAACTGTTAAGAGATTCATGAAGTTCTTGAGAGAGCGTTGGGATTCCGTGCCTGCAGCTCCTGTAGTTGTCTTGCCATTTGATAATGATGAATTGAGATCATCATCAACTCAGCAAAAGGAAATTGAGCAGCAGCAAAAACCAAAAGATTAAGAGTAGTGCCTATTATCTTAGAACTATGTATTCTAATAGGATTGTTTCTAATGAAAATTCTCTCTATTGAGCAGGGAAAGGAAAATCAACTGCTTTCCTGGGTGCTGGTATGTTTGGTGAGTTTTGCAGTAATATGATGTCTGTTTTGTAGTTTAGTTTTGAAGTTCTTTTCTCCTTGTAAGCTTAGATTATAAATTTTGGGATAAATTATAAATTTAGTCCCTATGGTTTGATGAAAGTTAGAATTTAGTCCTTATGGTTTAAAAATCTAGACTTCAGTCTTCCTATGGTTTGGAAAAGTCTACAATTTAGTCTCCATGATTTGAAAAGTTATAATTTAGTCCCAAAAGTTTGACAAATCTATAAAATAATCCGTTGTTCGTAATTGTTGGTAAATAAAATACGTATAAATTAATTATTTTTGTGTTTAATGATGAGAGTGTGAGATAAGTAATTGATTGGACAAAAAACACTTAATTCATATATTAAATTTACCTACTTAATTCGCTTCCGATTTTCGAATTACATGGACTATTTTTTAGGTTTTATCAAATCATAGGGACTAAATTCTATTTCTTCAAACCATAGAGACTAAATTTTATATTTTTTCAAATCGTAGAACTAAAGTCTAGATTTTTAAACTTCAGGGACTAAACTCTAACTTTCATGAAACTATAGGGACTATGGTTAGTTAAATTTCCGCTCTTTGAAAACATTTCAACAAGAATCTGAGTGAACTGCTCTTATATGAAAATTGCTTCATTCAGTCGCAATGAAAACACCATGTACTGTTTTTTTTTACTGTGGAGGAACAGTGAGTCCTCAATTCTAATGGTAAATCCCCTTTCTCAGATACTGTTTGTAACTTTTTGGTTCATAATGCTCAGTTTCCAACCATGTGGTGTGTTGTATTTCTGCTTATTGTTGTGGTTATAAAGAGAATTTCCTTAATCAAATCGGGCTTGTTTGGAGTTGTGGGAAATGATCCATTCCAATCGTTTGACCTGCATGATTGCATTTCATCCATCACTAATTTAGTTTCACTTCTCTTTATTTATCTCTTTCTTTTATTTCCCTTCCCGTCGATCGAATCTTTGTATATTATTTTTGAATTTTTTTCTTAAAGTTCGTCGTTTGTAGATTTTTTTTTTTTTTTTTCCCTTTTCGTTACTCATGAAATACCTAAAAAAAAAGCGTACATCACATCTTTTGATTTCTAGATAGACCTTGTGGAATTTTTTCTGTTTATTTGCTTAAAATTTTAAGCTTGCTTCGTTTTTTTTCTAAAATGTAAAAGAAAAGAAAAAACTTCGTTGAGTTGTAAACTATGTTAGTTACATACAAAAGATATCCACTTAAAAGCAATGGAAAGGGCTAAGGATACGATGATAAAAGATTTTGGAGGTTTGTCCAAACCATTGAAGACTAGCATTGCTTTTTAGCCAAAGAATTGCACCCAATATGTTGAAAATAGTACACCTCCACCACCCACGCTTTCAACAACTATGCTATCCCTATGAGACGTTTGGTTGAATTAGGTTGGTCAATCAGTGTCGGTTAAATAAATATGGAAATCAAATATTGGTTGGTCAATTGTCTTAAATTGATATTCTAATATAATAATGGATTTTTATAAAATGTCATTTATAAGATAGATGCACTATCCTTTTTATTGCTAATTAACTTTGAAATCAAATAACAAATTAATATAATATTAGAGCTTGTAATACCCATAAGAGTATTATTGTTTTAAAATAAACTCGATGTTGTTGAAAATTTGCCCAGTTTCTTTACATGAATGTTGAATATCGAGGAAGAAGTAAATAATCAAAAAATTTGGCGAAAACAAAAATCAAGCATTCAAGATTCTAAACCATAAATCTAAATCAAATAGTGATGCTTATTATATATATTATTGTTCAACTAGGGTCCTAATCAATATGATTATGAAAATTTTGAAACAAACTGAAATAGGTCATCTTTTAATATGTAATTTAAAGCTATCAATCAAACCGATCAAAACCAAACATAGGCAATTTTTTCGGTTTTGCCTTTTACCCTCCGATAATGTCGTAAAAAAAAAATTTAAACACCATGTTTACAACCACATCCTTCTACAAGGTAACTTGATGATTAAATGAATTGAGATATTAATGTATTTTTATCTTATTGAATGAACTAGATATATAGTGTTACCTTTCAAATCTCTATGACCAAATGGGCATTTAACTTTGATCACAAAGATGAAAAGTATAGTTAATTTTTTTTTTCTATAATATTAAGGAAGAGAGAATTCAAACATGCCATCTCTAATTTATTAAGTTGTACGCAATATCAGTTATTAGTCAGTTAAGCTTAACAATAACTAAGCTAAGAGAAAATATTACAAGATTAAATATTCGATTTTCCTATTATTTAACATATTTTTTTATTCAATATTAAAAGGGTAAAATTCGATTTCATAATTTTTTGATTATCAAAAAGCGTTAAAGTTTAGCGATATTATTTAACCTATTGTTGAACAAGAAAAAGGAAAAAAAAAAAAAAAAAAAAACCAATACATACCCAAAATTATATTTTCGGGTTGGGTTCGATCAGGTACTTCAGTTCGAAGATTAAAAAAAATAAAGAAAAATGCAAAAAAATTGGACAAAATACTAGTTGTAAGGATGTGATCAAAAGTAAAATGTACATAGATTGAGTTATGTTGATTAAGAAATTTTTTGGATCAATCGTTGATGAATCCAACCTCGTCAAGCACTATATGTTTGAGCAACCCAACTTATATATTTATGTATTGTGTTGGGTTGAGTCATCCAATTATTAGTTCGAGTTATTTTTTTTTTTTTTTTAATTCAAACGTTTCATTGTTTATTTTTAATGTGTACAAAAGAATATCATAATAACACCCATTAATAATTCTACTTCAATTTATACCATTATGTATATATTTAAAGATTTAAAAACTATTTAAGAGAATTTTGGAGAATAAAAAAAAAACTAAAAGTAATAATCAAATAAAATGAATATACATATATACTATAGGTAAAAATGTATATTTTTTTTTAAATAGTAATTAATTTGAGTTACTCATCCAACTTAAATTAATTTTAGATTAATCAAACAATCAATTCAACTTATATATATATATAAAAAAAAATTTATTCATTTGAACCAACCCAACCCGTTAACTTGGATTGGCTTCGATCGAGTTATTCTAGTTGTCATGAACACCACTTATAATCATGAGTAGACTAATATTCAAAGATGATATTTTCTACCTCTGATTCAATTTATGTTTGAGCATTACTTACATTTTTTTTTATTTTTTAAATCAATGTTTAAATTTGAGTTTTCAATTATTTTTTTTATCAGTTAAACGTTGTAGTAGTGTCTTATGACTTTTCTTTAACATTCAAACGTTGTAGCATTGTCTTATGACAATAGTTGAACCACGTGCAAATGAACGAACTAGAAGAGAATATACAATTCTCAAGAATTTACACCGTTGTTAAAGACTTAAATTTTAAAGATATATTTTTGCGGAGATGTTAAGTTCAAAACTCTTTGACATTAATTCTTCGCATGTATCCCAAAGGTAATACGTATATACCTAAAAAAGTTTGGCTTAGAATCACTTTGTGATGGAATGATGCGAAAAGAACACCAACGATAGAGATAAAGGAGAGTGAGAAATGCCCATCGAAGTTGACGTAGGTGTCGTTTAGTTCTTCTTCTTCTTCTTCGAATTTTTGAATCTCAGAGTGCTTTTTTCGTAGAATCGCCACGAACCCAACTCCCATTCAATGTTCCCAACATTCAACTTCAATTCCCTTTCATAATTCTCAATCTTCTTCCGTTCCTGATCGCCATGAAAAGGTAAACTCTAAATCCCGAATCCTGAATTCCATTATTCCCACCTCCCATTTTTGCTCACCTTCTCCCCCTTTTGCTCACCTTCTCCCCCTTTTGCTTCCCATTACGTTCTTGTTTATGTGTTTGTCCAGGTTGCGTAATTAGCTCG
>JBBMEG010000009.1:6243964-6253005 GCA_037832605.1 Cyclanthera cordifolia | reverse complement strand
ATAGCCGCGGGTAGAGGAGTTTTCGGTGAAGAAATGGAGTTTTTGGAGGAAGAAATGAAGTTTTTGGAGGAAGAAATAGATTTTTTGGGAGAAGAAGAAGAAAAGTAAAGAAATGGAGTTTTTGGCCGCGGGTAAGAAGAAAAAAAGTAAAGAAATGGAGTTCTTTGGGAAGAAGAAGAAGAAAAATGGAGGGTTTCGATGAAATGGGAGAAAAAAATGAAATGGGTGTTTTTGAAATGAAGTTTTCGGGTGAGAAATGGAGTTTTTGGGGGAAGAAATGAAGTTTTGGGAGTGAAGAAGAAGAGTTTCAAGGTGAAGAAGAAGAAAAAAATGGAGGAAAAGAGGGATGGTTGTCGGAGAAAACGAGGAGAAAAGGGGGGGAAAATTAGGTTTTTGGTGTCGGTCCGGTTTTTAGTGTCGGTCGGACCGGCACCAATAGCCTTTAGTGTCAGTCTGACCGACACTAAAGGCTTCTAGACCGGTTTTTGGTTTTTTTTTTTTTTTTTCCGGCTTTTGGTGTCTGTCTGACCTACACTAATAGCCTGTAGTGTCGGCCCGACCGACACTAAATGTGTGAAATGGGGCTGATTTTTTGATTTTTTTTAAGTGTCTTTGGTGTCGGTCCGACCGACACTAATACCCTGACCGACACTAAATGGTTGAAATGGGCCGGTTTTTTGATTTTTTTTTTTTTTTTTTAGTGTCGGTCAGGAATTGGTGTCGGTCTGACCAACACTAAAAATGTTGACCGACACCAAAAAACCGACACTAAATGTGATCGACACCAAATATCCGTGTTTTTTAAAATATTTTGGTTTGACCGACACCTTTTCTCTTATTTGTAGTAGTGTCGTCTCAAAGCTCATGAAGTAATCAATGAAGCCAATTAACCTCTACAGTTAGGTAGAGATATGATATTTAAATATCTATTGGTCGAGCGAGAAATCATAGTTTGTTTCTTACAAGACCATGCTACAAGGATGATATCTTAGAAAACCTAATATTGAGTAGCAAACTTGTGACTTATCAACACTAATATTCTAATCTGTTAGAGATAGTGCCCTATATTTTATAGCTTTGTGAACAAAGAACAATAAAATTGAGTATTAATGAATAATAAATGCATCGAATTTTATATTCAATTATTTACTATTTATTTATCTCATTCAGTCTTTCAAGCTATATCTTCTAGGCTACATTGAGTGTTTGGTGGAAAACCTTTTAGAGAAAAGGGAGATGAGAGAGTTTCCTCTTAGATGGAAAAGACATATTGAGATCACTTGTCTTAAATGAGCTCTCCGGGCCTCTATTTATAGATTTTGAATTGCTTATCTTATTTAATAATCTGATAATTAAAAGATATTTGATATATCTAATATATTAAGAAAATTTATACAAATATTTATCTCATATATTGATATATCTAATATATCAATTAAATCTCTACGAATATTTATCTCATAAATACTATTAATTAATATATCACATTGGGAATTTTATATAAGTAGCTAAATCCTATATAATTATTCCACTTGTGCCAAAATTGTAATGCAAACATATTCATTTCTTTGTTTCTGTGTTTTATTATTGTATTGTAATTTACATTAATACCCTTATATGATCCTTTTAATATTGTAAGGATATTTTGAATATTTTTTTTAAAGCATTTAATACTTTCTAAAAATGATCTAACCATTTTCTACCGATTTTTCAGGGGCAAGATTTTTCAAAATAATCGATATCAAACGTTTGAGCTTCCTCTTCTTGCGTTTGTTATTCTCAAGAAATGTCACGTAATCCAATACAACAGAAATATTATAGCGTGCAAGGCTAGTAAATATATTTTTTTTCCATACCATGGAATTATAATATTATCATAATATGATCGTACTATGTTTGTATATATATATAGCTCCGTGGTGAAGGTTTGTTTCCTTACGCAAATGTTTGATTTCGAAGTGGAAAAAGAAAAAGATGTCATCAATTATTCTGAAATCACCGTTCACATCAAAATTTAGATCTAAGAAAGAGAAAAGAAAAGGAAAAAAGGACATGTTATATTTTGGTATTGAGTTAGTGATCCACCCGCTTTCAAATTAATATTATAACTATCACAACAATTGTTATTTTGGTACCTATGTGGCTTTGGTATTTTTTTGAACTCGGTTGGTCATGTTATTTTGATTTGATAATCAATGACTACTTTTGATGGTTATAATGCTTGAATTGTTTTGTGAAGTTATATATATATATACACACATATATATAAGTTAAAGGTATTGTTAAAGTTTGATTATAGTATTAACGTGTAATTAACAAATTCATCATTATATATATGACTTATTCAAAATGTTGAAACACAAAAACAAAAAGATGCATATATAATATATCAGTTTTTTATTGTTCGACTTCGATATATCAAACACATGTCTGAAAACTAAAAAATATAAATCAGGTATACAATACGACAAGTAATGGATCGACAAACAAAAAATATATCTTGATTTGCAATAAATGTATTATAACAGTATTACACGAGTATCGTTAGCGTTTAAACGCTAAAAGATGACATCCTATTTATTTATAGGATTTATATTGTGTCCACACACATTCAACTCTAGACATCATTTTAATACTTGACTTCCAACGTGACTTTATAGGTCTACCAACATGACGTTTAGTAGTTGGTGGCAAGATTCTGAGATTCTTTATATGTGAAGGTATATCCCACGTTTCAAGAGGACAAAACAAGAGAAATAATCTCTGAATATATTTTTTATAATCATTTGAGTAGAAATGTGAAACGTATTCTATTGCAATCAATTTCCTATTCAAACAAATAGAATAGACATGTTTGCATGGAATTTTAAGGTGATTATATTTCTTACATGTACGGGTTCTATCAGCCAAATTAACTTGATGTTATTTGGTTCCATAAATTACTAAAAACTGGAGCTGATCAATCGAGTATACCTACAAAGTAATATTGTATGTATATTAATTATTTGTGTAATATAATACGTTAATAATACTCATAAAATATTGTTACATGCCTACATGAAATGACCATCCCAAATTTGCTTTCGAAAGAAAACAATCTTACTTTGAGACAAGAAATAAATGTTAATGATCCAAAATTAAATTTCATGAATCAAATATTAAATACAAATCAAATTCAAAACGGCAAAAACACAAAAAGAAAACAACAAAATCACTTAAAAAAAATTCCATGTTAAGAATGGAAAGGCAGTCCGAATTTATTTTTTTAAATGATTAATAATTATTTAAATATAAATGCAATTGAATTAAAATTTGGATACATGTCTAATAATTATATTAAATGTGAATACTCATACTAAATTCTTTATATTAATTAATTTTTCATAATTAATATTTAGGGTTATTTGTTGTAGATAACAACTCTTAGTAGGTCAATTATAATCATAGCACATTATTAATTCTTCTATGGTAGATTTTAAGTTAGTTTAGTAAGAAACTTTCATTCCACCCCTCATTCTCTTCCATCCTCCAAGTATTTGATTCATTTTGGATGAAATACTATTTTTTGGTTGAGCAGAGCAGTTGACAAGTTGCAACTGCTTTTGATTCATTCCAATTTTCAGATATGTTATTTAATTATTCGAAACAAACTCATGTCAGAACACAATTTTTGGTTTTGAATCACCCTTTTTCATTCAAATCTATCCATTGAGGCTTTCATACTAGTTTATGGTTGCCATTTCTCCGATTTGGGTTGCTGGAAAAACGTCCGACAACGACAAACGAGTAACTCTATTTTTCTAGCAAAAAAATCTTGAAACTCGTTTATTTTCTTTTTAGTTCTATGGAGTTAGAGATGTCTATTCACGAAATCGAGATGAGATTTGTGCTCACAGAGAGAAGAGTTTTCCAACGAGGTGAGACACTCGTTTTTTTTCGTTGTCGGCACCTCTATGCTATGGGAACAGATTGAAGACCACTGTACATTATTCTGATTCAAGGCTATCAACAAATTGATTGGAGATTATCAGCTAAGCTAGTGATTAAAGGCTATAATTTTATTTACGACTATCACTAAATTGATAGAATGTCGTCAACAAACCAATTTAGCTATCATTTGATTCGATTGAAAGCTATTAGTGAACTGATAGAAATGAGAGTGATAGACTGAAGGTAAAAATGATAGAAATTAGATTGATAGACGCTAAGAATTTTTTATTTTTTACCTGGACGAGACCACTTTTTTGCTATACGTAATGTAATTTCTTAAAACAAGTGTTATTCATGGTATTTCTTTAGGTTTTTTGCTATACATAATAAATACTCTAATATTTATCTAATTAATATTGATTAATTAATATATCCAATAAATTAAACTAAACTCTTTATAGTTAATATGTTCAACATATTTAATTAATTTTTTTGAACTGTTCAAACTAATACTCAAATTAAACAATGTACCAATAAATATGAGTTAGCTCAGGAACTGATAGGCTATAGATTGAAATGTAAACGATCTAGGATTTAATCCATATTTGTTAAGAATAGAACTATTCCACTAGATGCATGTGTTTAACTCTTTTGCACTATACGACAAGTTATATCCACTAATATAACCAGTCATCTACTAAATTATTATTCATGAGTTGTTTGTAATTCACAGTTGGATAAAAAGTATGTCTTATCCTAGTGATTACATTTTTCTTCTTAAGCGCTACTTATTCCTCTAATGAACAAGTTATTAATGGTTCAACCATAAACCAATGTCCTCTTGAGACAGTGAGAGAACAGACATGTTTGTTCTGGTCTCAAAATCAATTTTTAAGGGAAAACTCATCTACTTTCACAAAATTAGTGACTGAGTGAATTCTATCTTGTGACGTTACATTCCCAACTTATTCATTATGGAAATTCCCAATGAGAGAGGCATGTTGACTAGTCTCACCCATGCACATTAAAGAACGCTTACATAAGGTAGGAGTTCACAACTCACTTCGAAGTAATATCATATTAACATACAATCATTCTAGTGAAATATTTGATCATTTTGGTCAAGTCTTATGGAAAATCTCTTTTATTCACAAGGACCCTCATTAGCATGTCTCCACATAAATAACTAGAATTAGGTTGTCTGCAGCCATTTCAAAAAGAAAGTCGTACCAACAATGTTAAGGATTGTGCCCTAAAGGCCTAGTAGTTTATAATTAAAGAACAAATTTTAATATTTATCATTTGATGATTATTTTAACTATTAATAAAGGTTATTTTTTCTATTAATTGTACATTTAATTTACAAACGTCTTTCAATCTTATCTCATTAATTGGATTAATGGTGATGCATTCATAGTTATTTGGATGAACATTTGGACAAGTATATGAAACATATAAGTGGATTTATTTCCAAATTAATAACCAAAAACATCTACAGTATACAAACATACGAGAGACGCATAAGTCTTGTCGACAAATTCGATACGACCTGCTTTACATTACTTTTAGAAAATCAAAGTAACATTTTGACCACATTTTACTGATCAAATGACCAACTTGATTTAAATCACAAAATAAGCTTCGAACAACGAGCTTTTTCGTGTATAATAATAATAAAAAATCTATGAATAACAAATCTTTAGAAAAAAATTCATACAACCAAAAAATAAGCTCTGTGAATGATAAAATCTAAGCATGCAAAAAAATAAATATTTTATCATGGGTCAAATATTTTTTTAAAAAAATGTTATTGAACTTAACAGAAGACTCATTTTAATATAATTTGTTCATTAAAACCACTTAGTAGCAAAGGTCAAATTTGTTTACCTTTTTGTAAAGCAGAATACACAAGTGGAGTGGCCAACATACATTGAAAGTTGTTGCTTTTCTTTTCATTTTTTATATGAAATAAATATTATATTATATATGAAGATAAGAGAAAGGCATTGCCTCCTTTGAAGATTTTCTAAAAGTTTATTTTATTTTTTTTTATTTTTTTTATTTTTGTACATTTTTCAACTGAGTTATCATCATCACATGGTAATGCAACCAAACAAAATTAATTATTAAAAAGTCTTAAAATTATGAACAACATTCAACAAAAGTTTTGTGCATTTTATTCATAATAGGAACAACTTTGAACATATAGAGAAATTACAATTCCCGGTAATATAGTGTGCCATTCATCCCAAAATACAGAGCAGCACCTATCACTATCATCAATCAATGGATACAGTAAAAGCTTGAAATGTTTAAAAGAATTGCTCTCTCCATCCTACATTCAATGTTTTACAAGAATGACAGAAAACTTACCTTGGTTACGGCAAATGTTGCCATATCAATAGAGGATGGGAGACGGCAAAACGACGTTGTTGTTGGCCCTATAAAACTCGCCTTCAACTTGTATCTTCTTTACAATTAATGATTCAGAAACGACTCGGAAAGCAAACGAGTTGAGATAAATGACAACCACAGGAAACAACTTGGTTCTAGCATCCCAGAACAAAAGCATGGATTTCAGCCCAAGAAATGACAGTGTAAAGGACACCAGACAATCCATTCCAACTTCGTTGGGTCTCTTCGGTAAGAGCTTTCTGTTTTCTTATCACACTTGGATACAGCGGAACGAACGTAACTCCAAATCGAGTCGCCAGTCTCCTCAGACTGGAACTTGATCCAATAACAATTCCTATATCTGCTTCAAGTAGGCAAAGCAAGTCACCGACGGAGTCTCCGATGTATACTGTTAAGTTCTCTCTATCATTGCCGTACTCCTCCATGATTTTTCGTAAGGCAACGACTTTATCCATGGGAGATTCTACCTTCCTAACTAAATCCCCCGTAGAAACTAACTCTTCAAACACAAACTCATTGGTACGTATAGTCACTTTTTCTAGTAAACCACCTGACACAAGAATACAAAACAAAATCTTAAAGTTTAATGATTATTCACCCACGAAGTCTAGAGAGATTATTCCAAAAATTTGTTCGAACTCTGGACGAAGTCATTTCGAATGGTGCTAGATTTATGCAAACTCAAGAAGGCTAATCTATAACATTTTAAAGGACAAAAATATAACATTGACAGGCTAACAAATATAACATTTATTATCATATAGTGCGGATGATAGCTCAAAAAAACCCAACAATCGTCAGTTTTGAATCTGTTAAATGTTGAATTAGGTTAACCCACCGATCAACCCAAAAACTTAAAGGTTGATTTGTTTGAGTAAATTATAATTATATCGACCAACATTTAAAAAGGGTAATGAAATGTACCTGCACTAAAAGATGACCGGATGAGATCCCCGCACCAACAATAAGACAGTATGTAGATACCAACATTCAAATTTTCACTCTTACTAGCGGTTCCAAATAAATTGAAACAACCATCTTGAATAATAAGATGTTCACCAGCTCGTCTTAGATCTTCAAAATTTATGCCCTTAAGCAACCTAGACTCGATAACTCTGTTATTAGCCCTTTTCTCAAAATCAGAGAGTTGCTCAATAGCTGTACACAGAGCTTCAAAATTGAATTCCTCTGCAAGGCCCAAAAATTCACGTTCATAATAGTATCGACTTGCAATTATTTTCATAAATGTTAAAAGAAAAATTCATGTCGTAAGTAACTACCAGTTCTATGGGGCGTGATTCTGTCGATGCAATCCTCATACTCATCGGTGTACTGCTTGGAAATAGCACCCCATGAGTTTCTGAGGTCCACTGATGACTTTCGGGTAATTTGGTCTTCATCTGGGTGAATCTGATCTGGTTTAGGAGCTCTTAATATTGCAATTTCTGCCAGAACGGCAGAAGAGTCGACAACGGTGCACGTCAAATCAAAATCAGAAAATAGTACCAACCGATTCTCTGCAGGATTGTGGTCTTTAATCAAAGGAACTACAGTGTAATGCTGAACAGGCTGAGAGCAGAAAAATTCTAACTCAAGTTTCATAGCTTGATGATAGAGCTTCTCAATGGTGTCAAGCTCTTCACCGGTCAAAGTAGCAGAGAGTTTTTCAAGCACGTCTTCCGTTCTCTCAACTGCTTCCTGAATTGAAAATAAAAATAGCAAGACATTTTAGAAATTCATCTGTTCCTACAAAACTATTATATAAAATAAAAACAAAAATAAAGAGAGAGAAACTTCACAACTCAGAATAACATGCCTCAAAACCTTGGGATGCGTATTTTTCTATCCATGTCTTGTAGTGGTGATCACCAAAATCAGCGTCAAGAGCTCTCTTAAACTCCCTAGCTAAATGAGCGTACAGCCTCATGCAAGGCGCCATGGCACCAAGAGTATAAGCAGCAAGCTTTATTCTTTCAAATGGGGTTGCAAGATTACCAAGATCCTTGGCTCCTTCAATTTTGCCAGATGCCGTTGCCAACAAAAAATCGGTGTATTTGGCTGTAGCAGGGGTGATGGGAGATTTTGTTCCATCCTCAGCAGGCCATTCCTTAAAGATCATGCACCAAGCCAACAGGGTCATATAACTTCTCGAGACTAAAAATATCAAAGCACAAAAAAATGGCAGGTTTCCATTTTAATACTAGGTTATTAATGAATTCATTCTTCACTAAAATCACAAATCACTGATGATAAATAGAAAGAAGGTGATAGAAAATAGTTCTCTTCTACCTTAACAAATATAGGATGCATTTTCAGTTCTTTTGTCACTGCCTTTTTCAGCTCATTGATTGAATGTTTTGCATCATCATCGTCCGCACATTCGGCAGCCAATTCATACCTGGATTAGAAAATAATAAGATAAGTTATGAAGCAACTGAGCTCACCTAACACAGGCATTTTCATTCTAAACTTCCATTTTATTCGAAGAAAAGTGATAGAGAAAACAGAAAGGTAACATCTTTAAAACCAAGACAGGACCCTTATTAGTTTCACCAAAAAAGTGATTAATTACACTTTTTTTAATCAAACAATCTTCTAAGAAATAATACATCAAAAGCATTCAAATCAAGAAGCCATATAAGCAAAAATTAAAGCAGAATGAGATGTATTGTTGAAACCATTTCCTTCCCTCATAA
>JBBMEG010000009.1:6223964-6238964 GCA_037832605.1 Cyclanthera cordifolia | reverse complement strand
TAGCAAAATAAAATAAAATCAAGAAACAGGACAAACAAAGAAGAAAAAAAAAGGATGCGGAACTTACCTTTCTTCAAGGATTCAAGGTTGACGTCTTTACTGAAGGAAGGCTCAACAAGTCGGATTTGATGATTCTGAAAAGAAATCATTAGAATCATCTTCATCGAAGCCAAAAACCTTTGAAGCATGCCAAAGAAGAACGAACTTCTGGCGAGAAATCGGTAGAACTTCGTTCGTCTCTAAGAGGGAGAATATGCAGAACGAAGAATGAAGAGAGAAGGAGGAAAACCAAGGGTTTTGTTCTAGTAGGAGACGTGCAGCTACGTGGAATACATGCTAAACCAGACCGACAGAGAGAATGAGATGAGTGGCAAAATCTTGGCCACAGATGAAATCTACCACTCTCATCATGACGGTTCATTCTCAGTTCAACAAAATTCAAACCTCTGGTTCAACTTGCAATAATGGTTTGGTTCAATTTTTTGATCTAGTTCATACTTAAACCAATTTTCTTTGGGCCTCAATATGATAAACTAGGCTTTTTAGTTTCTCAAGCCTTTTAAGCCTTATTCGTTTTTATTCTTTGGGCTTAACTCACCAAGTTTTAGTCTTCAATTTGGTATCAGAGCATAGGTTCTCGGTGAAAGTAAGTCTGCAAGAAAAACAAGAATGGAGTAAGTTTTCAAGAAATAAGTTCATGGAGAAAGAAGTGATCTTAAGAAGACGGCAACTTCAACCAAGTACGAGATTGACATATTCAATGGCTCAGGAGACTTCACACTTTGGGTGAAGAAGATAAGGATAATTTTGATAGCACGAAAGGCTGTAAGAGCCATTGAAGCACCCTCGAAAGAGTCATCTTCAATCTCAGAAGAAAATGGAGGATATTGAGATCACAACAATCATGTTGAACCTAAGTGACTCTGTTTTCAGGCAAGTAATGGATGAGGATTCAATCTACAAGGTATGACTTAAACTACACACTCTTTTTTATAAGAAGTATCTTCCTAATAAAATCTATGTAAGGTAGAGATTTTTTTCTTTTAAAATAATGTTTTCAAGAGGTCTAACCGAAAACTTGGATGAATGTAAGAAGCTTACAGCTGAGCTTACAAGTTAAGGTGAAAAACTAAGTACAGAGAGCAAAGCAGGTATTCTCATAAACTCCATTCATGACACCTTCAAGGATGTAAGAATTGCTCTGAAGTATGGGAGAGACAATGTCAATCTTGACACAGTGATCAATGCCTTGAAGTGCATGGAACTTGAAATAAAGACTGAGAATAAGTTAGGAAGAGGGGTTGAACTGCTGTATTCAAAAGGCAAGAACTACTCAAAGATACATAAGTATGGAAAAGACTCCTACAAGGGATCAAAAGACAAATCACCATTGAAATGTTTTCTATGCCATAGAAAGGGACATTTTAATAGGGATTTCCTTGAGAGGAAGGATGACTACAAGAGACATTCTAAGAATGAGCACTATAAGAAGAGTCACTATAAGAAGAACACCTATTACAAGAAGGACTCTAATTACAGAGGTGGTTCCTCAAGTGAGAACAACAAACACATATACTATTGTTGGTGAAAGAGGAACAAATTATGTTGAAGTGTAGGTTGTAGACAACACTCAAACCATGAAAGATAAAACTGATAACAAGGGAGACTCGGTCCTAGACTCAGGGTGTACCTACCACATAACCTCTAACAAGGCATGATTTATTGATTATAAATCATGGGAGGGAGACTTAGTTTACATGGAAGATAATCACACTTGCAAGGTGATTGGGAATGACTCAATAGTTCTAAAACTCCAAGACAACAGAGAAGTCATACTGAAGAATGTTAGATATGTACATAAAATCAGAAGAAATCTGATTTCCTTGGGAATGCTAGATGAATAGGGTTGCACTTTTGTTGGAAAGGTGATAGTCTTCAAATCTTAAAGGAAGGAAAAGAAGTCATTTGTGGAAAAAGGCACAATGACTTGTACTGTTTTAAGATGTAGTAGTGCCAAGTTATGCATTAGTGGCACAATCCTCAAAACTAGAAGACTTGGAGCTGTGGCATAAAAAGCTGTCACATATTAGTGAACATGTCTAGTCCTGCAAGGTATGCTCAAATTACTTTTGCAGAAGGCTTGACCAATATTGAGGATAAACCTCAAAATTATGAAGAAGTGCTAGCAAGTAAGGATAAGACCAAGTGGCTAGAAGCAATGAAGAGTGAGATGCATTCTCTTAAGAAGAACAACACGTGGAACTTGGTTGAACTTCCTAAAGGCAAGAAACCTATTCCTTGTAGATGATTCTTAAAAGAAAGTCAATTGGATCAGATTGAGCAGTCAAGTATAAAGCCAGACTAGTTGCAAAAGGCTTTAAACAAAAGGAGGGAATTGACTATAGTGAGATTTTTTCACCAGTTGTGAAGCACACTTCTATTCGAATTTTTGCAATAGTAACTTGTGAAAACCTAGGGTAAGAATAGATGGATGTTACAACTGCTTTTCTACATGGTAATATAGAAAAAGTGTTGTACGTGGATCAACCAAAAGACTTCAGGTAATATAGAAAAAGTGTTGTACGTGGATCAACCAAAAGACTTCATGGAAGGAAACAAGAAATTACTTGTTTGTAAACTCAACAGGTCACTATATGGACTCAAACAAGCACGTATGTGCTGGTATAAGAGGTTTGATGAGTTCATACTAAGGATTGGCTTTTATCGAAGTCAGTTTGATGCTTGTGTTTACTACAAAAGGTCAGAATCATGTAACCACATATATCTATTACTCTATATAGACATGTTACTAGTTGGAAAACTGTTGGTAGATTTGAATGAGTTGAAACAAGCTCTGAGTTTGAAATGAAGAACCTAGGGAGAGATAAGGTAATTCTTGGGGGTAGAAATCAGAAGAGATAGAGCTCATGAGGTATTATTTCTTTCTCAAGGGACCTACAGTAAAAAGGTCATAACCAGGTTCAATATGGACAACTCAAAGCCTGTGAGCACACCACTTGCTCAATAAATTGTTAGCCAAAAAGACTCACCTTTAGACTAGGAAGGTAAGACAACTATGAGTAAAGTGCATTACTCAAATGCCACTGGAAGTCTAATGTACTTAATGGTCTGCACAAGACCAGACCTATCCCACTGCTTAAGCTTAGTAAGTAGATTTATGGGAAATCCTGGCAGAGCACATTGGGAAGTAACCAAATAGTTATTGAGATACCTAAATAGTACCAGAGACAGATGACTTCTCTACAAATCTTCTATTACTAAAAAACTAGAACTAAAAAGGTTTGTGGACTCTGACTATGTTGGAGATTTGGACAAGAGAAGATCATTACCAGGTTATGTTTTCCTATTTGGAGACAACCTAATAAGGTGGAAGTTTAACCTACAATCAGTGGTGGCCCTATCAACTACAGAGGCTGGGTTTATAGCAGCCACAGAGGCAATTAAAGAAGCTATTTGGTTGAAAGGAATCCTAGAAAAGCTAGGGTATCCACAGAAAGAAGTAGAGCTACTGTGACAACCAAAGTGCAATACACTTAACCAGAAACCAACAGTTTCATGGAAGGTCAAAGAACATTGATGTAAAACATTATTTTGTTAGAGATGTGGTTAAAGATGGGAGAGTCGCAGTAAATAAGGTTGGAGCATAAGACAATGCTGCTGATGTTTTAACTAAAGCAGTGACTAAAGCCAAGTTTGATCACTATCTAAGTTTACTCAGAGTAGTAGACACCCTATCAACTAATGAAGCAGAAGGAAGATGAGAAACTAGGTTTTCATTCGAGGTGGACAATTTTTATGTGAATGAAAAATAAACTGCTCAACTCACTCTTACGAGGAATTGGAGCAATTATGTTCAAGGTTGTTACTCTTAAAACTACTGACATCAAAACAATAAACGGTTTCTAAACCGATTATTGCAACAAGCTTTCTAACCACCTAAAAGTTCTAACCACTTATGGTTCTACCTATAGCTTGTATAAATTCAATATACGTTTACTTAGCTAAGAGAGTAGAATAGACATATGAATGAATGTATGTAAAATGATGAACTGAAATAAAAAGAAAGAGACCTGGTATTCTCCATGGACGTAGGCAAAATTGGTCGAACCACGTAATTTGTTCCTTTTATCTTACTCTAATCTCTGATCTTGTTCTTATTTTTCCCGACTCACACGTATATCACATACACAAGAAATCAAAAGAAAGAGAATCAGTAAAAGCAAAATACAATAAAATCAAGAAACAGGACAAACAAAGAAGAAAAAAATGTGAAACTTACCTTTCTTCAAGGATTCAAGGTTGACATCTTTACTCGAAGGCTGAAAGAAGGCTCGACAAGTTGGATTTGATGATTTTGATAAGAAATCATCAGAATCATCTTCATCGAAGCCAAAAACCTTTGAAGCATGCCAAAGAAGAATGAAATTCTAGCGAGAAATCGCCAGAACTTCATTCGTCTATAAGAGGGAGAAGATGCAGAATGAAGAATAAAGAGAATGAGGAAAACCAAGGGTTTTGTTCGAGTAGGAGACGTGTAGCTACTTGGAGGACATGCGAAACCAGACCGACAGAGAGAAGGAGATGAATGGCAAAATCTTGGCCACATATGAAATCTACCTCGCTCATCTTGACCGTTCATTCTTATACGATTTAACAAAATTCCAATCTCCGGTTCAACTTGCAATAATGGTTTGGTTCAATTTTTTGATCTAGTTCATACTTGAACCAATTTTCTTTGGGCCTCAGTATGGTAAAGTGGGCTTTTTAGTTTCTAAAGCCTATTAGGCCTTATTCGTTTTTATTCTTTGGGCTTAACTCACCAAGTTTTGGTCTTCAAACACCTTCTCCTCCTCCTTCTAATTTGTGGCTCTTGCCATCGAATCTTCTCCACCTACACCAACCTTACCTCGATCACACGATTGATATCTTCTTCCTTCTCCCTTCCCGTTCCTCTGTCTCCTCCACCCTCTCTGTCACAGCACAATCAAACCAGATGATAAAGAGAACCTTAATTTCAAGGCCAATAATGTTACCCTTAAGAAACCTCAGAACCCATCCTTCCTTCAAAGCTCTAACCTCGTAAAGGCTCCAGGCAAGCCAACAAACGATCATACATCACCCTTTGGAGAGAGGTCGATATAGCCTTAAGAATGCACTCGAGGGTGCTCATGTACACTCGTTGACGGTTCTTCGAAAACAAGGCCATGGAGTCTAGTGAAATACCTCTGTCTAATCAAGAGAAAGAGAAAAAGTTTCATTTTGGTCATTGAACTATATTTGTTTCATTTTGGTCCATAAACTTTCAAATGTTTCAATTTGAACTTTCCACAAAATTTAAAAATAGTCGTAGATAAATAAAAAACTTAACATAGATAAAAATGGATGAAGTGGCCAAAAAATTAAATTAAAAAATTAAACAAAATTTTATATCATCTTCCCCATCCCTAGAAAAAAAAAAAAAAAAAAAAAAAAAAAATCAAAACAGAGTATAAAACCTTATCTCCAATTGGGGAAAAATTAAAAAACAGAGTCTGATTCGATCGTTGCACTTTCTCTCCAGAAACAATTCCACCGGTTCGGCTTAGAATCCTAAACAGCAATTGGATTTGAAGGATTCTCAGAGGCCTCCTAAGATCTTAATTGGGGGAAAATAATTATCCCACAATGTGTTTTAATTATGGAAGGACTATTTTTAAATTTTGTTGAAAGTTGAAGGATCAAATTCAAACATTTGAAAGTTTATGTACCAAAATCAAACAAAAATGATAATTCAACAATTAAAATCAAAATTTTAAAAGTTGAGGAGCTAGAATAAAAAAATTTATGATAATTGAAGGATCAAAATGATATTTTAACCATATTTAAACTATATTCATGAGATATTGTAATTTGAACTAAATAATATTGTAATTTCAACTCTATATATACACACACATATATATATATATATATATTTTTGAGAGAGAGTCAATTTTGAATTTGATTCTCAACCTATTGACAAAATTGTCCTATATATTTCTTTCGATTGACGTGTCATTGAATTCAAATATACTATAAAATTATAATTTAATGGACAAAAAAGATTTATTTATTTTTTTCTTTTTTCCCTTTTGCAATGGTTTATCACCATACCTTACCTACAAAATTTTAATTTCCAAGACTAAATTTAAGATTAAAAAAAATATTAAATCTTGTTGGTCGACTATGTAATTTTTAATTTTTATTTTTAAAATTTAAGTTTATATTTACTCAAATTTTCTAATATGTGATTTTTAACCAAATTTTATAAACCAAATAAAATATTTAAAAAAGAATTTTTTTCTAATTTTGATTTAAATTTTAAAAATGTAAGTAAGGTGTAGATATCAAAATAATGAAAGTCATGCCTTGAAATAATAGTTACCGACTTAAATTTAAAAAATAAAAAAAATAAAAAAGTAGTTATCAAACGAGAACTTACCATTTTTTTTTTTTTTTTTCAAAGAACATAGCTCAGCTGACACTGCTGATGCATTAACATCCATTCAATCAGTGGTTCGAGTTTCCATAGTGTCATCTATATAGAAATTTATGATAATCCCGTCCAAAAAAAGTTGTTTGTACACAATTGAAGACGACATTTTGATAGATAGAAATAAACAATATATACAAAAAAAGAAATTAAAAAAAATAGAAGATTAAAGATGGAATAAGAAAAATAATGTCAAGGTCATCACCTCAAAAATAAAAGAGTAATTTAGATGGTTCAATGAACAACCAAAATTGGGAGGAAGTATCCATAAAAGACCAAAATACTTTTGGTATCTTATTAGAGTACATTTTCTTTTTTCTTCTTCTTATTGCTTTCTATTGAAATGACACATCTTAATTTGCTCATAACTTTGTGTCAAAGTTGCTTTCCATTTCCAATTTTTCCTCACAAATTAAAGTTGCAAGCAATATTTATATATATATATATATATATATTAGTTCTTTATAAACTTTTTTTAATAGTGAACAAAAAAGAAAGTTGGTATTTAAAATGAAAATATTATGTGCTAAGGAGGTGGGGAAGATGTAAGAAAGTGTATGAGTGAATCATTGTATGAGAAGTTATTTTGATTTATTATAAATTGAGATTGTAGTAATGACACATTTAGATGTAGATTTTTGTAGAGTTATTGCAAGCAATAGCTCGTTTACATGTAATTTTTTTGTAAAAGAGTTACGGGTAATAACTGTTTTGATGTAATTTTTGTAAAGGAGTACTTACAAAATTGAGTGGTTAGAAATGAGTGAATTTGAAATGATTAATATTTTGAGTGATTAGAAATAAGTAATTATTTTGAGTGATTGTAATAGCTAGTTTGAAAGTGGGTTTTTAGGAGAGTAGTAAATGCTCTTTTGTTAATAACTCCTCCAAATACAAAAAAAGAAAAAAAAAACTTGATTCTATTTCAATTAATTCGAGAAGAAATTTTGCAATATTATGAGATGTAAGAAATATGTTATACTCTCATACTCTTTACTTTGCATAAGTAACACCTTTTTTACAATTATTATACTGATTTGTCATGTTTAGTGACGTTTCCAGCTCCTAATTACTAGTAGACGGTGGCAGTTGCAAATTTTGGAAAATCAAAATTACGAAGAGGAAATTAGAAGTCTAGCTGATTGATTAGACATGAATATTTCTTATGTCAATCAACGAGTATTCTTTTTCTTTAATACTAGGTATGCGTTCATAATTTTGCATTATTTATAGATATGAGTTATGTTTATATATAAAAAATTAAAATATTCGTAGAATTGTATAGGTACCACTGGATTTTGGTAGTCCTAATTTTGAAGGTAAATACGGTGTATGTTTTGAACTTTTTGAGTCAGAAGACGACCGATGAGAGTTTAGTCCATATTGTAAATATGTAAATTTCTAAATACTAAGTTTTTTCTTCCTTTGAATCAGCTTTATCATCCTAATGTTTCAACTGTATTATATAGTTTTTATCGATTGTGGCAAACAAAAAACACGTTTAAGCCATCAAATTTCATATCAAAGTAGTAGTGAAGGTAAAATCAAATCAAGTTCTTCTATTCAACTTTTTGTCGTGTTGAATTATTATAACGAACGATGGAATGTTTTTCACTAGTGCTCTCATCCATCGAAATGTATTTTCGTCCAACTATACATACAAAAGATGATATCCTACATGGGAACACCTTTAAATAAACTTGTAAGTTTTGTTTACTCATTCATGTTATAGTCATGTTATATAGTTATGCATATGTTTTTTTAAAAATTAATTTGATACTTTGTATTTATATTTGTAGTTCAACACCATAAAATCAAACACTCAAGAAGATATCGATGTAGTATGGGTGGAGTGGACAAACTTTATAGGTAGATATTTAGTACAAAATGATTAGTGTGTCATATTTGTTTTGATATGTAGGGACGAACTCCCATTTATTTGTTGTAGCTTTATTCTGGCCATATTGTTATATATTAGTTGATATAATTAAATTTACCATAACATATCAACTTAAACTGTTAGATAGATGGGTGATTTACATAATTCAACATGGTATTAGAGTAGGATCAGGTAATGAGTTCGAACCATGGGCACATATAATGACTATCTCAAAAGCATAAAGATGAAAGGCATGAAAGTCATAAAAGACTTTTGGTGGCAGACAAAGACTATTATAAAAAAGAACAGGTGACGCGAAAAGATCTACACCAAAACGAATAAGTGATGATCATAAAATGTTTAAAACGGGTCATAAAATAAGAAAAAAGATGACAGTTGTCGCTCGTCATCAAAAATCTTTGGTGACAGGAATTGTCTGTCACCAAAAAGTTTTAGTAAAATTAAAGGAAATAAAAGATTAAAACAAGAAACAGATAAAACTCAACAACTATGAGGCATTGTAATGTGCAATGAAGGCCTAGTAGCTCATCAGGAAAAAAAAGAAGCCCCATAAGTTGGTTTGGCTCACTCGAACCATGAATTAGCTTAAGTAGACTAGCATTCCATCCCTCTAACCTAGAAATGTTTATACTTTCCCAAAAAACTGAACGAATCGACCGAATAAAAACGATAAGTCAGTTTGTTAGTATGTTTCGGTTAACGTTGATTAGAAAAATATTTAATCAGAAGTTTTGGTTAAGTCAGTCGGTTTGCGTTATAAATTTTCTCTTTGTAATGTTATTATTCTTAACTCTATATTACTTTATAACTAACCTATAATCATATAATTGATTAAATTTCTTGTTCATTATTGCAAAATGAACTCTAATTTAAACGTGTCTCAAAAAAATATTTGATTAAACCATTCATTTTAATTAATTCTTAAATTTCATATATAAAGTTCTATGGTAAATATATTTTTTAATAAAAAAAGTTAAATGAATTAACCTATTTAACCAACTAATTAAACCAATTAATCGATACTCAAATTTTCTTTATTTTTTGGTTAAATTTGAAACCAAATTGATAGGTCGATTTCAGTGTCGAATTACAATAAATATCGATGTCGACTGATCAATAAACATTCGTAGTCAAAGCTAAAGCATTTGAGCTCAAAATGACCCCACCATAATACACTAAGAAGCTGCGGGCTTAAGGCTGTAGGATCGTGACTCCTTTCAAGGATTGGCTTCGCTAGGCTAAGGCCTCTTCTTCCTAAGGTTGCTTACATTTGACTAGATTCTTCATATTTGTGGTCTAAGTTAAAGTTGCAAAGAAAAGGAATGGTGCAGGAGGAAGAAGAAGGGTGAGAAACAGAGAAAATTATTATATTATTGTTTGAATAAACCAACCCTATTAACAGCAAAGGCTGTAACAAATTGGACAGAGTAAGAGCCACGAAAATACAACTAGCAGTGACAAATTACAACTCACACAAACGGACAAAAAGAGTGTACAAATAAAGAATAGAAATACAATAAATCTCAGACGACGTCGTCTTGATATACACTATCTTTAACATCCCCCCTCAAACGAGAGGGTGATGGAATCATGCCAAGTTTGGAATGAATAGACTCAAACGCCAGTTGAGACAAAGGCTTTGTGAAGCTATCAGCCAGCTATTCAGATGAAGAAATATACCGAACGTCGATTTGTTTAGCCAGCACCTTATCACGAACATAGTGCACGTCCAGCTCAACATGCTTGATGCGAGAGTGAAAAACAGGATTGGCAGCAAGGGAGATGGCGCTGACATTGTCGCACCAAACAACTGGAGTAGACGGAGAGCAGAACTGAAGTTCTTGTAGGAGAGCCTGTACCCAAGAGACTTTAGCGGCTGTGTTGGGCTAGTGATCGATACTCAGATTCAGTACTTGACCGAGCAACCACATGCTGCTTCTTTGAGGCCCACAGCACTAGAGAATTGCCAAGGAATAGGCAGTGAGCAGCTATAGAACGTCGGTCATCCAAGTCACAAGCCCAATAACATCGGTGTATGCAGTGATGGCACGATTGGACGAGCTGGGACGAAACAAGCCATATGCAGATGTGCCTTTAAGGTAGCGTAAGACCCGTTTTACTCCTTGCCAATGAGGAAGCATAGGATGCTGCATAAACTGACTTAAGCAAATCACAGTATAGGCAATATCAGGCCTGGTGTGAGTTAAGTATTATAGTGCTCCAAGTATCCTGCGATACAAAGTAGGATTAGGCATAGGGTCACCATCATACTTTGTAAACTTTTTGGAAGAAACAGCCGGAGTGTAACATGGTTTAACATTAGACAAACCAGCTCGATGTAAAATATCCTTAATGTCTTTGGTTTGTAATAAATGCATACTAGTAAAGGTCTGGTGGACTTGAACACCAAGGTAGTAGGACAAAGCACTGAGGTCTTTGAGAGCAAACGTTTGACTTAACTTGGCAACAAACGAAGCAATTGTAGTCGAGTAAGTACTAGTGACCAATATATCATCAACATAAATAAGGATGAGAAGCATATTGTTACCTTGAATACAGAAAAATAGAGAGTTGTCCGCACGAGAGTTGAGAAAGACCCAAGTATGAAGAGTGGATTTGAGCAGATCATACCACACACGTGGAGCTTGACGAAGACCATATAAGGCTTTATTGCGTTTACAGACATAGTTCGGACAAGAAGGATCGGAGAACCCGGCTGGCTGTTTCATGTAAACATTCTCACTAAGAACACCGTTCAGAAAAGCATTGTTGATATCAAGTTGGCGAACGTCCCAATTGTGCATAACAGCAAGCGATAGTATAATCCGGATTGTAGGGGCTTTGACCACAAGACTAAACGTCTCATGAAAGTGAACACCAGGTACTTGATGGAAGCCTTTGGCCACCTGATGAGCCTTGCATCGTTCAACATCCCAATTGGCCTTTAATTTCAACTTGTACACCCACCGATTGCCAATGAGATTTTGTGTAGGGTGAGGTGGGACTAGATTCAAAGTGTTGTTTCGGTAAAGATTATGGAGCTCATCTTGCATAGCTTGAACCCAAGGCTGTGACTGCAATGCCTCTTGAAGATTGGCAGGTTTAGAGAGAGCAATAGACAAGTTAGGAGCAGTGGCCATAAAAGAAGAGAAAAGTTTAAGCTTAAAAATACCACTCTTAGCCCTTGTTTGCATAAAGTGCCCAATAACATCAGCAGGGGAGGAGCTACATAAAGACTGAGGCAACTGAGTAGCAGCACTGGCTGAAAGAGCAGTAGGCAGAAAGGCAGAACCTGAGGGTAAAACAACAGGTACAGAAGTTGTGGGCAAGGCAGGGCTGCTAGGCGATGTAGTAGGAAACTGAGGCAGAGAGGTAGTCATTGAGGGTGATGCTACAACAAACTCAAAAGGAGAGGCTAATGGGAAAGAGGCAGTGGAAACAGTCTGTGGTGGTGAAGAAGTGGGAAAGGGAGCATAAGAAACAATAGTGTCATGAGTAAAGCTTGGTACAGTCTCTTGCATGAAGCCAAGCTTGAAAGGAAATTTATGCTCATTGAAAGTAACATGCCGTGATATATAGACTCGACCAGTAGAACTAAGACACTTATAGCCCTTATGAGCATCACTATAGCCAAGAAACACAGATTTTGTGCTATGGTATTGAAACTTATGAGACTGATACGGTCGCAAGCATGGAAAACAAGCACAACAAAAAACTGTTAAAGCAAAATAGTTAGGTTGAATGGAAAATGCTTTTTCCCAAGGAGATTTGGATAGAAGAACAGGAGTAGGGAGCCGATTAATAAGATAAACAGCATAGGAAAAAGCCTCCCACCAAAAACGAAGAGGCATGGAAGCCTGAGCAAGCAAAGAAAGCTCTATTTCAATAATGTGACGATGTTTTCTCTCAACTATCCCATTTTGTTCACTATTATGAGGATACAGATGTCTAAACAGAATACCACGAGTCTTTAGAAAAGAGGAAAAGACTTGAAACTCACCTCCCCAATCGGATTAGATAGTTTTAATTTTGGTGTTAAACTTGTTTTCAGCCATGTTCTTAAACTGAACAAGTGTTTGAAATGCTTCACTTTTGAGCTTAAAGGGATAAATAAAAGTAAGTCGAGAGAAGTCATCAACAAAGCTAATATAATAACGAAAACCAGCTGTAGATGGAACTGGTGAAGGACCCCACAAATCACAATAAACAAGATCAAGAATATTAGTAGTATATGAAATAGATGAAGAAAAAGGAAGGCGGTGTAATTTTCCATATTGAAAAGCATCGCAAAACAATTTATCATTGCTAAACTCATAGAGATTACAAGACTTTAACACTGAACTGACAGTTTTAGTGGACGCATGACCTAGTCGTTGGTGCCAAGTAGACAGAGATACCTTACATGACTTAGAAAAGAAAACACTAGGACTTGTAGACTTTGCTGACTCAATAGAAGTTAAATAAGACTCATGAGATAACTTGTTGTTATTTGGATTGAAGGAAGCTGAGGACACTAGGGAAAGATCAAATTTATAAAGGCCATTTCTAAGAGTTCCTTGTAACATCACCTTCTTCGATACCTTGTTCTTCACAAAACAAACAGTGGGGGTGAAACTCAACAATAACATTATTATCTGCAGTCAACTTAACAATACTTATGAGATTCCTTTTAATATCAGGAACATGAAGTAAGTTTCTCAAAACAACAGTTATACCAAGCAAACTAGTCGATTCTATCATACTATTGCCAACATGCTTAATTTGCAGCTTACTTCCATTTCCAACAAGTAGGGAATTCTTACCAGCATAGTCACTTCTAATGTTGGGGTTGTTCAGGTTAGAAGTTATGTGATTAGTCGCTCCAGTATCAGCCAACCATCTCGGATCGTTCACAGTTTCAGGGGTAGCAAGAAAGGTTGTGCTATTGTTTGTATTACCTGCACTACTTCCACCATTTCCACTAGTATTGTAGGGATTGTTAAAGTTCTCATCATACCTTAGATAACAATACGGCACAGTGTGCCTATTCTTTTTCCACAGATGACAATACGAAGCTGAGCGATCTCCACCTCGCCTGCCTCTTCCTCTTCCACGTCCGGATCCATGAGAAGAGTTAGGATTGTTGTTATTGTTCTGCTCATGTGTTCCTCTGCGTCCATAGTTTTTGCCATTATTTGCGTAACGAGCTCCACCTTGATTTTGCTGATAAGAAAAATTTGCAGAGGGATTCCCTGTTTCAACAACAATAGAAGGCGTGTACCTTGCTAATGTTCCTTCAAAGGTGATAAGGGTGGAGCTAAATTCTAACCATGACACAAAATTTTTACTCTCAATAGTGCAAACCACCGGTATATACTCTACATCTAAGCCAACAAGAACAAATGAAATTAGGTCATCAAGAGAAACAGGGTTACCGACTAGTTTTAGGCTTTCACACGCCTGCGTCTTGATTGTGAGATATTGTGTCATCTTCATTGAGCCTTTCTTAGTGTTCTGAAGAACACTTTGCACCAGATTTACCCTAGCCTTGCTTGAAGCTCCATAAAATTCTTCTAAAGCTTTCCATACCTCAGCTGAGGTTTCATAACCGACAACATCTGCTGCGATTGATGGTGTCATCGATCCAAACAGCCATCCACATAAGGCTTGGTCGACGACACTCCACTCTTATAGGGCTGGATTTGGCTCCGACTTCTATCCATCGTCAGTTATCACCTCAATAGTTTCTTCTGGTTTCTTCTTCTTGCCAAGAACATAACTCTCGACTCTTTGTTCTCTTAAAATGACAAGAACCATATCTTTCCATAGGTTATAATTCTTGTCATCTAGTTTTATTCCAAGTACGATACTTAGAGGATGCCCAAAAGACGCACTACTCGCTCCAATCGAGCCTTGTGTTGACGATGGCACTACATTACCGGAAGTCGTCGAAGAGCCCTCAGCCATGGCTCTGATACCAAGTTAAAGTTGCAAAGAAAAGGAATGTTGCAGGAGAAAGAAGAAGGGTGAGCAGCAGAGAAAATTATTATATTATTGTTTGAATAAACCAGCCCTATAAATAGCAAAGGCTGTAACAAATTGGACAGGGTAAGAGCCACTAAAATACAGCCAGCACGGACAAATTACAACTCACAAACCGGTACAAATAAAGAATAGAAATACAATAAATCTCAGACGACGACGTCTTGATATACACTGCCTTTAACCGTCTACGACTTGATGGACTTAAATCTCGTACCTTTTTGTTCTTTAATTGTTCGTTATTTTGTAGACGATAAGTTATTATAAACAAATCATTATAATATACCTTGATTGAAATATAAATTATTATAATAAAGATTGTTGAGGAATTATGAATTTTATTTTTTTTTCTAACCATTTTTGTTTAAATAACTAGATTTAGATTTAAACATCTACAAATATTTAACAAAGTAACTTTTTCTTTTTTTAACTTATACCTAATTTTGACATGATGAAAATAAATTTAATATTTACTTTTTAACAAGGAAATTTGTATTTCTTTTTGACTTTATTTGGCATATTTTGTATATTGATATAGTCGATATTA
>JBBMEG010000009.1:6213283-6223864 GCA_037832605.1 Cyclanthera cordifolia | reverse complement strand
CGGAGGCCCTGTGGCTCACACCACACCGGTGTGTCCTAAGCCTTTCTGTTTTGCAGGCCCTTTCGTCCTCTACTAAAACAAATAGTATTGTGGATAGACCGTTGACCATTTTTCGGCATTAACAACAATGAAGTTTGGGAAAGAGATTTTTATTTTCGTAAACATTTGTGTACTGTATTGTCTATTTATTTTTGTAAACAATATCAACAATACTTATTCTTGAATCACGTTGTCGGGTATTTCATTCTTATTAAGATGTAATAATGACCTAATTGCTTCTTGGATCATAAATTCAGTTTCCATGAATATAGCTGCAAGTATTGTTTACACATGATCTGTAAAGGAAATCTGGGATGATTTGGGTGAGACCTACAAAGAAAGAAATAGACCAAGAATGTACCAATTAAGAAAAGAATTAGTCACTACATTCCAGGGTAGTTCTTCCATTGAAGAATATTACACAAAGTTGAAGACGAATTGGCAAAATCTTTGTGAGCTTTGCCCAGATGAGAAGTGTACTTGTGGAGCGAAAAAGGTAATTCAAAATTGTCGAATATGAGGATGATTGGCAAGGTTAAATCTCCTTGCCTGGTTTTAAAAGATGTATTGTACTTGCCTGGTTTTAGTTTTAATCTGATTACTGTCAGCTGTCTTCTTGGAACTAGCTGATATAATGTGCAGTTTTCTGCTGATTCTTGTTCAATCCAGGACTTGTCGAATATGAGGATGATTGGCAAGGCTAAATGTCTTAATGGTCTTTACCTGCTGTCAACAGATGCTTCATCTATAAAAAATAACATATCTACATTCATTTGTAATGTTACAATGTCTACTTGGCATAATAGACTAGGACATTTATCTTCAAAACACCTAGATCTTATGAGGAATGTACTAGGTTACAAAGGAACACATGAAAATCATTGTACTGTTTGCCCTCTAGCAAGGCAAAGGCGCCTTAAATTTCCTTTTGATAATAAAGTTTCAGCAAACATTTTTTATCTTGTACACTGTGATCTTTGGGGACCATTCAAGGAATCTACCTACAATGGTTTTTGTTTCTTCTACACTATTATTGATGACTGTTCGAGGTATACGTGGGTTTTTTGTTGAGAGCAAAATCTGATGTTTTGGATGTTATTCCTCGTTTTTTTAAGATGGTCAGCACTCAATTTTCTAAGAAAATCAAAGTATTCAGATCAGATAATGGCCCTGAACCCAAATTTACTAATTTTTTTGCTTCTACGGGAACATTACATCAGTTCTCATGTGTTGAACGACCGCAACAAAATTCAGTTGTAGAGAGAAAGCATCAACATTTGTTGAATGTGGCAAGAAGTTTGTATTTTCAATCACAAATACCAATAAGATTTTGGGGAGAATGTGCCCTCTCAACAACACACCTTATCAATAGGATACACATGCCACTTCTAAATAACGAAACTCCTTATTCCATACTTCACTCTAAAATCCCTGACTATACTGCATTACGGAGTTTTGGATGTATGTGTTATGTATCTACACTCACTGTTAATCGAACTAAGTTTGATCCTCGTGCCTCAGCATGTGTCTTCCTTGGTTATCCAGCTGGGATAAAAGGATATAAAGCTTATGATTTAGCTCATCACAAAATTGTTGTTTCCAGAGACATTTGTTTTTTTTTGAAGACTTATTTCCCTTCAAGGATCCTTCCAAATTTAAAATTGAATCAAGCAGTATGATTGATGTATTTCCAGATTTTGTTCTTCCTCTTGCAAGTGCAATGGACATTCCATTTGAAACATCTCTTCTACCAGAAAGAGCAAATTCTTCTGAAGGTCCAGCTCTTTATGCATCAACTCCCACTGAATCTGAGAATATTGCTATTACATCAACTTATGTAGATGATGTACCACTTCCATGCACAAATACGACAAGAATACTGAGTGATCATGTTCCATCTTCAACGACTGAATCAGAAACTAAAGGATTAATAACATAAAATAATGAGTCTAGTATACAATCAATCTTGAGAAGATCGACTAGAGTCATCCACCCTTCAAATTATCTACAAGATTTTCATTGTCATCTGCTCACAAATGGTACTTCTGATATTGCAGTTAAACATCCTATACAACAGCATCTATCTTATGCATTACTTACCTCAGCCTGTAGATAGTTTATTTTGAATATCTCATGTATTCTGGAGCCATCTTCTTACAACATAGCTGTTAAAATCCCACACTTGAAAAGGGCAATGGATGAGGAAATTCACGCCATGGAAAGAACTAAAACTTGGTCTATTGTTCCCATGCCACATGGAGTTCATACTATTGGCTGTAAATGGATTTACAAAGTAAAGTATAAAGAAGATGGCGCAATCGATAGATACAAAGCACGTCTTGTAGCGCAGGGATACAACCAACTTGAAGGAGTTGACTATATGGATACATTTTCTCCAGTAGCCAAGATTGTTACCATCAAAATAATGCTTGCACTTACAGCTACTTTTCAATGGAACATTGTGCAAATGGATGTAGCAAATGCATTCTTAAATGGAGATCTCTTTGAAGAAGTGCACATGTCCCTTCCCATTGGTTATTACACAGATATACCTACGTCTAACAATTAGAAACTGGTATGTAAATTGCATAAAAGCATCTATGCTTTGAAACAAGCCTCACGATAATGGTTTTCAAAGTTCTCAGGTTTCTGTTATCTAAAGGTTTCCTCCAATCAAAGGTCGATTATTCTGATACGCATCGAGCCTTCAAAGTCTACTCAAGGAAGAAGAAAGTTAATTAAATTAGTAGTTATTATTAATTAGTTTAATTGTTATTTATTATTATAGGTTTATTTTAATTATCTATTTTGGTTTATTTAGGTTTCCTTATTTAATTAGGATAGTAGTATTTCTATTTAATTAGGATAATAGTATTTCCTTTATCAATTAGGTTTAGGGATTGGGTTTATTATAAATAGGAGTCATTAGGTCATTGCAAGGTATCTTATTTTCTAAACAATTTGGCATTTTGTTTAAAATTGGGAAGAGGGCAAGCCTCTGGAAAATTTGTGATCAATTCAATTTCATTCTTTTCATCTCAATTTAGCGTTTTTGTTGTTTTTCGATCTTGAATCTTAACAAATTGGTATCAGAGCAGTCGTTTCTATGGCCGCGAAGGAACCAAATTTGGAGAAGGAAGTTAAGGATTTGAAGAAAGAGTTAAAAGAGACACGTGAAACGTTGGCAAAGCAGTAAGACGTCATGGCTAAGCAATTGGAGTTATTGGTTGCCAATATGGCGGTAGCAGAAAAGAAATCCAAAAAACAGCCCATGAAGAGGGCGAAATCTGTGGCATCGAGGGGAGGAGGAGGCGTCGTCGCGGTGAATGGCAGCGCGGCAATGCCGACGACGGCGACGCAGGGACGCTGACGGCGCAGGTGGCACGGGCCGCGACGTCGGGTGGCTCGGGAGAAGCGGGTTGGGCAGACGGGTCGGGTTTTTTGGGCGGCAGGGTTGGCGCGGGGCTATTTGGCGGGACGGGCAGTGGGGGACCTGGGGCGAGTTGGGCGGGGGACTCCTGGCGGTGGCCAGGAGTGTCTCAGTTTGGAGTACCAGGGGTGGTTGGGGCGGCTACGTCGGGATCGGGGATCGGGCGATCGGGAGGGGGGTTCGAGTTTCGGCCAGGAGAAGGGTTTCGGAGCTGGGGAACGAGTGGAGCTGAGGGAATTGGGGAAGGACAGTGGGGAACAGGGAATGTCAACGCTGAGAGAGAAGTGGTGTTGGGACTCGGGGCGTACGTGGGTGCAGGGGCGAGTTTTGGTCCGGGCAATTCAGGTGTGGCAAGTTCGACAATGAATCTGGGGGTGGAGGATGTCGAAGGGGGGCTGGAAGGTGGTCTCGAAGGGGCGTCCGAAATGCGGGTTGGAAGTGGGGAGAGATGGGTGGGAACACGGTATGATGGACGAGGGCTGAACTTTAATCTGAGGGAGAAAAAGCTGAAAATGCCAATTTTTAAGGGGGAACCAGGGGAGAATATACGAGGATGGATACACAGGTGTGATTGTTATTTTTATATGAACCCCCTGACGGAGTGGGAGAGGATGAAAGCGGCCGTGATGTGCCTGGAAGAGGAAGCCTTGGATTGTGTATAGTACGAGGAAGAGTTGGCACCAATTGAGAGTTGGGAGACGCTTAAATGGTTGATTTTGAAATGGTTTGAACCAAATAGGGACTCGAACAGGCACGCCAAGTTCTTTAGTTTGAAACAGGAAGGGACAGTAAAAGAATACCGTCGCCAGTTTATCCGTTACATGCGAGGACTACATGATTTGAATAGCACGACAAAGGAAGGAAAGTTCTTAAGCGGCCTCAAAGAGGAGGTGCGGAGTGAGATGGGTAAGTTGGGGGTTAGTGGCCTTCGAAATATGATGGAAGTGGCTCAGCGGATAGAGGACGATGCTGAAGTCCAACTGAAAGTTAAAGGCGGAACAAGTAATGCCAAGACCACGTCGAACTGGAGTTATTCAGGAACGTCAGGAGTAGAAACGATTAGTTTGAGTTCTAACAAAGCAGTAACGGCAGGGACGTCGGGCAGTACGACTATAACAAAAACGAACAGTGGCAGGTTACCTTTTAAGAAACTGACCGACACGGAAATTCGGGAGAGGAAAGAAAAGGGACTTTGTTTTCGTTGCGATGAGAAGTTTACACCATGGCACCATTGTAAAAAGAAAGAATTGCAAGAGCTGGAAGTAGTGGTAGTTTCTGATGAAAATGTTGACTCGGGTGATATTGGGGAATCAGGTGACGAGAACGATGGGAGTGACGAGTCGGAGTCGAATTTAGCCATACTGTCGGTACACTTGTTGGTAGGAATTGACTCCCCAAAGACATTGAAAATAAAAGGAAGGATAGGAGAGCAAGAAGTGGTACTGCTCGTAGACAGTGGTGCGTCACACAATTTTATTTCTGAGGAGCTGGTGAGAAAACATAATATTCCAGTAGTTTTGGCATCGGGGTGCGGAGTGATACTGAGGACTGGGGATTCGATTAAATCGGCAGGTAGATGCGTGGGAGTAACGTTATACTTGGCGGGACTAACATTGGTTCATGATTTTTATACATTGCCACTAGGTAGCGTAGATGTAATCCTCGGAGTTGCGTGGTTAGAAACATTGGGGCAAATTTAGGTGACTTTTAAAGAGTTAACCATGCAAGTTTAAAGTAGGGTTCGATGAAGTGTGTTTGAGGGGTGATCCGGGGCTAGTACGCTCTCAGGTGTCCTTAAAGTCAATGATCAGGGCATGGAATCGGGACGACGAGGCAGTTCTTGTAGAATTAAACAAGATTGAGTTAGCGGGGGAAGAAAGCGTGGATGTAGAGCTGGGAATGCCGAGAGTAATACAAGAGGTTGTAGAGAAATACAGTACAGTCTTTTAGTCACTACCTGGGTTACCACCGAGCCTTCAAACCGATGGGTATCCGAGGAGTATCGTGTCAGATCGAGATAAAATTTTCGCCAGCTTATTTTGGAAGCAACTGTTTAAGGCGTCCGGTACTCAGTTACGGCGCAGTACGACATATCATCCACAGACAGATGGTCAAACCGAAGTCACAAATCGAGGATTAGAAGCATATCTACATTGCTTTGCAATGACGACCCCAAAGTCGTGGGCTGACTAGTTAGTATGGGCGGAATATAGTTATAATACTTCGTTCCATTCAACGATCCAAATGACTCCATTTGAAGCGGTTTACGGACGGGCACCACCAACGTTGTTGCCATATGTGGGGGATAGCAGCCCGGTGGCGGAGGTGGATAGACAAATGTATGACCGTGATGAAATGTTGAAACGAATGTGAGTTGCGTTGGATAAAGCTATGGGGAGAATGACAACGGCGGCCAATGCTAAGCGGAGAGACGCTGAATTGGCGGTTGGCGATTGGGTTTACATAAAATTAAAACCTTATAAACAATCGTCGCTCGGTCGTTTTAAACACCCAAAGTTGGCGCCCTGATTCATTGGTCCATATTTGGTGCTAGCTAGAGTAGGCAAGGTCGCTTACAAATTAGACTTACCAAGCAATGTTCGAATTCATAACGTGCTGCATATATCGGTTTTACGTTAGGCGGAAGGGGTCAACGTTCAGAGGTTTCCGACACCAGCTGACTTGAAGGATGATTTGAGCATGTCGTGTTCGCCTATGGTGGTTTTGGGTATTCGCGGAGGACAAGGGATTGATTGCCGCGTCGAAGTGTTGATTGGGTGGGAAGGTGCGTCAGATGCAGATGCCACGTGGGAGAAAGCTGAGGGTATCAAACTGTCATTTCCTGACTTTCACCTTGAGGACAAGGTGAAGCTTTGGGGGGGCGAGTATTGATACGCATCGAGCCTTCAAAGTCTACTCAAGGAAGAAGAAAGTTAATTAAATTAGTAGTTATTATTAATTAGTTTAATTGTTATTTATTATTATAGGTTTATTTTAATTATCTATTTTGGTTTATTTAGGTTTCCTTATTTAATTAGGATATTAGTATTTATATTTAATTAGGATAATAATATTTCTTTTATCAATTAGGTTTAGGGATTAGGTTTATTATAAATAGGAGTCATTAGGTCATTGTAAGGTATCTTATTTTCTAAACAATTTGGCATTCTGTTTGGAATTGGGAAGAGGACATTTCATTCTTTTCATCTCAATTTAGCGTTTTTGTTGTTTTTCGATCTTGAATCTTAACATATTCTTTGTTCACAAAAGGCAGCGGATTTCGATTCGTCACGCTTGTAGTGTATGTTGACGACATGCTCATTATGGGGCTTGATCCATGAATAATTGAACAGACAAAATCAATGCTGCATTATGCTTTTCTTCTAAAAGATCTTGGTACAGCCAAATATTTCTTAGGCTTAGAACTGTTACGTTCAACGACCGAAGGAATCATATTAAATCAACGAAAATATTGCCTGCAAATACTAGCCGATTATGGGGTTCTTGCTGCAAAAACTGTTCCACAACTGATGCAGCCTAATATGCATCTAACAAGCACATCAGGTACTTTATTATCCCCTAAAGAAACACAAGATTACAGGAGATTAATTGGCAGTGTGCTTTATCTTCTTATATCAATACCAGATATATGTTATGCAGTTCATAATCTGAGCCAGTTTGTATCATCTCCTCGTTCCAATCATCTCAAAGCTGCAATGTATCTACTAAGATATCTAAAGCAGAATGCAGGATAAGGTATTTTCTTTCGAACAAATAATCCACTACAATTAAAGGCTTTTGTGGATTCTGATTGGGGAGCTTGCCCAGATACTCGTAAGTCAATTACTGGTTTTTGTATTTTTCTTGGAGACTCTTTGATTTCCTGGAAATCGAAAAAGCAAGCTACAGTATCACGATCTTCTGCAGAGGCTGAATATCGCGCATTAGCAACAGTTTCAAGCGAACTTACCTGGTTGTCCCACAGACTCAGTGATCTTCGTGTTGACAAATTCGAACCAGCTTTTGGTTATTGCAACAACAGAGCAGCAATCTCCATTGCCTCAAACCCGACGTTCCACGAACGAACAAAGCATATAGAAATTGATTGTCACTTCGTATAAGAACGTATTGCTAAAGGACATATAAAACTATTTCCTATCCAGACAAAATCTCAGCTCGCTGACATGTTCACAAAGCCATTATCAGCTCAACTCCTCCGATCTTTCCTGTTCAAGATGGGATTGTTTAACGTCTTCCAACCTCCATCTTGAGGGGGGATATCAAATATCCAATGTAGAGGATTAAAATACTTTTCTCCTGTTATATTAGTTAGACAGTAGTTAGACAAGTAGTTTTCTTCTTAGTTTTCTTCTACTGGTTAGTTAGATTAGTTTAATTCAGTTTGTAATAGTTTAGTACTTAAACACTCTTTTGACGAGGAATAGAACTATGGATTTCATCGCACTCTTCTTCATATTATTCAACTGAATGGTTTTGTAAAATGGGTACTTCAGAAAAAAAAAATTTGAATCCATTATTTTGCACATTTAATATGTAGCAAACTTTGAAGAAAAAAATATTAATAAAGTCAGTTTTTATGATTATTTTATTCTTCAAGCTTACACTACAATCCAACCAAACCTAAACTTTTATCAAGGTCATTTCAAAATAACAATAGTAAAAAAAAAAAAAAAAAAACGGAGGGGCCATTATTCCCTAGTCTCAACATCAGTTCACCATGGTTCGCTTCATAGACAAAGTTTGGGTCATGTAAGGAAACACATGACATTATTAAAAAAAAAAAAGAGAAAAAATTGAACATACCAAATAACTTTTGAAAACATATTTAAATTTAAGTTAATTTTGCTATAATTTAATAAGAAATTTAATTAATTATATGAAAATATTAATATAAAAAAAAAAAAGTTAATAACGGACCAACTTAACAAGCAATTTTTCGACTAAATATTTTTCTAACTGACATCGATCACATATACTTTAAAATCAACCAATCAACCTTATTTGGCCAGTTTTGATCGGTGAAATCAATTTTTTGAGAATGTATGAACGCCCCTGCATAAAACTAACATTTCATGGATGAAAGTCAGGAATTTGAGTCATTTTAAAAAAAATTAAGGACCAACCATACAAACATGGAAAGTTTTGGGAGGTGTTAAGACACATTTTAAACCTTTTTTTGTTTTTTTAAGAAACACTATATACATTATATTATAGAACATATTAGAAAGACCACAACTCTTAAATTTGAAGGACAAAGTTTGTAATCAAGTAGCCACACAATTTATTATACACCAAGCAAAACAAGAGAACATCAGCCACTCTTATTCTAAAAACTGAGCAAGATTATTGTCATGTACATAAACTCACATCATTTTCAATAAACTCAGCAAGAAGATTAATACTTTGTATGAACACAACACATTTACAGAGTTAAGAAAGTAGAGAAGACAAGCTTACTCTTCCTTTGATTTGAGTTGTCTAGCAAGTAAGATCAATCCCACAGTAGAGAAAGCAGACAAGGCAGCTGACGAGTACGAAACCGCAAGTAGAGCGCCTCTCAGAGACTGAAAATATACAAGTTTTCAAAATTTTCAAACACAACATTAAACTTCAAGAATCTAAATAATCACCATATTGGTGATTTAAGTACCTTTGCAAGAAGTAAGGCATTGTCATTTGCATACTGTAGAGAACTTTCAGGTATGCTTTGGACACCCTGCCCCAGTTGCCATGAAATTACTCTGCATTTTTACATGTAAAACATGTATAGGGATTTTTTATTTTTACTTTTTTAACAAGGAATTGGAGTTTTGCACCACTACATACCTCCGGTACTGTAAGGACTCTTCCTTACAAGAACTCAATGTTAAAGACACAATATAAACCCTAGGTATAACCCTCCCTTTTTGAGTTATCTCGCTCAAGCCCTAACTTCCCATGGTACATCGATACCAACTACCAAACCTCCTCTTTTTTTTTTTTTTTTAACCGAAAAATCGAAACTTTGCTCCACTATACCTAGAGTAATCATGCTCATTCCTAGACCAGATATCATGAGACATCGAAGGAATGGAGACGCGAGATGTGTCTACAAATTAATGTCACAGATGGGTCGCGAACTTGGAACTTTGAGGGAAGCACACCTTCAAAGCTCAAAACTTCAACCACTTCGCCACCCCTTGAGGATACTAAATCTCCACCTATTTATTATAACCTTTCAACTAAGTAAGTCCTTGCTAAATTACTAATATGACCTTACTAATACTCTTATTAATAATAAAACCCGAAGCTGGTGCCTTACAAATACCCACACCCATCCCAAAGTCCATATCTGGTTAAAAAAAAAAAGAAAAATTATTTAGCTCACTCATGAATTTCGAATATAGGCTCCAAGAGAGTGAGTCTTTAAGACTCCAGATCTACACCAACAAGGCCGCTCAGGACACGTGGATACACATGAATAGGGATACTCAAGCCATCTGATAAATTACTCTAGTTAAACAGGGTCAGGGTGATTTACCCGAAAACAAAAGCTATTGCAGCGCCAATGTTTGCTTTATCAGCAGTCAGTTCAACTTGAAGCTCTCCAAACTGAGGAATGGAATGATTTTACTTATATAAAGTTCAAGTTGGTTCAAATCTGCAAAAATAATGATCTGTTGGCAAAATATACCGTCCATATAATGTAAACTTTCTATCTACCTTAAACATCCTGGTTTCGCCCTTAGGCTGCTCGGCTACTATGGAAGCAGAGGAGGCAGATAGAAGCTTTCCAGTTGTATTCATTACTTTGGCAATCTACAATTGTGAGAACTTCCAAGATAATTAGAAAGCTTGCATGATAAATTTTGTCCCGAAGAGAATTATGATTGATTGTCCAATTTCTATAGAAGAAAATTGTAGAGTAGAACCTAGTGCAGAGCAAAGCATAAAACATCCATCCACATGTTGATATTCGCTTGCGAAGGAAGACAAAGCATAAACAAATTGACTTTCCAATTATGTAGAGTATTGTGTTAGCATTCAAGATTAGAAATGGGGGTTATAACTAATTCTTGTTAGGGGGGTTATATGGTTGTTCTTGTTGGGAG
>JBBMEG010000009.1:6194208-6209065 GCA_037832605.1 Cyclanthera cordifolia | reverse complement strand
GTACCCATTATCCACTTAATGAGATATCGAAATTGATTGGGACTTTATGAGCGAATCATCTTGACGGATCTTACCATATTGGATAGAGTATAAATATTAAAAATTGACTATTGAATTATTTCCCTCAAATGATAAAATTGTGGAATAAGATTTACGGTCTTCTAGATTCATTTCCCACTTCCGGGAGACATGGTCACTTTTCTGGAATCCTGTTTGAAAGGTCACCACCATTAATAGGAGGAACAGCTTCATAAAGGCTTCTTATGGTCAATATGGCTCGAACCAACCAATAAATCTTTGAAGAAAAGGAGCGTGATATCGATACTTTTTTTGCACTTGTGATTTATACTGCTTCATCTTGGTTGAAACTCGCCCCCTTTGTGATTATAATCTTATATTCCTTATAGCTAATTGGGATTGCATCATGTAACACTTGACGATTTTAGCTCTTGTGTACATCATACAATAAACGCAATGCTGGTTCACTGTTTCTCATAAAAAATAGTTGAACACAAGTGAACTATTATTATATTTCCTAGTTCTTTAGAAGTAAATTGCAGGGTAAATGTTAGGGTCACCTAAATCATTGGCGTCGTTGTTCTTTATATCTCTTGAATGAATGTTGGAATTTGTTTTATGTTGTATACATTGAATTTACTTTAAATTGGACCTCTTATGTTGTAAATTGCAAGTCTAAGAACATAATAAAGTATCCACCAGTATGTTAATACTAACCTTCTAATAAAGGACACAGCATAATCATATTAATTGACTATTAAGAAACCATAGATAATGAACAGAATCTCTAAGCAATCTTTGATCATGCAAAGATAGTTTTTCAATCTATGAGGTACCTTCTGTAGTTCACCCTGACCGTACTGTCCCATCGACTGAAACCTTCTTCCGGCGGATGTCAAACGCTTCCCAAAACCTAAATAAAGTAACGAAAAAAAAGGTCACATTTGTTTTTTCACAAAAATAATTGAGCATCAATTTCCTCCGAGTCCTGTTCTTGCCTGACTTGTAATTGTCTGTCAAAGATGGCACCAACGTGAGGAACTTGCTTACTAATGTATGTGAAGTAGCGGTGTCAGCTACTTCCCATGCTCGAGAGAGGTTTAACAATACTTCACCCATTTCTTGACCACACTGAATCAGACAATCCAACATTCTCAGTATCGTGCAAGTTCATAGCAGATAATTCACGTTCATTCCGACTCGAAAAATCAAAAATTTCATCTTATTATGAAATTTAAAAAAAAAAAAACCATTTGAAGCAAACATTAGTTTAGAGAGTGGCAACTTATGATGGCCTCCTCCCCTAATAATGCTTTCTAGTTTTCTTGCTTCTACTTGATAATGTCTTTGTTGTTTTTGTTTTGTTTTTTTTTTTTTTTTTTGAGTTCAACAAGAATTTGAACATCTCCCAACCTCAACAATAGACGAACAAGGTCATGACCTGATAATCAAAACAAAAGGTAAACGGTAGCAGGTTCAAATCTCCAACCCAAAATAGTTATACTGAATTCAATAAAACTATAAAAGAAATTTATGAACAATGCGTTAAATAGTTGAGCAATGTGTAGGTTGACAATTTCTTTGTTACATTTTCAACTTTCAAGAAACACTTCTATATTATACAGAGAGAGAACCATGGAGTTTTTTGCAGCAACTTTAAAGTGTGCTTGGGATGGGATAATATTCGATAATATTGGTTCAAAATGACAACATATATTTTAAAAGGTGCAGCTATTATCACTTTTAGCCCTTCCAAAAGTCATCTGAAAATACCCTTAATTCTAAGAAAAATCAGCTAGAACTCCAATACAAAGTAAAGAAATAGTTGTAAACAGGCCTAGACGAGCAATGAATAGAAGAAGAAGAAGTACCTCAGCAATGACAGGTCCATTCGAAAGATCAAAAGCAGCATCGTTCAGCTACACATACAAAACGAAATCCTCAAAATTCAGTCACAATTGAAAACCCGAAGAAGAAAACATAGAAAATTGAAAAAAAATCTTCCTCCTTACATCAAGACGAAGATCACGGGGAAGTTTTTGAAAGTAATCGCGGGAGAGATCAAAACTGTCCTACATATAAAATTCAGAAAAATCCACGAACAATCAATCAAAAGTAAAGCAGAAATTGGACACGAACTGAATGACATTGAGATGAAGACCATACTTACGGCGAGTTCTTGAAGGAGGATTTGGGTATCGCGTTCGAAGGACTTGGGGGAGTCTGAGTCGGCGAGAGCAAAGGAAAGAGTGAGGGTTTTCAGTGGAACGGGCTTCTTGGCAATGGAGGGCTTGAAACTGATTGGGGAATGTGAATATTGGGAAAAGAAAGGGGTAGATTGGGAACAGAGAAAAGTGAGAGGTTGAAGAAGATGAAGAGAAGCCATTGGAGTGATCAGAGATTTTGGTGTCTTCACTGTCAGCCACTGGAATTTTGGTTATTTCACAAAATTCTCATTTTTATTCTTTTTATTTTTCATAAATTGCACAAATCACTCTATATTTATTTGTTTATATTTTATATATATTGCATTGCAAAATATATTTGTTCCGAAGAATTGGTTTACAAGTAAGCAACACAAATTAAAGTTACACGGAAAAATCAAAATTCTTTGTGTTTTCATAGACGACTACTCCAAATGGTGTTGGGTGTATCATATATGAAGAAAATGGGTGTATGTTCACTCTTCAAAGTAACTATAATCATAAAAGAAGATTAAGTATTTGTGGGTAGATAATGGAAGAGAATAAACAAGTAAGTTCAATACTGGCTACACTCCTCAACAAAAAATTGTGGCAAAACAGATGAATTGAACCTTGTTATAGAGAACAAGAGTAATATTGAGAGTTGTATGCTTAGATAAATCATTTTGGACAAAAGTAGTAAATATTGTCTGTTCAATAGCAATTGAGTTGAAGACGCCAACATAGATGGAGCTTAGAAAACTTGTTGATAGTTAAACCTCTATATATTTAGAAGTCTGGTGTACGTGATGTACAATAGCGAAGAAACTATAAAACTGGATTCAAAATCTATAATATGTTTATTCTTACTGTATGATATAGTGTGAAAGGTATCACCTATCGAATCCCATTGACCAAAAAGTTACCATCAGCAAGGATGTGATCTTCATGGAAGTCAAGAAACATATAACAAATGATAGTTTTATGAATCAAAGATCAGTCGACTCATAAGAGACCTGTCGTTCTAGTCGAATGACAAAACCTCTCAATTGGCATCTGATTAGAAGGTAAAATTGCATATTGTCTCTAACCGAGAATTGAGAACCATGAACACTCAAGAGGCAATGACTACGTTAGATGCAGCTTAGTGGATGACAACTATGCATGTAAAAAATAGAAGCTCTTCGTGAGAAAATGACTTAGGAACTTGTAACTTAATTCTAGAGAAGGGTGCTTTGTTTGGGTGTGTAGATTGATATGTTCTTTTTCTTTTGGCTTACATTTTAGATAGCACTGCTAATTTTTTTTTTTTTAGTTTCTTATATTTAAGGTGTAGAATGTCTAATGACTTTCTCTTCTTCCTCCATTTCCTCTAATTCTCTCCTGTTATGAACCCCATAATCCGTAATCTAGGAATAATTCATAAGTAGGTGACCACCATGGATTGAACTCATCACAATAAGCACCTCAAAGACCTTATTTGACCATTAAGTCACTCTATTTTCCAGATTCATAATGAAAATAAATGAATTGTGACTAATCAAGACATACAAAATTGTCGAAGCGAGCATAATGTTGTTGGCAGTAGTGATGCATTAACATGAACTCGATCAAAATCTAGACATTAGTCTTTATGATTTTGAAAAATTAAAATTTAGAAAGTATAGATACCAAAATGAAATTAAGGTGAAAGTCTATAGACAAAAACTTGAGATGACAAGAGAGCGACCTTGATAGTGTGTGAGGAGCGCACACTTGGCTTGGACACAGACCGGATTACCTAACCCAAATCATAAACGTTGGATTGAGTTGAGTTATTTTTCGGTTCGAGTTGAGTTAAAAAAATGGAGAACCAAAAGTTTTGATTCGGATCGAGTTGTTGTAAATTCGGCCAACCGAAATATATACATTTTGCGTTAAATTATATTCATAAATAAACATGGTACAGTGATAGGACTATTAGTGGGGTTATTTCCTTGCACAAGTTTGATCCTATTTGGTTGCAATCTTATTTATTTTTGTTTGTGTCATATTTTTTTTTTTTTAAATTGACTTATTGTTTATACTTTTTGACCTTTTCTTATTCCTTGTTCTGAGGAGAGTTCACTTTCACTTTATCCAAACTCCCTCCATTTATCATGCAAAATCTCAACAATGACATAAGGGAATATATCCAAACTCCCTCATCAGACTCTATTTTAATTCCATTTTTTATTCATTCCCTCTGAATGGATATGCGAATAGCAAATGAATAGATTTGGGGGTCGAACTAAAGACAACAACCGTAAAAATTTGATTCCTTAGAGCTCGCTTGATAACGGTCTCGTTTCCTATTTTTTATTTATGTTTCTCATTTTTAAGAAAGGACATTGTTTGATAATTGTTCTGGTATCTCATTTCCATAAATTTGAGAAGCATTTCTAAAATTAGGTTAATTTTTTAGAAACTCCAAAAAAAAGCCCTATTGTTTCGTTTTTTTTTTCTTCTTAAAACACAGATTTTTTTCAATTTTTATTTCCACATTTTATTACCATTTAACTAAGCAACATTGGTAACTTTCATTTTTCTTTTTACTGCTGACCATCGTTCTTATCCAAGTTTGGTCAAGTTTTCTTTTTTTTTTTTTTTCAATACTTTTTTCATATTTATTTTTGAGATTTTTCAATCATTGCTTGGAGCATAATCTCAATTTTTGGAACGGAATCGCTAACTCTTGTATATCTAAAAAGAAAGAAATGAATTTCAATATTCTTCACCGGAAAAATGGAGATTTTCTCTTCCTCGGTTGTTGGCCCTTTTTCCAGCAATAAAATAGAAGAAAATCGTATCTAAAAACAAGAATCAAAGGCTCAAGTGATGAATTTGAATTGAAGATGACCATTCAACCATAGATATGTAGAAGAAGAAAGGTTGCTCGTTCATGCTTTGGATGAAGAAATCTTTGGCTACGTTGAAAAAAAAGGGCAAAAATGAAAAATAAGTAAAGAAAAAACATACTACAATGTGCTATAAATGAATTAAAAAAAAGTTGTGCAATAATTATAATAGAAAATAAAAGAGGAAGGAACCCGAAATATTAGAAGATAATGAAGAATAAATTGCGCTTGACTTGATAGACTACAACAAAAGAATTCATCCTCTTTTTATAGGAGAACAAAGTTTGGTAGAGTTTCCATTTAAGGAGAATAGACTCCCTACTAAAGATAAGAACATAACTTGCAAGATAACTCAAATAGTGTTAATAGTAAGTAAGAAGAGAACTAATGTTAAGACACGTCTAAACATCCTCCCTCAAACGAGGTGCGAGAGAGAATGAAGCCCGAGTTTGTTAGACGAGAAACAATTGTTCAATGAACATGAGATGTCACCTTTTTTGTCATCATGACGGCTATCTGAAGGTCTTCTTTCTTGCTCCTCCAACTCCGAACAAAAAAAAAATTTCAACACCATCCGTTGCTTTATGTGAATTAGATCCTTGAATCTAAGCTTCATTTGTAGTCATCTTTGATCTGCCAGCTTGGGTTTTAGATTCACGAATCATAGCATCGATCGATATTCTCTTCGAGCTGCTGTCTATGACTCTGGCCACTGATGGATCATTCGTTGCTCCGATACCAAGAAAGAAAATAGAAGAGGAAGGATCCTGAAAAATAAGAAGACAATGAACAAAAAAGGGAACTTCGTCTCTATTGCGTATCAGATTTTCGTTTAATACTTTGGCTTGATAGATAACAACAAAAGAATTCATCCTTTATTTATAGGAGAACAAAGTTTGTTAGAAAAAAGACTAATACCTACTAATGATACATACATAACTCACAAGCTATCTCAAATAGTGTTAATAATAGGTAAGGAGAGAACTAATGCTAAAACATCTCTTAACATTTACAAAACTATGATAGGGTAGAACATTAATCAAAACCATTACAAAATGTTCTTGAGCCATGAATTTTTTGTTAAAAATACTTTAAACTTTAGAATAATAAAATAATAATAAATTAATACTCATAAACTTAAAAAGAAATGTTAAAAATATATTTATAAAAGATGTATAACAAAAAAAAAGGATCGTTTTTATAAAATGACTAAAATGCCCCCCAATTCAATTGATAGCCTTACAGGTAGCCTTCAATTAATAGACTTAATCAGTTTGTTATAGATTTAATCATTCGAACCATAAACTTTTAAAATGAATCAAATATTGTTAACCAACTGATCTATTTAACTTATTTATTTATAAATTGTATATATTTTATTTATGCGTATTTATTTTACTTTCAATATTTAATGTATTTTTTTACCATATATCTTGTTATTTAAATCATATTTGTAATTATTTATATATATGTACTATCATAAATATGTATTTAATCTTTTTGATTATTGTTTGTTTAATCAATTATTTTACTTCATTTGATAATCAAACAAAATATGTTTCTTCTATTTTCATATTTATTTTCAAACTGTAGTTAAAAATTTTGGGAAAAAAATTCATACTTTAGATCACGTCCTTTAAAAAAATTTGTAATTGTTTTGATCATTTAACTGTAACAAATTTTAAATTTCATAAATAATAATAAAATGTAAATAAATTTTAAAATATGTTATTTTGTAAATAAAAAAATGTATTTAATAAAATAAGAAATGAAACTTTGAAATGTTGATTTTAAAAAAAATGAAAATATTAATAAAATATTCAATTAAAAATATTATTTATTAATTATTTTACTTTTTATAAAAAAACATCACATCACATCCCATCAATCTACTTTTATCTCACCCAACGCACCACCCCAAACAACATTTTACTAACACTTCCTACCCGAACCCACCACCCCAAACTCCTTCTTCCTAACACTTCTCACCTCATCTCATCCCTTCTCATCCCAACCCACCCTATCCAAACGTGCCCTAATAATTAACCAAACTCGTTGGTGCGTTCCTTTTAAGAAAAACAAAATGTGTTTCTTTCTTTTTCTTTTTATATTGATTTTGTCTTATTCGTACTCTTTGACGAATGCAACATCGCCGCGTGTTATTTGTCTGCACGTGTTGTACGCCGGACCATGTCAACATCGTTTTATTTGTCTTCCCTCTAGGATGTACTACAAATGCATCTTCCACGCTTGCAAGTAGACCCTCATGAACCGCGAGTTCTAACCACCTTTTCTTGATTACATCAGAGGATCGTTGCTGAACCACTTTGTCGAGAACAAGAAGAAGCATCACACATTTCAAATAAGTGGGGACTTGCTTTGTTTCTACTGAGGCATCGTCAAGCTTCGACAATCAATTTTTTTCATATCATACGTGCTTTCGATCTTCTCTTTATTCTCATCATATTGGATATCACCATGTGGCTAGTTCCTTTTCGTTTCGCCGTGTGTCACACGTAGCTCCACATGTTGTCTTGTTTTACGTGATAGTGGGTGAATTTGATACCCTTCCATATTGTGTATTGATTTCATGATTTAACTTTATTTTACATGCGAGACGATAATATCGTTTTGGTTGATCGTTCATTATCAAGTTGCTCATAATGGTGTTCGATCGAGCCGTCGGTGAAGTAAGAGTTCTACGTACCTTTACTCACTACAAGAATGAAGGCCTAAGACGACGGAAACATTTGTCGCCTTAAGTATACATTTCCGTCGCTAGATCTAGTGCCGTATCCTCGTCGCCTTAACGTAAAGCGACGGAAAATGTGATCTGTCGCTATAGAGCACCAATAGGCGACAAAAGCTTAATTTTCACCTCATACCACTTTAAGGCGACATTAGTTCCTTCGTTACCTTAGGTCGTTTTAACCTAAGGCGACGGAGCTTTATTTCCGTCGCCTTGGCATTCTGTTTTTTTTTTTTTTTCTGCTAATTTTTGTTTGATTTTTAATGTTTTTTAATTTAAATGTAAAGATATATAATAGACACATTTAAAAACATAAACGAAATTAATATGTTGAAAGATGTAATGAAATAAATATGAAAATGAATACAAAGTCAATTTCTATATTACAATGGTCTCATTTAGATACAAATGTTACAAAACTAATTAATATACATATAAAATTAATTGGAAAAGAAATAAATTCTAATTGAAGTCCAAAATGAACAAAGTAAAAATGCATCGATGGTCAGAGCGTCCCATACACTTGTACCTGCAATCAAAAACAAAGAAAAATTAATAAGAACTTCAAAAGTTTTAATAACAAAAGTTATAACTTTAAAAGACTACACAATAGACAACCTAAATTACTTTATAAAAATTAGGACATCACGACGGCATATTTCTAATTTAACCAAAAAGATGAAAACCTTCACGAGATTATCATAATGTTGTTTCATCGAACCAGCAGACATAATGTTAACCTACAAGAGTTTATCGTTAGTTGTTTCACCGAAAATGAGAGAGTGTTATACGAAAGAAATGAATTAATAAATCAAATAAAGTATTCCTAAATGTCTCTAATTCTAAACAAAGTAAACAATTAGGCTATTTAAAACTAAGTAAACAAAGTAATTAATTAGGCTATTTCAAACAAAGAATTGATAAATCAAAGTAATTCCAGAGAACATGTCTGACTACTAAAAAAAAATCTCGAAGAAGCATACCTTCTGAATTCAAAACCTTCGCCTAAATTTCTTCATAAGCGTTCAATCACAATTCCAATAAGCTCAAAGAGAAAATCACCTACCCAATGAGAAGGGCATTAAGATTTGATGTCATGTTGGAAAATAGGCTATGGAGTCACCTTGGAAAAAAAAACAAAAATGCATTCAAGAACAGGAATCACAAGCAAGAAGTGCACATTAATAATGTTTTCTAAAAAACAGCCTAATGCATTTGTTTCTTGCGCCTTGAAATAAATGTGCAAAATAATAGAAGAAATAGTTATTTATTTCTCACTCACAAACAAAAATATCAAGGTTGCAATAGAAAAAAACCATTAGATAATTAGGGAAAACCTTGAACTTCACAGATTGGGGCGGAGATGTTAAACTATGACAAAAGAAATGAAAAATTACCTATGAAGAACAAATCTGAAGTGGTAGAGAAAGACGGAGAGCACCGGCGGAGGAGGAGCGGCAGCGGTGGTGGGGGTGGGATTTTGAGAGAGTTTTGAAGGTTTGAAAGGAAGGAAAGTGAGAAAATGAAAGAAATGGTCGATTCTGTGTTCTGTAATAAAGGCTACAGTGACGGAATAAAGTTCTGTCGCCTTAGCCTCTTTTAAAAATAAAACGGAAAGCTACGGCGACGTAACTTTCAGACTCCATCGCTTTAGCCTTCCGTTTTCCCTTCATTTTCGCTTTTGGGGGGCAAATGAAACATTATGGAGACCTTAGGCGACACAACCGACCTCCGTCGCCTTAGCATCTCCTTCACCTCCGTAAAACGTCAAGCCTCAGGCTACAGAAGCGGTGTTCTGTCACCTTAGGTCACAAGCTACGGCGACGAATTTAAAGCTTCATCGCCCTAGCATGGGCTAAGGCGACAGAACACCGATTCCGTCGACTTACATTGATAGAACGAGATGATAAGGTGACGAATTCGGTCATTTGTCACCTTAGCGTCAAGCTAAGGCGACGCAGCTTGTTGTCTGTCGCCTTAAATTACCAATGATGACGGAATAGCGTACGTTCCGTCGCTGAAGCGTTTGTCGCCTAAAGCTATTTTTCTTGTAGTGACTATTGTTTGTAGCAATACATGACTAGAATAGTTGCATAATTGTCTTATATAAATGCTTGTTGGATATATATCATATTTTGAACTAGTGGTTGAGATAATTGATTCTCGATATTAGATTAGAGAAAGAAGTGTGTTGTGTTACTGTCGTAGCCATTATAGCTTTTTGCTAATAGAATTTGATTGACTTAGTTGTTTTAAGAGTTTATATGTTGTCTGGATATCTTGATTAAATTTAATTGATATATTTGGTAATGGTTGTGCCGAACATGAAAGTCTATGTTAAGACATAGTTGATATTGGATTCAAATCATTGTTAAGAGATTTTGATGTTAAGAGTTGATTGTTTTATAATTGGATTGGTGTGTTTTATGTTTAATTATTTTGATTTTGTAAAGATCGAGGTTTTCAAAAAATAAAACCAAAATCTTACTTGACTCCAAATAACTCTAAATGCATGAAAATCGGTTACAAAATCAATTTAACCGATAAACCAATGTGCATTAAATGAAAACGATTTTTTATCCCAAATCATTTAAATAAGCAATAAATTTTATTTATCCAAAAATTGAGAATTCTTCCAAGACTTTAGTGCAATGTCCCCCATAGTCAAACAACAACCTGGTCAACATCCTGGTCCAAGTAGAGGTAGGAAATCAACAATGGAAAGAATGAGTAGCAAAACTCAGTAAGAAGTCCCAACTCATGGTTGTATACTCTCAAAAGAGCATATCACATAATACAATACAAGCCAAAAAATAATAATGAGTAATTTATGTCAAAACAAGAGAAATCAACTTAAACGGTAAATCCAAAAGTACTCCTCACGAAGTCGTTCGACTCTAGGAAATATTGATAACCAATGCTAATTCATTTGGATGAAACAATTATACAATAGTTATAAAAGCTCATTTTAATAACTCTATAAAAGCCTTAAACAACAACCTCACTAACTTTTCAATGTTTCATTAAAATTAAAAAAAAAAAATTATAAACCTTTTTTCCAAAGCAGATAGAATTCGAATATAGTATCGATGCAAAGCAGCAAGCTTGTGGATCAAACTCTAATAAAAGAACTCACACAACTGAAGTTCATAAGCTCATGGAGCGAGTGAGTAATTTATTACTATTTTTCTTTTATTGTAAATTTATTGCTATTAATACTTTAATTTTTCTGTTGCTGTTATCTGTTTATATATTCATAGAATATTCATCTCTCGATTAGATAGGATAAATGAAAAGATGAAGATTTTGAAGACCTAATTCCTCTGAAAAATAAGTTACGTATAACCTTTTATATCCCTTAATAAACCTCTTGAATAATAATTAATGGCATTTTTAACAACTACTTAATTTATTTTAAGTTAGAATTAGTTTGATTTAAAGCTTGAAAACTTCGAGTTGTTACAGATTTTGGCTGTGATGAGAGTTGTTAAGAATGTAAAAGATAGACGGGTGATATGAGAGATGATTAGGAGTGGTTAAACTAGACTTTGACAGTCTAGGTGATGTACTTATTGGAATTGATGCGAGAGCTAGTATGTTGTTGATAAACGCAATGTAGTCTAGGCTTAGACTAGAGCGTCATTTTCTATATTTGACTCATAGCAAGGGACTTAGAGTTCGAATGCTAATAATCCCTTATCTTTTTTTTTTCTTTTGCTTTTGCGAGTTGACCGTCCTAAGGGATGATAAATAACCCCTATTATTGCTTTTGCAGACTTGCTTGTCTCGAGGGATGATAAATACCACTATTTTTTATTTTTGTAGTCTTGGTAGTCCCGAAGGATGATAAATTCTCGTATTGTTGCTTTTTGTAGATAAACATCCTTTATTTGTTTGTATAACATGTATGAGTGTGCTATATTTGAAAATTTTTATTATGACATTTATGGGTATGTCACTTTTGTAATTTTAGCCTTCTCACAAATATTTTATTATAGATAAATTATTAGTATTATATAAGTTGAACAAGTTTGTGTACAATTATGGTGGCGGTTATCAGTTAAATTGTGGTTAATGTGGTTGAGCTTGTTTAGATTACAATGATGTTGGAATCCAGTTAAGTTAATGAGTTGTGAAGTTATGTGTGGAATAAGGTTAAAGTCGATGACCATGTTTGGACTTAAGTGATATCAAGGCTTAGGACGTCAGCATGATTGGAGTTAAGCGATATTATCTATGCATGTGTTTAAATATTTCCAGTTGTGTATGGTTGATTACATGAATAACCTTTTAGAGTGGATCCTTATTGATATACTCAACCTTTATTATTTATCATTTTTCAGGAATTTGAGCATTTCGAAGTGGTTTACTGAAAATTACACTAAGGAGATCACAGACACGGTTTTGAATCTTTTTTCTAATCTGCATTACGCTTATGACCTCATTAAGTATATTCCGCACTTTCAAAATTTTAAACACTGTTTTGTATTAATAGTTAATGTAAATTCGAGATATATTTCGAAAATTGCGCCTTTTTTAATGTAATCAAGTTAGTATAGTTAATGCATGCATGGTAGCTATCCTTAAAGTTTAGTGAATTTTTCAGGTTGTTACCTAGACATACCTTTTTGCAAGTTACGCTAGAGCGGTTTGTCACCATGCAAAATGAAGAGTAAATTATTTTCTATCCTAGATTTTTTTCTAAATATAACAATGTGTGAAATTCATAATAAACCTAACGAGCAAACAAAACCATTTCAAAATACAAAAGATTTCATTTCATAAATCAAAGCATCCAATTCAAAATGTGAAGATCCATTCTTTGTAGCTGCTTTTCTTGCCATCTCTGCCACTTTCTTAGCTCTACTTCTCATCTCATTTGCTTCATCTTCTTCCATAATTCTCTTTATTGCCTTCTCCAAAGCTTCACTTTCAATCAAATCTCCCTCCGATCTCACCCATCTTTGTACCCCAACAACAACTCCAATTTTCAAAACCTCAGTTACAAGCTTCTCGTTATAAAATTGCTCGTGTGCCACGGGCCATGTTACCATCGGAACTCCAGCTGCCAGCCCTTCGAGCGTCGAGTTCCACCCGCAATGCGTCACAAATGCACCCACCGCCGGATGATTCAGTATCATAACTTGCGGCGCCCACCCTCTTATGATTAGCCCTTTCCCTTCCATTCTCTCTTCGAATCCTTCTGATAACCACTTCTCATTCTCTTCTTCATTTTCTCCTTTTCTCACAACCCATATGAAGTTTTGACGAGAAGCCTCAAGCCCATTTGCTATCTCCTTCAGCTGAGTAGAGTTGAATTTCGTCAAACTTCCGAAACACACATACACGACCGAGTTGAGCTGTTTTGAGCCGAGCCATTTCAAGCACTCGTGCTCGTCAATGAAGGACTCTCCTCCTCTTTTAGATTTATTATTATTGAACAAGGTAAGCGGGCCAATAGTCCAGATCTTTTTTCCCAACATCTTTTTGTAGCAATCTACATACTCTGCCTCGAGCTCATAAAAACTGTTGACAACAACCCCATAAGACTTTTCTCTTGACTCAAAAATTCTCTCTATCAATTCACTAAGAAAGTTCTTGACATTCTCTTGGACGTATGGATGGAGTTTGGCTTTGGTGAAAGTAATCTCCCCAGGGAGAAAAGGAATGAGAAAAGGTTCTGTTTCGGAGGAAACGTGCGCGTAAGGTTGGTGAATTCTCATGAACTCCAAAGCACAGAGCGAGAAGATGCCAGTGGAGAAGAAATTAAGCCTCGGGATGCCGAATTTGGCAGCAACTTCGTCAGCCCAATGGAAGGTCATGTCGACGAAAAGGCAATGGGGTCGGTGTTGAGCGACGACGTCCTCGAATAGGGCTTGAAGCAAATCGAAAGAAGAGATGAATTTATGGAACGTGGTGTCGGCACTTTCGGCGCCATCTGATAGGCCGACTTCACCACAGGGGAACTCAAGGGTGAGATGTTGAATTTGTGGAGAGAAAGAGAGGAGGGATTGAATGATGGAGTTGGAATTGAGAGGAGTTGTGAGGAATGTGATCTTGACGCCGCGAGATGCGAAGAGCTTCGCCATGTCGATCATTGGGATCAAGTGGCCGCGAGCCGTGTAAGGAAAGAACAACATGTGAAGCTGAATGTCGATACTCCCCATTGAAGAAATTAGTTGAAGTTTACAGAATTTAGTTTACTGTTATAGACAATCAAAGAAGAAGAAAACCCATGAAATTCATAAACACAGCCATGAATAATTACTTGCTACAATCCATATTTGGTGAATTCTTAAAAACATGTCACAATAATTACTCTTTATAAATCTCTGTAAATACAGATACAAAAATACAGCTAAAACTGCTATTTACGAGGACAACAAATTACCTTGTTCTTCGCTAACAAAAATTTAAGATTTTTTTTTTTTTTTTTTTTTGAAAATGTAATGGATATTGTAGTTAAATAAAATATTGTTGATGCCGAAAAATGGTCAACGGATATCCAAAGTAAAGATTTATTTAGGTGAGGACGAAAGGGCCGGCAAAAAAGCAAATTTAGGGCACACCGGTATGATGTGAGTCACAGGGCCTCTAATGCCTAAGTCAGAAAACGGATTTAGGGAGAATAAACTAAAGCACAAAGAATGACTTAAGGGTACTTAGCTTAGGAATCGCCCTTGAAAGGGAGAAATTACTTGACTTTTATAGCAGTCGGTCTTGTAACCGCTGCGGCTCACTTATGGAGATATAATATCCGGCCGTTAGAAACGTCCGCCATTAAGTCGGGTATGAATACCAGCATAACTCCTGGTCATTACCCTTTAAAGGTGTAACGGCTTTGATTCTGGACTCGGTCGACCCTACGAAGAGTCCTGACCTCCACGGTCCACCCAATGGGGCCGACCTACTCGTTGTAACGGGTGACGCCACGGGGGTGCAGCGCCTCTAAACGTTACTTGGACTCGGTCGACTCTTCGGAGAGTCCTGACCTCCACGGTCCATCCACTCGGATGAACCTACTCGTTGCC
>JBBMEG010000009.1:6165480-6176068 GCA_037832605.1 Cyclanthera cordifolia | reverse complement strand
TAGAGATGATTTAATTTGGTGGTTTGCTGACATTTTCAAGGCATTGTTTCTTATTTGCCTTGAAATAGACAAACCATTTTTTTTTATTCAAGTTTTGATACTTTTAATGCCGGTCACAAATGGTGACCTATTATAATAAAACCAAAAGTTTAAATGAAAAAGGTGTCCCACAATACGTGGTGACCAACCAAAATCTTTTTTTTAAAAAAATTAAAAAGGTCATTTTTAATGTCGTGCACATTTAACCATCACCAAAAGTCTTTAGTGTCACACATAAATGACCGACACTGAAGTCCTTTAGTGTCGGTCAGGACCGACACCAATGAACGGCTCAAAAGGCCGGACCGACACTAAAGAGCTTTGTTGTCGGTTTTGACCGACACTGAAGGCCTTTGGTGTCGGTCAGGCCCGACACTAAAAGGGTCAAAACCGACACTAAAGGGCCTTTGATGTCGGTCATAAACGACAGTAAAGGGTTTTAGTGTCGGTTCTTTCTGTGTGACACTAAAGACGTTTGGTGACGGATTTTGCTTATCACCAAAAGTGACCGTCACTAAATATCTTTAATGACACCGGTATTAATGACGGTCATTTGACTGACACCAAATATATTTAGTGTCGGCATATGCCCGTGACTAAAAGTCTGGTTTCTACTAGTGATAACTCATTAGACTTAACATCTTTGAAAGACTTAGGTTCAATTTGAGATACAAATGCAATATTTTTTTAATGCATTTAAAAAAGATCGAGTTTATTACCCCTTGAGATACATCATCTATAATTAACTCTTTAGGATGGTGAGTAGAAAATATCCAATCATGAGGAATGGTTACTTTTGGCTACTTCTGAGTACCACTTTTGGTGTTAAATTGTGGCTCATAATGTGCCTATGGTTAGATCTTCGAATGATGTTTCTGATTCATCACTCACCATGTGTTTCATCAAATACAACATTCATTGACTCTTCAACTACAAACGTTCTTTTCTTAAAAACTACATGCAAAATATCTTAAAAATATGCCAATGTCAGTTTTTGAATCTAACTTTCCAAGCTTTCCTTATCTTTCAAAATGAAACATTTGCATCCAAAGACTTTGAAATAATTAATATTTGAGATCTTTTCATTAATAAGCTCATATGTAGTTTTATCAAAAAATGTCTTATTAAAACTTTTTTCAAGATGCAGAGTTAACAGCTTCAGCCCAAAAATATTTTGGCAAATTATATTTATTTAACATGGATGTAACTAATTCTTGTAAAGACCGATTTTTCCTTTCTAAAACACCATTTTGTTGAGGTGTTCTTGGAGAGTAAAAATCATGAGTAATACCATTTTCTTCACAAAACTTTTCAAACAAAACATTTTCAAATAATTCTCCTCCATGATCACTTCTAATTTTTGAACTTATAAAACCTTTTCATTTTGAATTCTTTTTGAAAATTGATCAAAGATTTTAATGTTTCATCCTTATGAGATAAAAATAAAACCGAAGTAAATCTTGAAAAATCATCAACTATGACAAAAGGAAAATGTTTTCCACTTAAACTTGCAACTCTAGTAGGTCCAAAAAGACATCCATGTGTAATAATTATAATGGTCTAGAAGTAGAAACTATTTTCTTTGATTTAAAAGATACTTAGTTTGTTTACCCATTTGACATACATCACAGACTTTATCTTTTTCAAAGTTAATTTTGGAAGACCTCTAACTAGGGATTTCTTAGAAATATTTGAAATTAAATGCATTATTGCATGTTCTAATATTCTATATCATAGCCTAGAATCATCATTCAAAGCAGATAAACATTTATTATTAGCCATAGAACAATCACTAAGATCAATAGTATAAACATTTCTATCTTTATTTCCAACAAATAAAATTTTTCCGTTAGATGAATTTTCAATTAAGCAATTTTTATCACTAAATATTATCTTATAACCTTTATCACATAATTGACTAATACTTAATAGATCATGTTTTAAGACATCAACCAATAAAATATTTTCAATCAAAAAATTTGAAGCATTACCTATGTTACCTTTGACAATGGTTTTATCCTTTTTGTTGTTGTCGAAGGTAACATATCCTCCATCTTTCATTTCTAGGTATGTAAATTTTGTGTGGTCTCTAGTCACGTGTTTTGAACATCTACTATCCAAGTATCACCTATTCTTTATAGATCTTAAACATACCTGAAAAAGTTATTCTTAAGAATGTAACCTTTGGTACCCAAATTTGTTTTGGTCCTTGGGGGTTAGTCAACAAAAATTTAGAAATCCATCTCTTTTTACATTCTCTTATGACATTTAATTTCCTCAAGTTATATGCATAAACTTTACGATCGTGTTTCCCACATGCATGACATACAATAGTTGACATAGAACTTTATTTTACAAAATAATTAGTGAATTTCTTTTGGTTTTGGTGAGCTTTGTAACCTAAACCACTTTTGTCAAAAAATTCTTGTTGCTTTCCCATCATGATATCTAAATTCTTTTTACCATTATTAAATTTTACAAGGGTGGAAGATAAATCTTCATTTTTATTTTCTAATATTTTATACTCCTCTTTTAAAGCATGCAAGTTTGACTCTGATAAATTAAAATATTTCCTTAATGTCTCATTTTTCATGTTTTAAATTATCTAGCTCAATCAATAAGTCATTATTTTCATGAGTTATCCTAAGACATGTATTGCATCCTAATCTTTCAAATTTATTTTTAATATCGTTATAAGCATCAACAAGTTCATCATAGTTAAGATTTTCAAGGATTACCTCATCATCGTAATCGATCGTCATCTTCATGTCCAAAAGCCATATAGCATAAGTTAGCTACTTCAACTTCACTTTCATACTCGTATTCATCACTTTCATCCCATGTCGCTCTCATTTCCTTTTTCTTTTTCTTCACAAATGATCTTCTTTAAGGACAGTCTCACTTCACATGTCCCGTTTTTTTTTTTCACTTAAAGCAAATGTAGAATCATTATTACTCTTTTCTCCTTTGTCATCTTGATTGTTATACTTCTTGGAACTATTTTTTGTTCCTAAAATGCTTCTTGAACCTTTTAGCAAATAAGCAAACTCCTCATCATTTAGTTCAACTTCATTGTCAGAATCGTCTTGGATTTGTGTAGACTTTAATGCCAGACTTTTCATCTTTTTGACATCATCTTTCACATTGCATTTCATAATTATCTTATGTGTGTCATGAGAGATCCAATAAACTCTTCTAATGGAAGTTTTGAGAGATCCTTAGCTTCTTGTATTGTCGTCACTTTGGCTTCCCAACCTTTTGGCAACGATTGAAGGATATTTCTCACGTTCTCAGATGTGGTGTATGTTTTTCCTAATCATTTCAAAGAATTCACAATATTTGTAAATCTAGTAAACATTTCAGATATAGTTTCATTGACATCCATTTTGAACAATTCATAATTATGAACCAATATGCTAATTTTAAATTCTTTTACTTGGTTTGTTCCTTCACGAGTTACTTCAAGCATATCCCATATTTCTTTAGCAGAATTACATACAGAGACTCGATTGAACTCACCAGAAAATAAAGCACAAAATAAGAAATTCATGGTTTGATACTTTCTTTTTATCTTCCTCATTTCATTCAGTTTTTCATCGTTAGACTCATCTTTATTAGCAACTATCTTCAAGGAACTATTGGACCCTTAGAAACAATCTCCCATAAATTTTAATCAATGGAAAGCAACAGCATAATTATTTCCATCAAAGAAAGGTGGTCTAAACCCTCAAAAAACTCATGTACTCCAATGTTTGTCATAAGCTCGAAACAATTAAGCGTCAGAAATATATATATCCTTTTATTTTAAATAAAATATTTTTCACTAATTTTTTTAACACAATTTAGTATTGAAAATATATTTTTTTATAAATCATAATTTAAAAACTAATTTTAAAGATTTTTTTCGGTGAAAACAACGTTTAAAATGCAAATTTTCAAATTTTTTACCAAAAATAGAAAATTCCAGATTTAATAATATAATAACAAAAAAAAATCATATTCAACAAAATAAAAGAAAATCAACAAAAAAGTGTCACACACGTCTGCGAACAAAACTACCCCCTCGGATACCACTGATAGGATCTTTAAGCAAGACTAGAGGGTGAATAGGGTTGTCCACCATTTTTATTTTTATTTTTAAAACTACTTTGTTAAACTAAAAGAATCAATCAACTATAGCAACTTCTGTTTCATGAACTAACACAAATACAAATTATAAGCGTAAATGAAATTGCAAAAAGTAAAAGATTAGGGAAAGAAGACAACGAAAATTTTAGGTGGTTCGGAAAATCCCTACTCCACCCCCAAGACTCCTTCTTGGAATTATATTGGTGATCCTCTTATCATAGGAAAACCAAATCTACATGACCTCTTTTTCTTAGGTAAAAAGAAACTCAAATCACTTTCAATGGTCCAGGTTTTAATCCAATGATTTAATTATCCCATCTTTATTAAATCATTGGATTTAAGACAAAAGGTATGGATGGTTGTGATTCATATATGGGAGATGGATGGTTGAGATTCATATATGAGAGATGAAAAGAATTTTGGATTAATAATAATGAAAAATAATGGAAAAATCTCGTTTTTCTTTAATTTGGCATTTTTCGCCAATCTTGTTTTGTTTATATCTCCCTCGTTTGAATCCGATTTGAATGATTCAAGATGCGTTGAAATCTTCTTTTTGATATCTACAAAAGAGACTCTTTGAAACACTAAAAAAGTCAGTAAAACAGTTTAAGTTTGCTATCATCAAAATATTTAGATTGATTTGAATTCTTAAAACTAACAAAATGTCATGGCTTGACTTTAAATATTTTTTCAATAAACTATTCATACTTTCACTTTGTTGTGTACTCTTTATATCAACGGTAAAATTATGTCATCTATACAACATCGCCCACTTTTCTCGCAATTCAAACAAATTTGTCAACCACTTATTATCTTTAAGGTTATAAATGTCCAACATTTGTTGCCATGTTAATGATCAATCATCTACAGCTTCATAATCATACACACAACAACTTAATTCATGAGCAAACTCGTTTGATCTATGAAACATATGACTTAAGTTTTTAGCCACATTTTGATAAATATACCAAACACGCAGTCGATGTTGAGTTTCAAGAAATATATAGCTTATTGCTTTAGTCATTGATGCAGATTAATCTTTAAGAAGTGTCTTCAGTTGTTTTTCTTACATTGCATTAAGAAATGTTTCAAACAATCATTTAAACGATTCTATAGTTTCATCATGCATTAAGGTTGCACCAAATACCACAGATTGCTTATGATGGTTCACTTCAACAAATGGTGCAAATGGCCAACCAAGTTCATTTGTACGATAAGTAGTGTAAAAGCAAATAACATCTTCAAAAAACCTATAATCACAAATAGAACGAGCATATATCCAAAAATATTAGTGATCATGTCATCTTCATCAAGTGTAGAACATAAAAAAAAGGAAGAATTTCCCATTTTCTTTTTTTTTTAAAAAACATGGTAACAAAACTTTTACTTCCCCTTCTCAATTCTTGATTTTGGCTCTTTGTCTATGTAATTTCTAAAACCCATATCCAAGAATCCTAAACGTTCTCTACCACACCAATTTCTCGACTCATTAGTTCCATGGTTGCTTTATTTGAAATTCTTAATCTATCTGCATCATAAGCTAAAGCCTTTTGAGCATTGGAATCTTTCCTATTGACTTTTAAAATATGCTTCATTGGGATTCTAACGAGGTCATGATTGTGGTTCCTATTGAAAGATACTACTTTGTACTTTCCATTCTTTCCCAGTAAGAAAGTTATATTAGCTTTATATTCTGTTCTTGAAATTGGCCTAGTATATGAATTATGTAGGACTTGTTGACGAAACCCTTTCGGTTGAGGCTTATTTCACAAAGATGAAGACCATATGGCAAGATTTATGTGACCTTCGACCTATAACAGAGTGTTCTTGTGGAGGACTGTCAAAATTCCGTTTCCATTTATAATCTGAATATACCATGTTTTTCTTGATGAATCTGAATGATTCTTTTTCTGCTGTTAGAACTCAAATTCTTTTGATGGAACCACTGCCTTTAATTAACAAAGTTTTTGCTTTAGTTGTTTAAGAAGGCAAAGATCAGTTTCATCCTCATCCCAATCAAATCTTGATCCGGTTGCACTCTTAGCAGCTGATGGAAGGCAGAAGAAAGATGCTCCTCCTCGACCTATATGTTTTTACTGCAAGAATAAGGGACACCCCATTGAAAAATGCTATAAGCTTCATGGATATCCCCCAGGCTATAAACCACGTTATCAGAAAACAACTTCTAGCACTACATATAACTCTGCTGTGACGACTTCAACAAATAAGCCTACCTCTTCTGATTTTCTTGGCAGTCTTAATGCTGATCAATATTCACAGTTTATGGGGCTTTTGAATGTTCATTCTCAAAACACTGAAGCCGAGCCTATCAACAACACAATAGGTATATCTGCTTCCCACTCATTAGATAAATCAAAATACTAGATCATAGACTTAGGAGCTTCTCGCCATGTATGATATTGCCAATTCTTATTCTACAATTGGAGAAGAGTTTATGATGTGTCCATAATATTACTTACTGGTTTTCACATGGATGTTGATTATGTGGGAGACATTCGTATTTGTCAAGATTTGGTATTATATGATGTTCTGTATGTTGCTAATTTCACATATAATCAGATGTCTGTTAGCTGCTTGTTAAAAACCGATCTAGTATCTTTGAAATTCATTAGAAAAACATGCTTAATACATGATAAGGATTGTATGAAGACGATTGGCAGGGGTGATTGTGTTAATGGACTATACTTGCTAACTCCAACTGCTAAAGCTTTTCCTTGTCTAGCCACTGCAGTTATTTGGCACCACACACTCGGTCACTTGGCTGCTAAACGTCTAGAATTGATGAAATTTGTTTTGGACTACTCTAGATATCCTTCAAAATTCTGTACAATTTTACCTTTAGCTAAACAGCGTAGAATGTCTTTTTCCTTTCATAACAATGTAGCTAAAAATGCTTTTGATATCATTCATTGTGACACTTGGGGACATTTTAATGAGCCCACTTATAAAGTATATCATTTTTTCTTAACTCTTATTGATGATTATACGCGTTATACTTGGGTTTATATGATGCATTCTAAATCAAATGCTTTCACCATCATACCTCGTTTATTTAAAATGATACAAACTCAGTTCTCCAAAGTTATTAGAACCTTTCGTTCAGACAATGCACCAGAGTTGCGTTTTAAAAAATTCTTTGAGTCAACAGAAACATTGCATCAATTCTCATGTAATGAAACTCCTCAACAGAACTCAGTGGTAGAACAAAAACATCAACATCTCCTTAACGTGGCTAGATCCATTTTCTTTCAGTCGCGTGTTCCTATTAAAATTTGGGGAGATTATGTATTAACTGCTACTTACATTGTAAATAGAGTTCTCATGTCTTTGTTAAACAATGCAACTCCCTTTGAAATGTTATTTGATACTCCAGTTGATTACTCAATAATGAGATGCTTTGGTTGTTTATGCTATGTTTCGACACTTCAATCCAAACGAAGTAAGTTTGATCCTCGAGCTACAGCCTGCATTTTTATTAGATATCCTCCAGGTATTAAAGGATATAGGGTTTATAATCTGGAAACTCAACAAATCTCCATTTCTCGTGACGTTCAATTTGTAGAAGATGTTTATCCTTTTAGTGATAAAACAACTTCAACCAATAGCCCTTCAACAGATCCATTTTCCTGCAGTCGTTTTTCCCAAACCACTTCCTATCTTACATATCAGGAAACCTTGCTGAATAATGAGGACAGTAATAATGCACAAAATATGCAATTTAGCTCCACTGCTGATACATATTCAGATGAGGTCAACCTAGATGAACAGACTCAACTTAATGATACAGTTCATGAAGGAATACTGAATGAAGGGGACTCTGAAAATACACCTTCTTTTGCAACATAGAGTCACAATATTGATACTAGCATTGACAACATTGAGCCAACTGATGAAGAATTGCCTGATAATGATCAATTAGTAGCAAATGAAATTATTCTAGTTCCACGAAGATCTGAAAGAGTACACAATCCACCAAAGTTTTTGCAAGATTATCATTGTAACCTTGTCTCCAACAAGTTCCAAGACTCAGCCTCTTCGTGTCCATATTCTCTAGCACAATTTATATCCTATGATAAATTGTCATTAGAAGCAAGGAACTTTGTGTGTAACATCAGTGCTTCTCTAGAACCGTCTTATTACCATCAAGCTATAAAGGATTCTCGGGGATAGCAGCAATGAATGATGAGATAGAAGCCTTAGAAACGACCAACACATGGAGCCTTGTTCCTTTACCTCCTAGACGTCATGTTGTTGGCTCAAAATGGGTATATCGAATAAAATAGAAGTCTAATGGCTCTATAGACAGCTTTAAAGAACGTTAGCTACCAAGGGATACAATCAACGAGAAGGCATTGACTATCTTAACACCTTCTCTCCAGTAGCTAAAATAGTATTTGTTAAGCTGCTTCTATCCCTCCCTACTTCACATAACTGGTTTTTGGCACAAATGGATATCCATAACGCCTTCCTTAATAGAGATCTATTTGAGGAGATTATATGTCCACTCCCTTGGGCTATTACAAAGCAGAAAAAGTAAAGAATACCAACCTAGTTTGCAAGCTTACAAGTCCATCTATGGGCTTAAACAAGCCTCACGACAATGGTTTACAAAATTTTCTAGTGTATTGCTTTCACATGGCTTCTCTCAATCCAAGAGTGATTATTCCTTATTCACAAAGGGCTCTAGAACTAAGTTTGTTGCCCTATTAGTCTATGTCGATGACATCCTCCTCACAGGGCCATCTTCAAATGAAATTGATCAAATGAAAATGCTTTTGCGATCATATTTCCAACTAAAGGATCTAAGCAATGCAAAATACTTCCTTAGATTGGAATTTTTAAGATCCAACATTGGCATATATGTATCTCAGCGGAAGTACTATTTGCAACTGCTAGAAGACTACGGTTTCCTTAGTTCTAAACCTGCTGCTCATCCAATGCAGCCACAGTCTCGGTTAGGTGCTGAATCTGAAACTCCACTTGATGATAATAATACTTTGGATTATAGACGTTTAATATGGCATCTCATTTACTTACAAATAACAAGACCTGATATTACCTATGTTGTACATCAACTCAGCCAGTTTGTTGCCAAGCCTCGAACAGAACATTGGAAAGCAGCCTTGCATTTACTTCGATACTTAAAGGGTAATGCAAGACAAGGCTTCCTTCTAAAAGCCACAAAAAATTTTCAACTCAAGGCCTTTGTAGATAGCGACTAGGGTGTTTGTTCGGATACAACGAAGTCTCTTACAGGTTTCTGCATTTTCCTCGGTGACTCTCTTGTATCATGGAAGACTAAGAAGCAAGCAACAATCTCTAGATCATCTGTCGAAGCAAAGTATCGAGCCTTGGCTAGTGTATCTAGTGAGCTAGTATGGATTTCGCATTTGCTTCAAGATCTACACATCGAACTAAATGCCAATGCTCTTTTCTACTGTGACAATTTAGATGCAATAGTAATTGCCACTAATCCAGCCTTCCACAAACGAGCAAAACATATTGAAAATTGATTGCCATTTCGTTCGTGAGAAGATTTCCCAAGGATTCATTCGTTTGCTCCCTATTCTGTTTGCTCACCAATTGGCCGATATGTTCACCAAAGCCTTACCAGGTGCTGCTATACAAGAATTTATGATCAAGATGGGACTTCACAATATCCATTTACGTCCATCTTGAGGGGGAATAACAAGACTCACATATATTAGCATTGTACTTCACTTACCAGTTAGAAAGAAACCAATTAGTTAGTTTTACTAACAGCCTTAGTTAAGTCAGTTAGTTCAATTCTCAAGGCTTGTACTTCTACTACTTAAAGCATTCTACCCTAAATGAATAAAGTGGGTTAGAGAGTACATTGACTTGAAACAATATAATATTTTTACTTAAAGTTCACTAAAATTACTATCCTAAATAACATCATAAAACTACATCCTAAAAAATATCATAAAACTCCGATCTTTCTCATTTTATGTTTAAAAAAAATGCAGTCACTTATGCAAGCTTAAACTAATAGTTTCAAAAGCTTCCATCAATCATCCAATACTAGCAAATTAGAGAGAAATCGTTAAATATGACAAGATGATATGATATTAACAAAGAAGAACTCAAAACTACCATCTAACATTAAACATGAAAAAAAATCATGAAATGCTCATACTTCTCTAAGTTGAGATTAATGGTGGCATGAACTTCTATTCATTTTCCAATATTAGCAAAATTAGAGAAGATGATTTTAGAAAGAAAAAAAAAAGTTGGAACAAGGAAACAAGAACTCATAAGAAAGAAAAGTTAGTAAAATAAATAAATAAATATATATATATTTATTTATTTATTTAGTCTAACACACAATGAAAATTTTTATTTATTTTTTTAAAACAAAAAGTAAAGCTAATAG
>JBBMEG010000009.1:6144744-6162441 GCA_037832605.1 Cyclanthera cordifolia | reverse complement strand
TCTATATTTCATATTTCTTCATTAATTTCTTCTTTTCCTTTTTCCAAATATGCTTCTAAATTATGTGAAGAAATATGCTTCTAAATTTGTATTTTTCATCTTATATTATGAAAGTTATTTTCTTTGTTGTCCATTTTTCTTATATCCCAATAAACCTTCAAAATTGCATTTCTTAACCTTTTTATTTTATTTTTATGTTTAAAATTTAATCTTCTTTTTAGTTCAACAACTGGGTTGGTGATCATGTCGTTAAATTACTATTCTTGTTGAGTTCTTTTTTTAATTATTCATTATTACACTCATTTTAAAGGAATTTTTCATGAACAACCAAACAAAAGAAAACAAAAACCTCTAAAGATGTCAATTTTTTTTTTTTTTTTTTTGAAATATTGCAAAATGGATTCAATCCCATTAAATTGATAACTACCAAACTAAAAAGCTTCAAAATCTAGTGCGACGACTTAAATCAAGTTAAATATTTCATATTTTTTTCATGTGTAGAATATTTTTAGTTCATATAATTAAAATAGAGACGTTAGAATTTGATGTATACAACAAATTTCTTGTTTTTATAAATGTTTTTAAAAACCATGATTGATTTTTTTTTTTTTTTTTTTTAATGAAGACATACAAAATAAAAATCTTTCATAAATTTAATTTTGTTTTTGAAATTTGGTTCAAATTGAAGGCTTATCAGAAAACAACATCAGAAGTGTTACTTAATTTTGTATGTTTCTCCTTTTTAATTATATACTGTTTTTTAGTTGATCTATTCCTAAATAATCTTTGTCCAACTAATTTGTACACACTTTTTCTGCCAATCTATTTAATGGAAGATAATTTGTTTTGGACAAATTGTATAATAATGTATCTAATTGTTGTTTTTTTTTTCAATTATTTTTATTGAATTCGATAACGGGATGGTGATTAAACTTAAGTTTTTTTGGTTCATAGACTTATATTAGTGTGTTGATCTGCTCTACTTGATATTTAAATCTAGTTATTTCATAATAACACAGTTGGAGTATAAATACAATAATAAAATTAATTTTGTTATGGGTGTGGTAATTGTAGGTGCACAAATTGGAGTTTGCTATGGACAAATTGGAAACAACCTTCCACCGAAAAGTGAAGTGGTAGCCCTCTACAAACAAAATAACCTCAGAAGAATGAGACTCTACGATCCCAATCAAGATTCCCTTATCGCTCTTAGAGGATCCATCATCGAGCTCATGCTTGGTCTACCGAACCCTGACCTCCAAAAAATCGCTTCGAGTCAAGCCGAAGCCAACACATGGGTTCAAACCAATGTCCAAAGGCACTCCAATGTAAGAATCAAGTACATTGTGGTCGGCAATGAAGTCTCACCAACCAGCCCCACTGCCGCATTCGTTGTCCCGGCAATGCGCAACATCCAAAACGCCATCAACAGTGCTAACTTGGCCGGCCGAATCAAAGTCTCCACCGCCATCGACACTGGGGTCCTTGCTGAGTCGTATCCTCCTTCTAGAGGTTCCTTTAGAAGCGACGCCATGCCGTTACTCCGCGCTGTTATTCAATTCCTCGACACAAACAATGCTCCATTGTGTGTCAACTTGTACCCTTACTTCAGCTACATTGGCAACCCTGGTGCCATTAGTTTGGATTATGCTCTCTTTAGATCACAGTCAGTGGTCGTTAATGATGGCCAATTTCAATACCGAAATTTGTTCGATGCGATTCTCGATGCAGTTTATGCAGCATTGGAGAAGGCAGGTGGACAAAACTTACGGATTGTGGTATCGGAGAGCGGTTGGCCAACGGCAGGAGGTACAGCAACTTCGGTTGATAATGCGAGAACTTACAACAACAATTTGATTCAACATGTGAAGGGAAGGAGCCCTAGGCGCCCTGGACCAATTGAGACTTATATTTTTGCCATGTTTGATGAGAATCAGAAGAGTCCTGAGTTTGAAAAGCATTTTGGTCTTTTCACTCCAAACAAGCAGCTTAAATATCCAGTAAACTTCAATTGAGAGATGGAAGCAATATTGATATAGAAAGAAATAAAAAAGCTTATCTATTTACCGTGACAATGTTTGAAATAATGTTATCTTTTTAATAGAATACAACTATTATAATAAGATCAAATAATTCATAAAATATAGAGATGGACTTCCTATTTTGTTTGAATAATTATTTTTGAAACTTTATTTAGTAATATCCGTTAATGATATTGTTATTATATATAAGAAATTAAATTACGGGTTTGGCTTAGTTCGTTTTCTTTTTTAATTAATTTCCTCCATCCGTGCTAGAGAAAAAAATCTTATGAATTATTTGTTTTAGTGTTATTTTCCCATTACAATAAGATTAAAAAATAATTAATAATAATCTTATTAATTTGTAATTTAATATAATTTCGAATAACGTTATTAATTATCATAAAGATTGGTGGCGCAGTGGTTTTATTGTTTGGTGTTAATCCAATTCAACACCAGCGTCACGGGTTCGATCTTATAGGGCTCGTTATTATTCAAAAAGATAAGCTTATCAAATATATTCACCTAATTATGAATATAGTTGTTTTATAGAGAAAATGAGAGATTTACTTAACATTATAAAATCTCTATAAGCATACATTTTGGTGAGAAAGATGAGTTACCGTTAAAAATGAGTAAAAGCATGAGGGAAATGGTTGAGATGGAGATGGACCTCATGTTTTGTTTGAATTATTCTTTTCGAAACTTTATTTAATAATATCGGGTAATGATAATATTGGAAAATTGTATTAGATGAATTATTCTTACAAAATAATTATAAAAGTAGGCAAATTCTAAAGTATTTGTATCTATAACCATTAATATATTTTAATATTATATTATAAATATTGTATAATGAGAAAGAATAAGATAAATTAAGATTCATTCATACAATGGTTATTATTGTAGGCTAAAATATTCCGAAATAATCAGATAAGGCTAAGACCCCTCCTCAGGGTAGGTCAAGAGGCCACAATCCCAAGGGAGTCGGTCAAGTCCATGCAGAGCTAAGATTTGAACCAAGGTTTATTTTGAAGTAATTACCTATTTTACCAACTCCACTAACAACAATTTATTAGGAAGTTAAGGTTAACTATTTAAGAAATAGAATATTTTAAGGCTTTATTGCAAATACCCAAAAGTTTGAACCCTAACTTCATCTCTTCCCCTCTCCCTCGATTTCTTCCTCACTCTCCCATCGTTTTTCTTTCCCTTTTTCGCGAAACCCACCCTTCTATCGATTATGTTTCGTCGACCACCCTTAATCGGAATCCGTAGAGGTCAGCGCCGAACTGTGTGTAGTTTTTGAGTGTTTAGAAGTAATGATTACAGCTAAAAGCTTGTTTTAATATAGTTTTTCAGAGTAATTAAAATTAGTATTTAGAATGAAGATTTATTTTGAATTTTTAGAACTATGATGTAGTTTTTAAAAGTATTTATAATTACTATTTCGATTGAATATTTAAAAATAATGATTACAGTTAAAAACTTATTCGAACATAGTTGTTAAAAATATTTAAAATTAATATTTAGAATGGAGATTTATTTTAAATATTTAAAAATAATGATTGCAATAAAAAACTATTTTACATAAAATATTTTTAAGAATATTTTGTAAATAGTATTTCGAAACACGAGCTAAAAATCTAATACCTAACGTCCCTCAAAGTTTTAAGTACCAAAATTCAACATGGTATAAATAAAATAAAAATGAATAAAATAAAGAGAAAAGCCCTAAACTTTCATCTCCCCTAGTCGTGAGCCTCGTGCCATTTCTTCTTCACACCGGCTCCTCCCCGTTTCGGAAGCTCAGTATCGCTGCCGCCGTGTCTCTCCCTCATCGCCACCGCCATCGCTCACGCCGCCTTTATTCCGCTTTTTTCGCTGCTGACTCCCTCGATTATTACTCTTCTTTTTCTGGTATTCCTCAATCTCCATCTATCTCTTTCTTCTCACTTCGAAGAAATACACAAATTTGGATTTCTTTAATTTAAGTACGAAAGAGTTGCTTCTTATTGATTTTAAACAGCAGCCATTAGTAGCGATTCAAATGAATGAATGAAAGGGCAAATTGGGACGTGGTTTGTGTTTGATTTTTTTTAATATGTCTTTGACTTGAGGCTTCGCTCATCTTCATATTTCGGGCCATGTCTGAAAATTTCTTCGTTTCAGTGACCATGATAGTTTCAACATTTTTCGTAAGTAATCTATTGCATTGTTCAATTATGTTTTAATTCCTATTTTGTGCAGTTATTTTGATTCACGAACAACTCTGACCATATTTATAGATTTTTGATAGGGAGAAGACAATGAGTTTCTTTTCTATCCTACAGCTACACTATCGGCAAATCTTCTTTTTTCTCTATTCCTACTTTCTTTTTTGTTTTAGCTCGATTCCCTCGTGTTTCTGTTCAACACCCTTTTTCCCCTCTCAATTGCTATGAATCTGCGTGTTGCATTTTATTCAGTCGCAAAACTAGACATTGTTAACATGTGGGCGTGCTTCTTTTTGTTTGCAATCTGTTCTTATTTAGGCTCTTCTATGATGCATTCTTGCTCTCAGTATATTCAATTGGAATCATAGTTTTTAATCTAGTTTTACTGAACACTTCATTGATAGATGGAAAACCAAAAACAACAAAAACTTTTCAAGGTCACTAACTCTTTTGGGGGTGAAATTGCAAACTAGCAACCTAGAAAGTAGAAACAAATGTCCCCAATTCTCTCAAATGTCTTTGTAAGGGCAGCTTGCAAAATTTATCAGAGAGAGGGTACGTATAGTGTATCAACCCGGTACATAACCGTTAGGTTATAGCATGAAAGTTACTAATGCATGAAAATTTTAAAGAAAATTTCGGTAGAGTTTCCCCTATAATATGGGAAACCCCTACCTACAAAACCTGTAAATCAGAACCTGGAAATCTCAAAATCATTTAAAACGACCCTGCAAGTATAAATCAAAGCATTCAAGCTATCCAGGCAGTCAAACAGTTTAAACACAAATATAAATCCCGAGATCTCGATTTCATAACTAAAACATTTTAAAACGAAGTTGTTACAATAATCGTGCAGGAAGAGATGCATTAAGACTATAAACAACTACAGTAAAACTAGCACAACGAACACATCCCCTTTTGGTCTATCCTCAGCTGTCGGTCATCCATCCTGGTGCGTACGTGCAACTATGGTTTTGAATCCATAGTCAACATAAAACGAAGGGGTGAGTCGGTGACTCGACGCTCACCTCAACACACAATGCATGCAACGACCCAATAATCCATTGCAAATGTACATGATAGGAGAAAGACATATCATAAGCAATCTACCTACTTATTCGTCTAGGACTCAGTACATAAGAACAGATCATCACGATAACATGTTACACACAATACATAATCATATCGTAATATCTTGCAAGTACACGTATTAAACCAGACATCGAATATACATCAGATACTAAAACATATTCAGCATACGAGTATCAAGAATCAAAACTACCATCCTTTATACATGTACATAAATCAACAAGGAACCCTACATGCATCTAACCAGCCAAACAGGAGCAACATACAGCTTGAAATATACGAAGCATGATATAGTAACATACAATTCCACATACGAACGTGCACTACAAACAAGCATACATTTCTAGGTAAATACAAGCAAACAACGCCTGGTTAGGTTCCTTTACATTAGGGTTCACCTAGAACCCCGCCCCCACAAACCTACAAGTAAATAATAAGCACAAGTAAGTAATCAAGAAAATAAATATATAACAAGAACTTAAGGGATTCGAAGGTTCCGCAACACTTACACTACCCGAGCTACCAACCTTGGATCCAACTTGACAATAGCTCTAACCTTTGAAATCAACTTCTAGGTCGCACTTAAAACAATTGATCAACAACCCAGTCTCGACCAAGAAGCAATCGAACTTCGAACTCCTCAAATCGCTTAAGCCTTGGCCACTAAGAGGAACCTAATGCTATAGCCTTCGATTTAACAGCAAAGAGAAAACAACCAGCAACAAACACACACCCATGAGACCAAGCAACCGAGCCCAAACTCGCTTCGAATGTTTGTCCAACGACCTCTCTTCAATAACACTCTCGACCCATACCTTGAAATAACTTCAACACCATTAAACTCCAATCAATATAAAGGGTAATAAGGACTACCTCCTTGTCGTTCACCCCACGCCCGACAAAACCAAACCCTCAACTCGACTTCAGTTGGTCAACGACCCACAGAACCTGCGTTGGAACGAGCAAGGGAGACTCGCCTCTAGCACGCTTAACGAACTCGTTCGACCTAAGGAGAAATGAAGACCGAGAGAGAGACAGAGGTGGAAGATCGTGAGAGAGAGAGGCCGCGAGAGAGAGATGGAGATGACGGAGTTCGGAAGGGAGAGGAGGGAAAAACATGAAGGAGAAGGGTGGGTTCGGGCGAGGGAGAAGAAGACGTAGGAGAGAGGGAGAAAATTGTGAGGGGGAGGGGGGAAAATTGGGCTAAATTAGGGAAATTGAGTTTAAAACACTGGGTATTTGCAATAAGAACCCCAATTTTCTATAACATAATTAAGTGACCTTAAGCTTTTAATAAACTGTTGCTAGAAAAGTTGGTTGGACCAATCCTTGTCTCAGAAGAGACCTGGGTTCAAATCTTATGTGATACAATTTTTTTTTGTTTTTTCCTTTTAACCAACATGCCCAAAAACCTAGGGTGGTTTGTCACATATAGAATTTGGGAGAAAACACAAAGAAAAATAGATGAGAAATTAAAGCACAAGAACCACTTCTATATTCTCAGCTTTGTTTCCTTGCCCACGACTGATTTCGAGGTGAGCTGAAAATCATTTGGCTCTAGAAGTTCATCTTCCACATTTGTGGTTAAATAAGGAATTCTATCTAATGAGGGAGCTACGCTTCCATTCATTTGACACTCCACAGCTTTGGAAACAGTCACCTTGGATCTGTCAGCTGGGTTTCGGCCACCGATGGAGCGACCATGCTCTGATACCAAGATAGAATTTTGGAGAAAACACAAAGAAGAATAGAAGAGAAATGAAAGCACAAGAACCAATTTTGTATTCTCTTTAGGTTGATAGTTTTTTTCACACTACAAAAGATGATAGAGCACCTATTTATGGTGCAAGAAAAACCAAAAGATAGGCTAAACATTAACTAAGAAATGACACTTAACAACTCCTAGATATACCAACACTACGCGGAAAACAAAACAAGAAATGGGAGTAGGTGGGCAGAAATAGTGTCTTAACAGGAACCAATTAGAGATTTCGGCTATTTATGGACTTTTTGGTTTTAGAGTTTTGAGATATTGCTCATAATTTTGTTGTTCTCAGTTCGTGAAGTGGTATCCTTATTATCTGAACTGAAGAACTTATTTTACTTCTTTGGATATTGATATTTGTAATTTGTTTGTTTACTTTTATTTCTTTTTTGTTCTGTTAGTCAACAGTTATAATTATGTTACCGTTCTGTCTAAATGTTTTCCAATGCTTTATGTTTTGTTCTTTCAGTTTTAAATTCAGGTTGTCTTTGCTTGCCATGATATAGTATTTGATCAAGCTATATTCTTTTTTTGGATTTTCTCATCCACAGTTTCTCATAACATCACCATTGGTTCTCTTTAACAATTGAACAACTAATGTCCAAGCAGCGAGCTACCATTCTTGCTAGACGCTCTTTAATAGCACTATGTGATGCACAATCTTCATTTGGCTCCTCAATCTCAAACCAAACCCTAAATCTAGTAAGAAATTTAAGCATTGCCTCTGAAAGAGAGGAATATCCGAGCGATAATGGATGTCATGCAGATAATTCTTTGCCGAGTTACCAAAGCCATGTTGGATTTAATATTGACAACCAAAGCCCTGGGTACTATCAGCATCATGGCCAAAGTGCTAGTTTGCAAAGCTCTTCTAGGCCTTATCAAGATAATTTAGATGGGTTTTATTCAGAAAACTCCATGCAGGGTCAGCATAGACCATCAGCTAACTCAAATTATGGGCAAACACATAGTAGTTTTGCAAATACTTTTCCTCCGATGCATGAAAGTGCTAGTAAATCTTATGGACAAAACCATAGTGGTCTGCCTCCCAATTCTTATGCCTTTAACCAGAATCATGGTGGGGCTTATAGAGAAGTCTATCAAAATACTTATCACACTAACCTCCTCTCTCATAATGGTAATCTTATAGAAAATGACCATAATAAAGGAATGATGGCTCAAGATCTTAATAGTTATGATGCAAATAGTCCAAGAAATTTTGTACACATAAGTAATAATGAGGTTTGTGGAGTTGATGGATCTGTGTCTCAAAATATTTTACTTGAGCGTAGAGCTTACAATGGAGAACTGCAGCAGAAAAGTTCTGAGGTTTATGGACAGAATTCGTGGAGAACACAAACAGAATCCAGACAACATGAACATGGCACCAGTCTAAATTACCACAATCCTATATCTGGACCATACAATAATATTCCCATCTCAAGACCAAATGACAAAAATTATAATTATCAGCAATATCCCCAAGGGCAATATCAACAAGGTGTCAGTGTTGAACAATATCAGCTAAACCCAGATAATATTCAGAGTAGCATGATTGGTAATCAAGTATTAAACAATTCCAATGCCGACGAGGAAGCAGGAGTGACTCAGAATCACCCGTGTGGTGGTACTCTTGAGGAGCTTGATAAATTCTGCAAGGAAGGAAAATTGAAGGAGGCTGTGCAAATTTTGGAAGTGTTAGAGAAACAACACATTCCTGTTGATTTATCACGGTATTTAGAGTTGATGAATGCATGTGGAGAAGCAAGGTCCCTAGAAGAAGCCAAAGTTGTTTATAATTACGTATCAAAATCTCAAACTCCTCTCAAAGTTAGCACCTATAACAAAATTCTGGAGATGTACTCAAAATGTGGTTCCATGGATGATGCCTATTCGACATTCAATAAAATGCCTAACCGCAACCTAACATCTTGGGATACAATGATTACGTGGCTGGCTAAGAATGGCCTAGGGGAAGATGCTATTGATCTTTTTTACGAGTTCAAAAAAGACTTGAAACCTGATGGAAAAATGTTTATTGGAGTTTTCTCTGCGTGTAGTGTCCTGGGAGATGTTGGTGAGGGAATGCTGCACTTCGAATCAATGACTAAGAGTTATGGAATTACTCCTTCCATGCATCATTATGTTAGTATAGTAGACATGCTTGGAAGTTCAGGACATGTAGATGAAGCTTTGGAGTTCATTGAAAAGATGCCATTGGAGCCAGGGGTAGACATTTGGGAAACGGTGATGAATATCTCTAGAGCTCATGGGTTGGTGGAGCTTGGAGATCGATGTTTTGAGCTTGTTGAACAGCTTGATCCCTCTCGCTTAAATGAACAGTCAAAGGCTGGCCTTCTACCTGTAAAAGCTTCAGACCTTGCAAAAGAGAAAGAGATGAAAAAATTAGCTAACCGGAATCTTTCGGAAGTCAGGAGCCGAGTACATGAATATCGAGCTGGAGATACATCTCATCCTGAAAATGACAAGATCTATACCTTGCTTAGGGGTATGAGGGAACAGATGAAGGAGGCTGGTTATATTCCAGAGACTCGATTTGTACTGCATGATATTGATCAGGAAGGCAAACACGATGCTCTACTTGGTCATAGTGAGAGGCTTGCTGTTGCATATGGTCTAATCAGTAGCTCAGCTCGCTCACCCATAAGAGTAATTAAGAACCTTCGTGTTTGTGGTGATTGCCATAGTGCACTCAAGATCATTTCAAAAATTGTGGGCCGAGAGCTCATCATTCGTGATGCTAAGAGATTTCACCATTTCAAGGATGGATTATGCTCCTGCCGTGATTACTGGTGAATATAATGAAACTTGAGGTATGTCTGCATTTTAGTTGCTCTCCACTTGCTTGCTTTCTTGAATATAAAGCTTTTTTCAGGTTCAAAATGTTCATGAGTTGCTCTAATTTATCTACCTCCAACCTATGGAAAATTGAATTACAAATGTCATTCATGTTGTTGATTTTTAAGCTGTATACCTAATGTAATGAGAATTGCCTCTTTATTCCCGGTCTTTGTCTTCATTGTTGTATTTAGTTTGTGGTCTTTGTTCTTATTTCATCGTTGCATTTGCATATTGCTCAAAGTATGGCTAAACGTTGAATAGTTTCAACTTCCAGAGAGCTATAGACTTGTTTTTATCACATTACCTCATTGTAAAAAGCTATAAAAAAGTTCAGAACCTGACCCTCTCATTTGTAAGACTCTCCTTGTTAATAAAATGTTTTCGTTTCTTATCTGAACTAAATAGTGTAGTTTTTTGTAAAAAAATTGATATAATTTTTGTACTTTTTCATACATCAATGAGAAATTTGTGTTTCTTATAAATAAATGGATTGAAAAGTATGTAAGTTTTAAACAGAAAGTTGGGGGAATTTTGAAAAAGAAAAGAGAGTTGCTGGTGTCATTTTGGCAAGTCTAGGCGAGGAATAATGATGCTTTCATTCTTACAAATTTCCTAATATTTGTCTTGTCTTTCTTAATGATGAATGGCTGAATGAACTTACTGTTCTATTGTTCTGTCATTTGCAAACAATACCAATAGAAAGTTCTCTTTATTAGAGAATGTCATGGGTTATTTGTTGTTAGTTGCTTGTTTAAAGAGAAATTGAGAGCGAGAGAAAGGAGAGTAGTAGGATGAGGTACAAGTGGATGTCATTGCTAGTGGGGGAAGGCACAATTGGAACTATGAAATTTTAAAGATTTCCTTAATGTAAGATTTAGAGGAAGTAGAGTTCATATTTGAGGAAAGAAGCATTAATATTAATTTGTAGGCACTTCCTTCCTATGTCTCCATTCATTCGATATATCTCGGTGCTTGACCTAGAGACAAATGTGGCTACCCCAAATATAGTGAAGCGATGCTTCGATTTCCCGGTTTCCAATAAAAAAGTTCTATTGGTCTCAGCTAACAATAAATGTGTCGTGGTGGCAAATTTGCCTGATCGGTTGGAGTAAACAGGGTAACCATATGTACTCGAGCTGAGATGGTACAGAAGCAGAAAGAGGATGGAGCTTGAGTATTTGAGTAGACAACTTCGCGTTCGGTAGGAGGCATTGCATTGTTAATTAGCATTCTAACCCATCAAATTGATCATAATTAGTTTTCTAATCACATCATTTGTTTTTTTTTTGGACAACATGCATTCTTGTTCTCTAGCTGTAAGTAGTTAGTTAACTTACTTTCCATGTCTGACATGTCTTATCTTCTTCTGATATTGTAAAAGCACTGTAAGAAAATAAAATGTCCAACATTAGCTGCATATGCGTCTTCTGCAGCTCCATTACTAGGCTCGAAAAGGAGTCGAGGTTGCACACCAGGAGAACCACAGTATAAACAGATAAAGTCATCAAGCCAAAGAGACGAAGTTAAAGAATTTGAGGAACCAGTGATGGTTTATACTTGGATCAAATGAAAGCTAATTTAATTCTTCCTGAATTGCTGCTATTATTTATTGACATCTCTTTATTTAGTATGCAATATACCTATACCTATTAACAATATCTCCAAATATTATGTAGAAGCTTTAGCAAGAGAAATAGACAAAATTGAACCAAGCCAGTACAACTAAACAAAGTTTGGAACTGAAAGATTTGTATTTTGTTTTCCCAATGATTTATTGGTTCAATTCTGTTTGGTTATGTTTCTTACTTGGATTGATTCTATCCAAATTTGATTCAGTCAAACCAATGTATATAATGTGGACAAAAATGTCACATATGGTATCATTATATCTCTCACGGCAGTTCATTGTAACTTCCAAAGGAAGACTGTTTGGTGGGAAATTTTGTCTACACTTGGTTTATCAATGGAGAAGCTACATCAACTAGAAATATTGATTGATAACCATTTGATTTTTTATATTTAATCACTCATATCATATTCCAACATATAGTTGATATCTATATTTTAATTGTGTTTTTGAAAATCAAACTAAAATTTGATAAAAAAAAAACTTTTAAATAAGTTTATGGAATTAGTTTAAATTTCTAACATTAAATAATTATCAAATGGGATATAAGAACAACAAATGTAATTGCACTTTTTTTTCACAGAAATAGGAGTAAAATATATTTTGAAGTGTTTCATTTCTATTTCTATAGGGGATTTTTTTTCTTTTTAAAGAAAGCTTTAATACACTAACCATTATGATACCCAACTCCATTACAGACAATAAGCATGGTACGGAATAGGCTTCCACCAGAGTGTTTTGTTTTTCTTTGGTTTGTTTCGATTTGCATGACCATATCTCTCTGGTTTCCTGAGAATGTTAGTTAATCTCTTTTGCTTCTCTGTTGATTTCTGACTCGATTTCTCTCCGTTTCTTCAAATGGTGAGTTGGGGTTTTTCTTTTCTTTGGTTTTCTTTTTATTTCTTTCTTGTTTCTTGAAAATGTGAGTTAGGGTTTCATCCCCACTCTCTACATTCTTTGCCCGTCCTTCGATTTCTATTTCCATTTGTGTATGGTTTCGATTCCTATTGCGATTTGTCTCTGTTTATTTGATTATATTTTATTATTTTAATATTAGGTTATACAGGTGAAATGGTATTGATGTGTTTCATTTTTTTTTAGGTTATACTTCAAATGAATGATATGCTCATACCGTTGCTTATAGCCTGTTTGATAAGCTCCAAGGTTGCTCGGTTTTACAAAGCTAGAGGTTCTTCTAGGATCCTTGTAAAAGCTCACAAATATGGAAAACTAAACACTCGATCCCAACCAAGAGTTAAGTTAGAATGGTGAATACATTCTTAGATCTAAGACAACTCACTCCAGAATTAGTTTGATCAAGACTAATCCAATGAATTGATTTTACATTCAAATCTAAAGCAAGATTTGAAGAAAAAAAAAAAAAGACAACGCCAAATGGGATCAAGAACACTCAAAGTTTGTATCATTATTCTGTTCAAAATGAGGTATTACAAGCCATTTTTAAGGCCAAAATTTTATGCATGACTTGGAATACAAAAGGTCTCAAAAAGCTTTTAAATGCACTATGTGGAAAATAAGACCTAGGAAGCCAAAAGTCAATTGTACATTAATTGATAGGCTTAAATGCTAGACAAAAGGGTAGATTGGCTTTAAATACACCTAACAAACTCATCTGAAAAAGTCTTTAGCAATTATGAGCATGTTTGACAAAATTTGAAATTAAAAAGTACCAAAATAAGAATTTTGGAAAAATAATTATTTAAAATTCAGCAATGTAATTAAAAATCTCTAGAAGCTTCTTGTTCATGCTTCTTATACTTGCTCCTTCATGAGAATACTATAAGTCGTTGGTTGGATTCGTATCACTGTTGGTTCTTGAAGCTGAAGTATGAAGGTATATTTGCTTAATCCCTATTTCTTGTTATTTTCTTCATTCTAATTATGATGTGTTTACGAACTCTTTTTGTTTAAGTTGTACTGGTGAAGAGAATTCCTAGTTTTGTTGAGGTTTAATCTTTAATGAAACTCATGTTCATACCATTTCCGACAACTTGAAGGTTAATTGCTCTTTTCTCTTCTCTTATGGCCTATGATGCTGATTTGTTCTTGATTCTGATTTTCTTAGAACCATCATACTTTGTATCTCTAAATTCTTTAGCCAATGATGTTGATTGTTTGTTTTTTAAACACCAGCCAATGATGCATTCTGTTTTTATATGTTGCTCTTCATGGCCAGTGATGATTGACTGATACTTATTTTGAAAGTAGATTCTTTCACATTTGTGTTAGATTCATATGTGTGTCGATTAACTTAATGTTTAATCTTGGTATTCATATGATTTTGGCCATGCTGCTTGGTGATCCTCCACTTTACTACTTTATATAACATTTTGTTCAAGTACTAATGAATGCATAAGAGTTCAATATATCATGTACTATACGTCAATATCTATTACAAATGTTTACGATCCTTGGTTTAGAAGTTCGACTAATAACGCTTCAGAATTTTATTAATATTCTTTTCCCATTAAAGTTCAATGTCAGGCGCAAATAGAATTTTTTCAAGACACCAGTGGACACCAGTTGAGGATGCTCATTTAATCGAAGGTCTACAAGAATTAAAGGCGAAACACCTCACACCACCTGGTGGCACATTCAAACCAGGGTACGCTAACGCATTGCTTACACACATGCAGGAGAAATTCCCAGACACAAGAATAAATAATAATAGCATTGAGTGTAAGGTTAGAATATTCAAGAAACAATATTAGGACATCAATAAGATGTTGAGGCCCGCAGGAAGTGGGTTAGGATGGAACGAGGAAAGGATGTGTGTGGAAATGGACAATGACATTTTCGATGAATGGTTTAAGGTATTTTACTTCTTAATGTTTACCTTCAAAGTGATATCTCAACTTGTATATGTTCCTCTTCCCTAATAATATGTCATTTCGTCTTAGACGCATCCTAATGCGAAGGGTCTTCCCACATATTTAAGGATGATCGAGGTACAGGGAAATCTCATAGTAATCCCACAGTTGTAGCAGCCAAAACAGCTGCATCAAGGGAAGCTAGTCGATAGGTCGTGCTTGAGGAGTTTCTAGACCTTAATTTGCCTAACTACTATGTGCCTGAGACACAATCATATCATATACCGAACGATGGACCCAATATGAATGTTGATAACCCCAAATCTCCAAACAATGTTGAAATGGGCTCCGTAAGTCAAGTCGGAAGTCAATCCATGACTAGTGGTAGTAAGAGGAAGAGGGTAGGAAAGAATGTTGAGTTACTGAATATTCTGAAGAAGCACACTTAGATGACTGAAGATAAGTTGGACAAAGTCATCAACTGGCAAATTCAGAGGCAGTGGATTATAAATAAGAACAGAGAAGCAGCTATTAAGAAAATAGATTCTCTTACTTACTCTACATAAGAAGAATAAGATGTCTTGGTGCATTTGGTGGCATGTGATGGAGATAAAGTAACAACTTTCCTTCAGCTTGATGCTCGTATGACTCATAATTATTACACATATGTGCTTCGGAATCGATAGAAATAATGATATGTAATGGGATGCTGGGATGGGAGGGCAAAAGTTTTTTCTTTTTGTTGTTTGATTTTTGTTTTAACACTACTACGATGGGATGAGATGGGATGAGATGAGACGGTGACATGTGATATTTGTTTTTTTGTTATACTACCGTTTATATGTCTGTAATAACGGTAATATAAGTATGAATATCTATAACACTTTTTATTTAAAATATCTAATTTTGAGTCAAATTTATAAATATGATTTTATTTCACTGAAAATTGTAATAAAATTCCATAAAAGAAAATATGAATTTGAAAACCATATATTTTTAGGGTTCGAAAAAATTGATCAAAATATTTCAAAATATAAATGCGATACGGTTATGAAATTAATGAAAAACATAATATAAAATTAGTAATTATATAGTTAAATTAAAAAAAAATCAAATAGTAAATGAGCTTTTGCTATTTGCATCTAATATGCTTCTAATTTTTTAATTATATTAACAACATTTATATAATTCCAATTTCCTAATTATAATATTTCAAATTTATTTCATAATTATAATATTCCAAAATTTAGATTTAAGTGAAATTATTATTTTTTTTTAAATAACACTTCTCATCCCAACTCTTCACCTATCCAACCCTGCATTCCAAACACAGACTTCTTAACACTTCTCATCTCATCTTAACCCTAATAATACCAACTCGCCCTAGCCAAACGCGCCCTAAATTTAGAAAGAGTCTATGGACTTTTGATTCCTATACGGTTAAATATGCATATTAAATTTAAGTTTCTATACATTTCCGCTATTTGATAAGTTTTCAAAAAAAAAAAAATAAAAAAAAATAAACAACTTTGTGATATTTCTTATATTGAAATTATTATTATAATAAAAATTATTATTAAATTAATTTTAATTTTTCAATCAACTATTTAAAAAATTATATTGATTAAAATTAGATATTTAAAAATATACAAATGTGATGAGTGTTTCAATGATGAAAAAATTATAGTTAGGAGATGCTAAAATGGCGAATTTGGATAAGTATTTCATATTTAAATAGTATACATTTTTGTAAAAGCACTAATTTTAAATCAAAATGCACTTTTTCTTAAATAACATAAATATTTTGTAAAAGAACATTTTAAACTTTTAACTTAAAAAAAAAAAAAAAAAAAAATGAAGGGAAGGGAGGGGAGGCACGGGGCAAACACCTCATCGCAAACCGAACATACGACAGGGAGTTAATTAGAGGAAGCGCACTCTATAATTCTATGGGGAGTTTCTTCCAATTTTCCCATCTCTTTTATTCATCTTTCCAAACCTTTTTCTTGCCCAGCTCTGCATTTTAAGTTCAGCACAATTCGTTGAACCATCTAGCTTACGTTGCAGGAATTAATCGAGTTTTTGAAGGTTTTTTTTTTTGGGGGCTAATAATCCTATTGGGTTCCTTAAATTTGTTTCGTTTGCATTCAAACAAGTCAGTTGGACGCTGATTTAGGACTGGCTGCATCGTGGGTCAGCTTTAAAATCTCAATATTTGTTTACCCTTTAACGGGCCAATCAATCCCTGCAACATGGTTTCTATATCGGGTTCGATGTTCTTCCCATTAACGGTACCCAATTGTTCCTCTCGATCGCGAAAATCAGCCGTTCTTAATGCGCGCGATTCATTTTGTTTTAAGAAAAATGAGCAGTGGAGGATTGTTTGTAATTGCATTGCGCCTCCGCCGACCATCAAAAGTGATGGATCATCTGCCGTAAATTCCAATGTACATCGTTCACTTTTTGGTTCATTTCTTTGTGTTTTTCTAATCCTGTGTATTTGATTGATACTTTGTGTTTTTAGACCTTTTTTTTTTCTTTAATTGCTTCTGCTGTGTGTAGTTTTCTTTTTCATTTTATTGACATCTTAGCCATCAATTTAAGCCTCCATGATCATCATTTAATTTATACTTTCTGATCTGACTTGGTATCTCTTTCATAACTTTAGTTGAAATCTTTATTCGTTTAGTATTTCTGTCATTGTGTTCGTTGCCATAAGTATCTCTTTATGAATACCATTTGAGTTTTTATATATTTACATTTTTATATTATGGTTCATATTTAACAAGAATTATATCATCAGGACTCGTTTTCATCAGCATGTTTAAACTCAGATAATGAGGACAAGGATGGGTCTGATGTTCTCATTGAGTGTAGAGATGTTTACAAATCCTTCGGTGAAAAGCATATATTGAGAGGTGTGAGCTTCAAGGTGATTCACAATTCTTCATATTTAGTTCATTTCATTTTTCAGTTTTAAGCGGTTCCTTTTTGGTCCTGGAAATAAGGTAAGAGGAACTTCAATTCTTGAGTACAAAGGGATATCTAAGTACACGTGTTTTCTGTTTACTTCCATTACAAAGAGATATCTAAGTACACGCGGTTCCTTATATATGTGTCTGAATGCACGCCTTTTTGTTCTAATTTAACATCATTTGCGCAATCTCATTAGTGGTTTTTGAGTTAGACTGTTATGGAAATGAAAATGTTGTACTGTTTTTACCATATTATCAAATAAATCATTGTCATTAATAAAAGTTCTAATCTCATGGAAATTTTTAAATTA